>RJWH01001156.1:115000-448778 GCA_004363575.1 Solenodon paradoxus | reverse complement strand
GTTGGGGCTGGTAATTCCATTGGACAACTTAAACAGATGGAGATTCAAATTAACCATCACATTCCCTCACTCCCAAGGGGTATTCCTGAGAGCATGCCCTTAATATCAGTTGCATATTAACCTTCTCATACTCAATTTCTAGGGAACCCACACTAAGACAAAGTGCCACTTTGTGTCCTGTGGTGTTACCTTGTTTGTTTACAGGCTTGCTTTTCTATAGTGCCCTTCCCTTCCTGAAGTAAGTTCCTGGAGAGCAGGGATCTTTGCTCACTGCTGGGACCCCGGTTGCTTCTGGAATAAGACCTAGCATATTGGCTAACTTTGCCTGATTGCTCTTAGCCCCTATTTCTACTCTGTTTTCTTCTGCTATGTATTTTAGGGACCCTGCAATTATGTTTCCCAGACTCTATTGCCAAAAGGTTTTTAAACAGGCTCAGTCAATGAGGCGCTGTGGGAGATGGGCAGATAGGAGGAGAGAAGAGGTTCTTTTTCTTCTTTCTTCTTTTACGGCTAGCATCCCGCAGCAGGCATGGGAAGGAACAGGTGTCTGGGGCACTCTGACACCTGCAGGTGGAGCTTCTTCCTCAGAGCCTAAGTACTTCTCCAATATGGCCCTGGCACCAGTGTTCAGTGCTCCCACTGTGGTCTTAGTATTGGTCACTTTGGGGAAATTTTTGTGGCTCAAAGAACCAGCCCAGCCATATCTGCTACTGGGTTCTGGATTTGGTAGCATCATCTCCACCCCGTCACTCTCCCGGTCTTAGGGATAGCAGTTTCTTCCAACCCTTACTAAGCCCTGGGTTAATTCAAAGTCCCTTTTTAGCTTTGTCAGCCCTTCCAACACTGTATAGTCACTTTCCAATATTAAGTTCCCTCTTTGCGAAATATCTAAGAGGAAAATGTTCTCAAGACTGTGCCCTTCCAAATGTGACTGATATTTAGGTCCTGAATAAACACTTACTGAATGAATAAATTGTAATGCCGAACTAATATCCTTACAGTTCATAATTCAGAAGAAACTTGTCTTTTGCAGTATCTACACAACAAATGACGTGGAAGGACTCTGGTTGGTCCCGACTGGATCTCACGCTTCTCTCCCCAGTTGGACAACTTCCTTGGAACAAAGGGATGGGATTCCTCAGTTGGTGAGGCCTGGCTCATGGACTTAGCCTTAAGGTTCATGGAAGGCAAGGTAGTGACATTGACCGTCCCACCTGAACTGTGTGAGGTGAAGGAGAGCATGTCCTCGGGGGAATAAGGGGTTGGGCAGAGAGAGATCAAGATTCTCCTGTCACAGTGACCTTACAGTCTGCAAAGGGAGGCAGGGACAACTGACAAATTGTTATTAAACAATGAGGAGAAGCACCAAGTATTCTGGGAGCCCAGGGGAGCATTCGTTCTACAAAGCACTGCTGCAGACATTCTATAATTTGTTACTTATGAGCTATGAGAAACAGCCCCTGTAAAGTAGGCATTTTTATCTTTGTTTTACAGAACCTTCTTTGGCCTCCTTTGACTTGTCTCTTCCCCACTTTTTGACTCAGAGCCCCTCTCTGTGCCACTCCCTTGGCCTGGCCATACCAGCCTGATTTTTCTTTCTGCCTTCATAGGTGTCACCTGCAGTCTTTTTTTGTGAACAATTCTACAGAAGAAGGAGTGATTGCAAACAACTTTTCCCTGGTCCCATACCAACAGTGGCACCTACCATCATACAAAGCACTCCCGTGGTGCTGACACAGTATCAGCTGTTTTATATACCTTCCCTCAATCTCTCCATCCTTTATAACCTTACAAAACAGCAGTAGAGTTTCAGAAATATTCTGTGATTTGTCCAAAGGTCCATAGCTCCTTACCTGAAGTTCCTCTCTCTGGCTCCTAAAACTGTCACATTTCCCCACTTTGTCTTCACACCAGTAAAGGGCACACACACTTCCAGGGGCATTATTCATTCAAATATTGATTGGCTTGTGAGGTAGAAGGGAGAATTTTTTTGGAATTTTTGTTTCTCCATGAGCCAGAAGCAGAACTAATTATAAAAATTATAGAGGTAGAGTTCTGTTCAAGAAAATCAAGATGATAGAAGATAATGGGAACATTCACTGAAGTAATTGTTAGGCTGGCCCAGAAGGACAAAATGGCGGCCCAGAAGGACAAAATGGCTGCCCAGAAGGACAAAATGGTGGCCATACCCGGGAAAAGAAGCTGACGAAACCACACCTGGAATCACAGGACCAATCCCCAATCGCCACGTATGAAGCCCGCGAAATTCTTTTACATAAAGATCGCGCTTCCCTTTGTTCGGGCGCGACTTCCCCAGCCCTCGTTCTGCGGACCGGAGAACCTCGCCCGGGTGCGCAAACCCCAATAAAGCCCTGGCTATTCGACTTTTTGTCTAATTGACTTTCTTTCCTCGTGAAGCTCAGAAAAAACCTGTCAGTAATGACAACATCGTTTAAGGAATTTGGGAGAATGAGAAAATCCTGCTTCAGAGACCAGAGTCGACAGAGGATTTTCAAAGAGCCTTTCCTACTATGAAATTACTCCTTGCCTTCTTCTCACCCCAGTCTCCGAAGTTAGAATCCTTGCAAGATTGACGGAAGATTCCTGGTCAACTCCAGTTGGTAAATTGATTTTTAAAAGGGGATGAGGGGAATGGCACACCTCGGTGGAGTAGCGGTTTGGTCCGCCGCCTTCATCTGAGTGCCTCTCACATACATTCCAAGAACTCAGATTTGTGGCCCAGGGGGAGATGAACAAACAAGATGAACAACCAAAAAAAAAATAGAATAAAGTGCTCCTTCCTTTCTCTTCCTGCCTACACACTCTCATTCTTGCCTGTAACTTTCCTTTAATAAGTGACAAATTAGGTGAAAAAAATACCACAAAGAAAGTATTGATGATATGAATATACCATAGGGGTGACTTGCATATATTTTTATGCATATTTAAGCATTTTAATCTTCCCCAGAATTTTCCAGAGTTTTCTAGTTTCATGTCTATTATTTAAAAAGTACTCTAGCTTTTTAACTTAACTCCACTTGTTTGAAATTATTTTTCCTGACTTTAATCTTCTATTCAGAATCTAAATGAATTGCCTGAATAAAAGGACCCAGATGAGGCATGAGACGAGGAATTGATAAGAGGGCAGAGAGGAAGGTGTCTAGTCCATGTCTTGAGCTGGAGGCATCTGGTTGGCATGTCTGTCTCCCTCTGCCTGGCTCAGGGTTCATGGCCTTGAATCTGCATCGAAGTAACAGGTGGCGTCATTTCTTCCTTCCTGAGGCAAGAATCCACTTTGTCCTTTACCAAGTGACATGTGCCATAGATTGGACAAATCACTGAATTGGCTTTGGAGCTCAGGACACTTTTCTTTCCACATAACCCTACGTGCTTTTCAAGCATGCTCTGGCCCAAGTTTCATCCGCATCTGGGGAAACAAAGATTCCGGAGGTTCGTCGTCTCACCACAGACCATAAAGCTAGTAACTGGCTATGTAAAGACTTGAAAAGCTAGCCCTCCTGACCAGCTCCTGACCCAGCTCCTTTCAGGGACCCCCTCGCCTCCTCCACAGGTGGCTCAATGGCATCCTAGGTGGAGAAGGAAGCTGAGCCAGCGGAAGGCGGGGCTCTTGCCTCGGGCCCCCTGTGGGTCTGCGAACCAGCTCTGAGCACAGCTGAAGGCCTGCAGCTGGTGCCCTGATTCACGTTACTGTCTTGATTCTCTTTTCTGATCTCTTCCAAAGTAGGGACAGCCCATCCCTAAGGGAACCTTAAGAGCACTTTCTGGTGGGGTTATGTGTGACATCCACACACAAAGGCTTTTGAGTTCCTGCTGGAGCTGGAGGCAGTGTCTGTGCCTTGAACTCTACCGCTGCAGCTCCCGCCCACTGCGTCCCCACCACCCCTCACCCCGCAAAGGCTCTGGAGGAGGGGCGGGGTGGGGGTCTCTGCCCTTGCAGTAGTTCTGAGCGAAGAAGGCAGAACACGTGTAGAAATTGAAAATGAGTACTGTGACTAACCAAATTCAGGAACCATAGCACACTGGGTCAATGTCCAATTGATAGCCCTCTCGCGTATTCTTCCTAACCGTGTCAGCCTAGGACTTTGGGTGGGCTCCTGACAGTCTTCATTCCCTCACTCATACATCCATCGATCACTGTGTGGGCTGCTATGGTGGGCTCTGTGCTAGCTCCCGGGATGCAGCAGAGAACAGGACACAGCCCCCAGACTCACTGTCACAGACCGGAGGCCGAGGTGGAAAAGCACACAGGCAGTTCCAGTGCAGCGAGACAAGCTCCATGAAATAATTGAAAGAGTGCTGTGGAATATAGAGCAGCCATCATGCCAGCTCTTGAGTCAGGAGAGGTCTAATCCTTCTCCTCTTCTACTTCTTCCTCCCCCTGTATGCCTCTCTGCTTTGTCATCCTCCTCCTGCTGCTGCTGCTGCTGCTCCTCCTCCTCTCCCATTCTTCCTTCTCTGTCTCTGTCTCTATCTCACTAAAATTCCATCACCACCTATGCTTTACCAGACACTGTCCTAGGTGCCATGGAGAGTTGACTCCTGATTCCTGTGATCACCCTCAGTGGCATCCTGACCAAGATTTGGAATAAGTCAAGTCCATCTTCTTTCCTGGTGTTTTCCTTTACACTTTCCTAGTTGTCCAAAATCCCTTATGATCATCTCCTGGCCTCTTCTTCCAGGAATGGCCCCTCATCTCAGAATTACCTCGAGGTCATATCTGCCTACAGCAAATCAAAACTGCTGTTTTCTCAGGACCTCTCAGACAGATGCACTGGGACTAAATGAATTCGCCTCACTCTTCATACCCCCTGTTATTGTTGTATTGTGTCCCCTCACAAGATATGTTGAAGTCCTAATCCCTGCCACCTATGAATGTGAACTTCCCTGGGGGCAAGGTCTTTGCAAAGATAATGAGGTTAAGAGGAGCTCATATTGAATCTGGGTGGGCCCTCATCCAAAGACTGTCTGTATAACTAAAGGGAGATTTGGACACAAAACGTCACACAGGGAGAATGTCACCAAGGAAGCAAAACTGGGGTGATGTCCTACAAGCCAAGGAACAAGGATTGTCAGCAACCATCATAAGTTAGGAGGAGGCAAGGAAGGGGCCTCCCCTAGGGCCATTAGAGAGAGCAAGTCCTTGCCAACACTTTGCTGCATGACCCCATCCTCCATAACGTGGGAGAATGCATTTCTGTTCTTTTAAGTCACCCAGTTTGGCATTTTGTTATGGCAAGCTGAAGAAGTGAGTATATCATGTGGAATATGTTTACTTATAAGGGAAAACAAATTCGTGAGATTTCTCATGGTGTAGGTCCTTTCTCTGTGAATTGTCCCTGCCTATAATCGTCTCTAACCCCCTTGGTAATTACGTCAGAAACAAGCTGCTCTATGACAGCTGTCATGTACAGATAAATAAGCCACTGAGAATAGATAAGTACAGACAAATGATCTAAGCCATTGGATAAGAACCAAGTGCATTTTCTCAGTAGTCTGAATGAAGGGACACAGAGACAGTGTCAAATGGCAGTGTGTGTGCTGGTTCTGAAAAATCTTGTAGAATGAGGGCTGGGGTCAATGTCATGTGCAAGTAAATGTGGTTGGGAAAAAGGAGCTATGAGACAGCAGAGGACCCCGCTTTATAGAGAGAACAGGACAGGTGTCCAGAGGCATAGAAACAAGAGAGAAAACAGTGACCGGCTACTTTGGCTCTTGAAAGTGTGTCATCACTCATCGTCAGTCCCACAAAGGACAGCAGTACGGAGCCACGGAAGGTTCAAGTGAAGTGCAGACTTTCACTCTATGACTTTTTGAAAATTAGTTTTATTAAAGGACCATTATTACCTCATAACATCATATAAGTTTAAGGTGTGCATCATTGTAAATTAACACCTGTCTACACTAAGTTCATCACCACAATTTCACTTCTTTCTTCACTGTACAACTGATCCCTCCTACCCAGTTTTCCTGGCTCCTGTCCCTTCTCTTCCTGAAGCCACCAATTTGCTTTTACTGAATAAAAGTCTTTTTGTTGTTGTTAGATTTAGTTCATTTGTTTTCTTGGTTTCTCTAGATACCACGTGGGTGATACCATACGGTGTCTGTCTCTCTCCTGCAGTCTTCTGCCTCTCTTGCCATCTCCCCTACTGTCTTTACTGTCAATCCTTAACTCTAGTGACCAGATTCATCAGGACTCAGTGGCCTTGGGAATGACCCCAGTGTTTTCAACTTGAGAAATCTAGAATTTGTCTGGATTCATCATCTATCAAAAGCACGATGTGGGATTTACTCATTTAGAAACTGAGATGACAGTTAACCAATCTGGTTAACTCCAATGGTCCCTTCTATATTCCTGAGCAACTTGTGTGACACCGCCAGCCTGACTGGTTACCATGGACACCACTCCAATGCTATCATCAGAGTGAACCAGAGAACAGCTGAGAGCAGATTTAACGGGTGTCTTGTTTTCTAGTGAAGGCAGAGCTGGGGGAATAACAGCATTTTTCATCAAAACAAATAGTTTCATGTGTGGTGGAAAGAGAACAATTACTTCTATCACATGTTAAACCAATGTCCCTGTTGAAACAAAGACTAAAATTCGGTCAGTGGAATCTTGGTCATTATATATCTTAAAATATCAGGAATATCTCAAAATTGGATCATGATTTACGTTAAGGCTGTGTTTTCCCTAAGATTTCAGTTGTTTTTTTTTTCTTCAATTTCCTGTATCTCTAGAAATAGCCAGTATTCTTAGAGCCCTTTTTATACACATATTACATGCATTCTTTCATTTATCTTCATGGAGTAGGTTCCATTAGTAGTCTCACTTGCAGATGAGAGCACAGAGGTTTAATATGGTAAGATCTTTTGCTAGGAGTATACAGAAAGAGAACCTCTAAAACTCATGTCCCACCTAGATTCCCCTAAGTAGGCGGGAGTCTGAAAATGCCTTTAAAATTGTGCCAGCATGAAATTTTGAAAGGCCCTTAACCTGGAGTTAGTTCACAGACCCTAAGCTTCATTCGTGTCCGTGACTGTATGGACAAGGTCACAGCCCTGTTACATGGGAGATAGTTCTGCCTTTGTCATTGGATGTTTTGGGTTTAAGTTCTTCCCCAGTCTCTTTCCTTCTTCCCTAAACCATAGTCTAGACAGCAAGGTGCTAATCCCCACTCTGCTTGCCTTGTAAGATCTCAATCTAAATGGAGCAAAAGTGTTTTTGCAAGCTATATAAAGCCGTAGATGGCATTCTTTTACTCAAAACATTTATTGAGCTCTTAGCCTGTGTTGGTTAATGTGTTCAGTGCTGGGGGTATAAATAAAATGAGGAATAAAGGGTTGTTTGCTCATTTAACAGCTAAATAGTGAGTAACTCCTTTGTCCAGGTACTGGCTATGACCTGGCAATACATCTGTGTCTGAGACAGGCTAGAGTCTGTGCTCACAGACTGCTCATGGCACATGGTAACGACAGAGGCTCAAATGTGAATTAGGCATGTTCTATGGGTGCTGTTTGAAGAATCATAAGGTGCTAAGGGGCATTCATTAGGGGCTTCTAACTGGCCGAGGAGACCAATAAGGTCTTCGTGAGAATGTGATATTTAAGTGTTTTCTAGGAGCATAAAAACTAGGGGAGAGGACTAGATAAACCAATAAACACAGAGTATGACAGACGGTAGCGAGGGGAACCTTGCCACATCTGCATGAGTCAACACAGTTTGTCACCCCATCATGAGTGGTGTTGCCACAATTTGTATACAATCAGAAAATTTTCCAGGACTAAATATTCAAATATTTAAATGTATGACTACTATCAGTTGACTAAGATTCAAAATAGCAACTTGCAAAAATAGGAACATTTCCTGTTTCAAATCTCTCTCTCTCTCTCTCTCTCACACACACACACACACACACACACACACACACACACACACACACGCACGCACCCCACACACCCCCTCTATAGACTCATATGGATCTGGTTAAAATGGCAAGTAAAATATTGTAAGATGTACTCCATTCCCAGACCATATTAATTGTGATCCTTAGATTATCTCATTACAAGGTCTTGGCGATTTTGTATATAAAATGAAGGGAAAGAGTCACTTTCACCTTTCTTCAAGGAAAGGTGCAGGCAGGAATGAAGGTGAGCAGAGCAGGCAGGGAGGAAGAGAGAGGTAGACAAGCACTTTTATTTATTTTATTTCCTTGTTCATCTTGGTTGCTCCTGCCTGTTCCAGGATGCGAACCCCGGGCCTTGGAATGTATGTCCTTGGGATGTATGTGGGATGCGTGTGTGCCCCCAACCCTACTCCTTCAGGGCACGCCACTTTCACTTTTTAAGTTTTTCGTAGATAGATGACAAGAAATTGAACAAGACCTGTAAATAATCCCTGCCTCTTCTCCCAGTCCTGAGAATCTGTGCACTTGGCTATAGGTAGAAACCTGAGGCTGCTGGATCATTCACAGGAGAGTCACAAAATGCGTCGGAAGAGCTGTCCTTATCCTATCTTTACCACTAACTTGCCCAATGATCTTGGACGAGTCACTTTTCTCCCCATGCCTGTTTCTCCATGTGTAAGTAGAGGAAGTTGAAAAAGTCGTTTTGTGTTTGTTTAATGAATTTATGAAGAAGACACTCTTCCACACTCTAGCCTCTAGGCTAAAGTGAATCCTTGTGTTGTATTTGTGGCACTTTGATTAGTTATCACTTACCATCATTTCTACCTTTTCAAATCCTTGTCTCTATCAGTATGTGCCTTCCCCCGAACTTGAACTCCAGAAGAGTAGACACTGTGCTGGTCATCACTGTGTTCTTGGTTTAGCCTGCACCTGGCATATATTAGGAGTTCTAGAAACATTTATTGTCTCAAATGTTCCAGACAGGCACTCATCCCCAAACTGGTGTTGCTGGCTTGATACCAGTGACCATTTGGGATTTCTAACCGCTGTCAGCTCTGTGCTGATTGATATATGGGTTGTTTTTTGTGTTTTTTTTTACATTCCAGATAGTCATTTTGGTGCCAACATTGAAATGATGACAATCATGAGCCACCCTTGTTTTTAAAAAAAGAGAAAAAAAAGCTCCTGTCCTCTCCAGGGTAGAGGAAGAAAGGAAGCCAGAATCAAAAGTTCAAACTCAGAACAAAATCAGTTGCTTCCCAAATGGTGACAGCGGGGATTAGCAAATCCTAATGTGGAATTCTTTTTTTTTTTTTTTTTTTAAGCCAAGAACAGTTCAATGTTGTGAAATCAGCATGACTTAGAGTAATTTGATTTCCTTTGCATCCATTACTTCAGTGGTGCTCATTTGTTCATTTATTCGGACAGTGCTTCTCTTCAGGATTTACCACGTGCCAGCCCTCGTGCAAAGCATGAGATTCACATAAAGATGGATGTGTGCCAGGAGCCCATGGCCAAGCAGAGGAAAGACGATCTGGCCAAAAACTACAAGGCTGACTGAGAGGTCAGTATTTATGAGCCCATCTGTCTGTCTATTGCTGCTAGACCATAAGCCCCAGGAAGGCAGGGACTAGATCTTTCTGTGTCTCATATTGAATCCCATTATTGAATACTGAGTGCCTGTTAGGAGATCAATATGTGTCTGCAGAATTAGGGAGATAATGTCAAGTAAGAGAGAAGAAAAGTGTTATGGCATCAGAGAGGCAGAGTTTAATTTCACCTGAGGAAATGACATGATCAAATTTGGGCTGTCTTCACTCTCAGCCCTATTTTGCAAGCAAGGAAACTGTCACAGAGATGTGCCCAGGGTCCCATAGTTAGTAACTGGATTTTGCCCCATCTCCTAAATTCATATGCTGAAGTCCAAACCCAATATCTCGGAATGTGACTGTATATGGAATTCAGATCTTTAAAAAGATAATTAAGTTAAAATGAGGTCTTATAGGAGAGTCTAGCCCAATATGATTAATGTCCTGATAAGAAGAGGAAATGATGATACAGACACACAAACTGAGGGAAGTCACAGGGAGAAGACCACCATCTGCAAGTCAAGGAGAAAGATCTCAGAAGAAGCAACCTGGCCAACACCTTGATCTTGAACTTCTACCCTCCAGACTGTGACAATATAGATTTCTGTTGCTTAAGTCACCCAGTCTAGGATACTTTGTCATGACTATTTAATACACACAGTAAGTAATAGGAATAAAAGTCAGGTCTGATAAGTCTCTACCCTAAATCCTTTATGTGACACTACCCAGCAGGTCTGTTCAGTGCTCCTCCCAACACTCACTCCTGAATAAGGATGAGGATGATGATGTCAAAAATAGCTAACCCATATATGGTGCCTATTATGTAGCAAGTACTCTTCTAAGTACTTTGCATACTTAGCTCATTTAATTCTCTCTCCAGCCCTGTGAAGTAAGTTTTATTATTGTCCCATTTTTACAGAAGAGGAAACTGAAGCACAAAGCCATTTAGTAATTCACCCTCAGGCACACAGTTACTCATAGCTGTGGCTGAGATTCAGGCCTAGGCTGTTGGCTCCAGGAGCATTATGCTTTCCAATTGTGGTTTATCTTCCAATCAAAGGCATTATCAAAGATGAGAAGTAAAGATGGTGTTAAGATTAATGTGCTCCAGAGTCTTCCAGTTTGTTAGGAAATCAGTGGGTAAGTATTGAAATAGCAGATTCTAAGTCTCCCTCAAGTACAAGAACATCTTATAATTCAGACTGAAAGCGATAGAACCAAACCATATCAACCAAAGCACTTTGCAATGAGAGATCAAGGTTTGAATGGTCTCTCTACCACTTATCAGCTATGTGACTTGGGGTTTAGAAAATCAGTCTGAACCTCAATTTTTTTTTTTTGAGAGATGAAGAAAATGATGCCTGTCTCATGAATTAGACACAATGTATGCAAAAACACCACCAAATGTGCCAATATATAGTAAGCGATCAATAAACAGCAAATTCACCAAACCCAAAGACTCATCCTTCTCTGAAACCTTGTCCAATATCTCATCCTAGCCTGTTCAGAATAATTGTTCTCACCTCTGGCTTTCACAGTAAATTGGTTGCACTTTTATTTGTCACTCAGTTTGTTCTTCCTTGTATCATAGAGGTTGATGGCATGCCTCTCCATCTGCACACACACTTAATAAAAATGTACTTTAAGTATTTTCCATGTCTCAGTGCTGTGGTTCACATTGGGAGTCCAGAGATGAATTTGGCATCATTCCTACCCTCAAAAAGGCTGGGCCTTAGGGGCAACCAAAGATTGGTATGTCCAATAGGCAGAGGCTCTACAATAATGATAATAGAAATAATAAAATAAAATCTTGCCATTTTACTGTATTATAGTGGTATTTACCAGTGGGGGAAATCCATGCTTTGCTGGATTTCTAGACACTTATTTTATAATTTAGTATTCTTTTTATAGACTCTGAGAGTCAATATTTTCCATACTTTTCCAATTTAATTTCTAAAGATCTTAATCTAGTTGAGTTTGGTAATAGATGCATCTAGGAATAATGACAGCATTGTGCTATTTTTGGATTAGATAAGCCCCAGTATTGGGGGAATGGTCTGAGGTAAGAGAGCCCCATTCCTCCACTGGTGTACCCCAAGGACGAAAATCAATCCTTCTCCTAGCTTCATTGCTGTCCTATAAACTGAACAGAACTTAGATGCCAACTCCTTCCAACGCAGTCCACAGACAGGCATGGGCTGTGCAGTTCAATTCTCTTCTAGCTCGGGTGATGGAACGCATATATTTTCTGTATTGTATGAGTAAACGGAGTCCAGATGGCGAAAGTGATTTGTCCAAGATCTGAGAAGTGGAGAGTGGCAAATATTTTAATAATTAAACTTCCTTAATTCCTTATTTTAAGTCAAACATTGAGGGTTTTTCCATGCTTTTTCTCATTTAATCCTTTTGACAATTCTATAAAGTAGGTATTTTCGTTTTTCCCATTCCACAGGTAATGAAAAATGAGGGAGAGTAAGAGATTCTCACAGGCTATATAGCTATTAAATAACTAAGTTCGTATTTTCTCTCTGTAGGTGATTGACGTCGGAATAACAGCTTGGTCCTCCATCCATCCTAGGAGCATGATGTAGCACGAAGGACAGAGGAAAACCAACCGTAAGAGCAGGCGGAGGCGGGGCCTCCACTGGGGGCGGTCACCACTAGGCGCCCCAGAGACGAGAAAGTCCCGCCCCCATCCGGAAAGAAGGCAGGGATTGGGTCTTTCGAGGCCGATTGACAGCGCAGGGCGCGAGCGGGGCCGGCACGGAGGCGGGGCGGCGAGCAGGAAGTGGGAGTAGAAGCGGCGGAGGCCGGCTGGGGAACTGTGGCCGCCACTTCGCGGAGTCGCCGCCGCCACCGGGGAGATGGAGGGGCCAGGGCTGGGATCGCAGGTGAGTGCGGCCGGGCGTTGGTATCCGGAGAGCGGCGGCGCCTGCGGAGAGAGGAAGGGTGGGGAGTGAGGCAGCTTTCTGAGGGGCCTCCAGAGGCAGAGGGCCCTGGGCAGGGGAGTGGGAGGTCGAGCCACACCGGGAATGATGTTGGGACTGGTCTCCCAGGAGACCGGGAAGAAGAGGCGAGGACCGACGGTGCAGTGCCCGGGTCAGCCCTCCAGCCTCCTCCGCCTTGGAGCCTGGGCGCCCCCTGGGGTCGGGACCCGGTGTTCCCCGCCCGCGTGGCGGCGGGGCCCTTGAGGGGAGAGGTGTCAGGTGACGCACCTGTGTGGGACCAGGCGGTCTTGACCTTGGCCCGGAGTTTGTGCGGCTCTGTTGATTTCTTTTTCAATCTAGATACCCGGTCAGCAGCCTTCACGCCACCTAGCCCTCCCTTTTAGCTCTAGTTCCCACATCCTTGCTTACTCCTTGAACGAAAAGAAACTGGAGTGAGGGCACGAGGCCGGGTGGGCTACGTGATAGTGTGTCTGCAAGATCCCAAAGGGCTGGAGGCCTGTGAAGGTGGTTTAACAAAAACCAAATGAATTTTCAGCCAACAGAATGGGCCAGTGGGGGAAGTTACAGGAGGTAAATGTTAGCTCCAAGAGAACAAGGTTCTTGTTTGTTTTTAAACTTATGACACTTCCCTATTGCTTGGATCACACCGTCATATTTTAACTGTTCTTTTAATTTTTGTTGAATATTCAAATTTTTGTTGAAATGAAGATACTCAGATTCAATCAGTATTTAGTGAGTGCTTAGACTATGCCAGGTCTTTTTATACACATAATTTTATTCCAGAATTGAAACATCCGTATGAAGATGCTTTTAGCCCCATTCCTGACGAGAAAACTGAGGTAGTCTTCTGTTGGAGTTAGGTAGCAGATTTTCTGTCCCTAGTGGGATTCAATTAGTTTGAGACGAATGGATTAATTAGCCTCCAACAAAGTCTTTCCGATCCTGAGAATGCTCCTTTATGCTCTCTTCTTTCCACACTCCGTGTAGATTTAAGATAGGAACAAGATAGGTGGGGACTTTGTCTAGATGTTCTTGCATTTTGACAGAAAAAGGAAAGGTTTGCAAGACTGGATTGTACCAAAAGGTATAGAATCTTCCCATGGAAACAATGTCTAATTTTTTTTCCTGGGAGTCTCAAAGCAAAGTTGGTAGGAGTAACCACCATATCTTAATTACTACCAGTCATTTGCAAACTCCTTCAAGTGCTTAAAGATCACTCCCTCATGCTGAAGGGAAGAGAACCCTGTCTAATTCTACCTGACAAATGGAAGGAGAAAATGATTCAGAGGATGAAATTAGTAGGGCAAAATAGAGATCATTGTTGTTAATAATAATTTATATAAATAATAATGTGAAATTCTTAATTATATGTGGTACTTTACAATTCATAAAACATTCCCCAATTTTGATCCTCATTATGACTCCGTGAGTTGGGGAGAGATTATTCTAGTATAGAGATTAGAACTGAGATTCAAAAAACGAGTTATTTGTTGAAAGTCAAACAGTTGCTAAGTGACAGAACCTCGAGCTCATTCTACTAGGTATTCAGCATTGTTATGGGTGCTGGAGATAAACCAGTGAACTAAACAGGCAAAAAACATTCCTGCTCTGGTTGATTTTTATTTTCCTGATTCCAACTTCAGAGCTGGGAGATTTTTGCTAGGATTTGCCTGTGCCATCTGTCCCCCAGTTTTCTCTCTAACCCATTGTTTACTGCTTTCTTACTTGCTCAATGAACTCCAGCTAGACTGGCCTCAAGATCTTTATACATACTATTAGCTCTACTTGGAATATTTTTTCTGCATATATAATCGTATGATTTATTCCCCATCTCCTTGAAGTCCTGATGCAATGTCACCCCAGGTCTTCATTATCACCATTACCAGCAACATTCTCAAGCCTCCTTCCTTGCTTTATATTATTTCTCTTCGGCACCAGTTACCATTTAACATACTTCTTTGCCATGCTTGTTGTCTCTTTTCCTGCACTGAATGTATTATGAAGGTATTTTGAAAAATCTGTTAAATTAATGCCGTGTTTAGTCTCTAGACCAGTGCTTTACACTGGTGGGTACTCTGTAGATAATTGTCCAATGAATGAGCTGGGAAACTTAACTTTGGTATTTCTGTTAATGTAGCAGAAATTTTAATGACTATCAGATCTTGCTCTCTCGATAATCTTGCAGGATAGTGTCTTCTATCAGAGTTTGAGTGTGATTTTCTAGATTTGTTTTTTTCTTGAAAAATACGTAGTGTAATCTTAACAGTACTTACTTACTCTTTAGAAAACTAGTTTGATTCATGATATCACCATGTGAAAAACATGATATGATCCCTTGCATCTTAAAGATGTTCTGGTTATCTGTTGCTACAGAACAAACTACCCCAAAGCAGTAGTGGTATAAACCAGCCATTGTCATGCTCATGGACTGTGTGTCAAAGATTTGGACAGGGTGCAAGAAGCATTGTTTGCTTCTGTTCCACTGTGTCTGGAGCCTCTGCTAGATTCTTAAGCTGTGGTGACTTAATAGTTGGGACTGGTATCTGGTGTCTTCACTCACATGTCTGACTTTCAGTAGGGACACATGTATGTGGCCTGGGCCTCTGCACAGCATGGTGGCTGTGAGCATCTCAAGAGACAAAGTTGCCAGTTCCACGCTGCCTGGGCCTGCAAACTAGCCAGGAGTCACTTTTGTTGCATTGTATTAGTGAAGTAGTCAACAGAGCTCAGATTTGAGAAGAAGAGACATAGATCCTCTCCTATTGATGGAGAAGTGGCCAAGAATTTTGGGGTTTTGTTGTAAAAATCACCACAGGTGCATCCATAACTCTCCATTGTATATTTAATTATATTTTGTTCTGTCCTTTCTCTCTCTCTGTGGAGGAGAGTATTCAGCTTCCTGTATCTCTTTTTGCCCCTCTTTTTTGGATCTTATCTTGTGTACACTTCAGGATCCCCTGTCTGGAACAGAACATGACACATAGTGGGCATTTAGTAAATAACTGATAAGTGAATTAATGAATTGTGGCAGAAATGGTGTCTGATTCTTCTTCATTACCTAGTTACTGTGCTTGCTACATAGTAAATATTTTTTACATATCCTTGAAGAATTGATTAATGAAAACAATGAATTTACTGTCATGAGAATTTGGTTAGCCTATTCTTTTACTTTAAAGTTGTAGGCAGCATCTAGTAGATAAGCGTCCACTCTTAAAAGGAGTTTATTTGTACCATGAAGTCTGCCAGTGCCCGTATCACTAATGGCTTAATGAAACAGCTCCTTTAGCACCATACAGCATAGAGTTGGAAGGATCTTTATAGCTCACTTGATCTGCTCCTTCCATTTTACAATTGTAGAAACTGAAACCAAAAACAGATGATTAGCCATCATCAAACTACCAACATGAAATCTGAGACATTGGCTTTGTTCTCAGGGAGTTAACATTCCAAGTGATAAAATGAGGCTACTAGTGAATACTTAAAAAAAAAATTTTGATAATTATAGAGTAATTTCTAAGAAAAAATTAGTATCATGACATAAACTCTGCTTTAACCTTTGTGATGGGAATATTTGGTTGTTTTCCTTAAGCATTTTAATGTGACTGTCTCCAAAGTTAGCCTTCCCCAAACCAGCCAAAGAGACCACCCTGTATCTTCTTGCAGTAAAATTTTGGTAGAGAGTAATATTTTAAGCAAAGGAGATAATTTAAGAACTGGTTTCTAAACTTTTTTTAGATCATATACTCCTATGAATAAAACAATGGTCAGCTTGCACCCCTAAAGTAAAATCCCACATAATGTGAAAAGTAGGACCCAAAATCTTTCAGTTGTGTAAAATATCACATAATGTGAGATTAATGGGAATGATCACTGAAGCCAGCACTGCAAACTGGCTGTGTGCTCAGGGCTCCAGCTGCATAATCTAAGCCATTTAGGCACTGGCTGCAGTTTGTTCACTTCTTCTTGGCAATTGAAGGCTCTAATTTACACATGGATGGGGTTTCTTCTGTGTCATGTGGTTGGCTGAGACTTAAAAAAATCAGCTTCCCCCCTGTTTGATGTACAGGGGGCCTGGGAACAGAAGCATAGTCTCATAGGGCATGCTACTCTATTTGGCTACTCTATTTCTAAATCATATTCACTAATTATTATCTAAAGATATATTAAGGTATATATGGTAAGGTTTTGAATGGAAGATAGTACATATAAAATGGGCTTCACATTAGCCTTCTTAGTAATTTTGAATTTTTTTGAGGGAGGACTGGCTTTTTGTTAGATCATATTAGATTGTGTTTATTTTCATGTAACAAATGAAGAGCTGCTGTGACTATAAGTGTCAGTTCTACCATTTTGTTTGCTATGCTTATGCTATTATTGTTATCTTAAATCATGGTTCTTTGAAGGAATCAGTTTGCGTTGCTTGCCTATTTTGAGAAGAATACTTTAGTTCTAACTAGGTAATACAATTTGCAAATCACTTAATCTTCCATCATATCATGTATACTGTATAATGTTATGTATGTTAAAGTATATATGTACTCAATAACTAAGGATGCATCAAATTATTAACTATAGTATTGTATTTTTGGTGATGCAAGGTTGGAAGGAGAAGAGTCCAGACTGTTAACCTGTTATTCACTTCTGTATTGCTAGATATGATGGAAACATTGCAGTATGTAATCCTCCTTAATTTTCTACATGAAAAACGAAGCTGATGTCCTTAATGTAAAAGACATTATGATACGCAGCAAATTAGTATCTGAAGAATAAGTTAATTTTCTGTGATGAAAATCAGTACATGAAGGATTAATCTGCTTAATATGTAAATGAAAAAAGATATGCAATCCACCAGAACAAGACAAAGAAAAGACAGTTCACAAGAGAAAATGTGAGAGCCAATAATATAAACAACTCAGATTCATCAGCAACTAGAGGCGTGCCAATTAAAAACAAGATGCCATTTTTTAGTCAACAGATTGGCAAGATTGCAAAGCTATTAATAATATGCAGTTATAGGAAGCTTTGTAAGGAAAAAGAACATATACTTGCTATTGGGAGTCTGAATTGAAAAAGGTAATGCCTTTATTTATGTTTAAAATGTGTTTATTTTTTGCCCCAGCAGTCCTATTTTGAGGATTCAATTCTGTAGAAAGCACAGGGTGTTAATTAAAGGGGTGTTTATAGAAGTGAAAACTGAAAGTCACATACATCTCTAGCAGTAGGGAAATGGTTGAATAAATTATGTTAGCTCTATAAATAGAATAATATTCAACTATTATGGACCTGTAAGGCTGTGCATGATATGTTGTTAGGTGAGAATTGATTGATGAATAATTACATAATGTGAACTCATTATTTTGTTAAAGAAATAAAAAAAATGATAAAAGTCTATATGCATATATACTGTATAATGTTATATATGTTAAAGTAAAGTATATAAAGACTGAAGATACATAAACTGTTTACAGTAGTATTCTGTTTCTGGTGGTACAAGATTGGAAGGAACAGAAGCCAGATTTTTAACCTGTTGTTCGCTTCTGTATTAGGTCTTTAAAATAAACATGAATCACTTTATACTTCTCAGTTTTGGTTAAAAAAATTCAATTTTGTATAAAAAAGAGAATGATTTTTCTGGCTTAACGCATGTGCTATTTATCAACACTAGAAACTGAGTATAGTTCAAGTCTTTCCTTTAACCCCGTGTCTTCCAGTTAGATATGAGTATAATTATTGTGATATGATGGAAACAATCATGAAATGATGTTTTAATTATGTTTTTCTCTTTAACTGCCTATGTGTTTATTTTTAACACTCTCACTCCGTGTGTGTATGTGTGTGTGTGTGTGTGTGTGTGTAAAATAAGTGTCAAGCAGTGAGTTTGAATTTGCCAGATAAATCAAACTCACCTACTTGAAAGAACACTCTTGATCTGTCTCTGGGTAAGGTGGTACTAGTAAGCACACTCCACCCTGTCTGTCCCACTGAATGCATGGATAGAATGCAAGTATCAGTTATTTAAAAATTCCAAAAGTAATAACAAGTAGATTGCAGAAAAGTCCTAAATTCAAAAAAGCCGCTGAATCAGTAGCTAATCTCCTCCGTTTCTCCCTCTATGTACACCCTCTTCCACTCTCAGCCTAGACTCGAACCCTGGAGGTTAGCGTACAAGGACACAGAGTGCTCCAGGAGTAGGGAACCCTTTAGTTCAGGCTCAAGGAATGGGAAGGAGATTTCCAGGCTGCACAGGCACATGACATTCTAAGGAAGGAGAATTTCTGCTCTCAACAGAGGAAGTGTGGCCTTGAGACAGTTCGTAGATGAAATACCAAAAGCTTGATCCATAAGTGAAAAAAAATTATAAGTTGAACATCGAAATTTAAAACTTTTGCTCAGTGGAACAGATTTTAAGAAATGGAAGATAAGCTATAGTTTGGGGGAAAATATTTGCCATTATGTATCTGCAAAGTACCTGTATATAGCATATATAATTTAAAGAATTCTCAAAACTTTACCAAAGAAAGTAAATAGCCCAATTAAAAAAATGAGTAAAGGACATAAATAGATACTTCACCAGAGACAATACACAGATGACAAATAAGCATATGAAAAAATGTTAAGCCTCATTAGCCACTAGGGATGTGGAAATTAAGACCCTATGAGTTACTGCTGCACATCTATTACACTGACCCTACCAAGTGCCAGTTAGAATGCAGAGCAATTGGAACTCTCATATGTTGCTACTAACATGCAAAGTGATATAGGCACTCTGGAAAATAGGTGGCTCCTTTTACATTTTAGTACATACTTACCAGATGGTCAAGCTATGTCGCTCTTAGAGAAACGAAAACTGTTCACACCAAAGCTTGTGGATGAATATTTCTAGCGGTTCTCTTTATAACTTGCTCCAGGCTAGAAACAGCCCTCATAAGTGGTTTGAATGGACAAACTGTGATACATTCATATAACAGACTACTATACAGCCAGGAAGGAGCCGTTAGTGTAGCAAGTTGGACAAATCTTAGAAGCTTTATGCCGAGTAAGAGAAAGAGGCCAAACTTAAAATATTAGTGCTGTTTAGTTCTCTTATTTGACATTTTGGGAATGACAAAGCTAGTGACCAAGAACATTTCGGTGGTTACTTGGAGTTGGGTTTGAGGGAGGATGTGACTACAAGGAGTATTTTGAGGTGTTGGAGGTGTTTTGTATCCTGATGTGCTGGTGGTTATATGCTCTACACACGTGTTAAAATTCGTAGAAATCAATTTTACTTAAAAAAATAAGTAAAAGGCAGTTTTCCCTTCAGAGTAACCTGTTGAGGGGTTATGGGCTTAATTCAGTAAAACTTATTTCCTAAGCCTTTTTGGGAACTCCTGGATAATTGACTTAGGTACATTGTTTGAAATATCATCACTTTTCTACTCTTAATGTATATTTGTCTTTTGAGAATGATCGTTTTAAAATTCTGAAAGGTTATTGAGAGAGACAAGTCTGGTGAATACGGTAGGTAAAAAGCTGGATAACAACTTGATGGTAAAAAACAAGATTATAAAATAACAAACCAGTTCTGATTTCTAGGACTGGTTTGATAGGTATCTGATGTGAACCTCCCACTTCGACACAACTAAAAATGCTTAATGCAGTATGGAATCACTTTGTTTTATTTTTTGATGCAATTATAGAAATTTTTTTGAAAGATTCCTTAGGGTTTCCTATGTATATGACCCTGTCTGCAAATGAAGATAGGTTTGCTTTTATTGTCATTTGTATGAAAGTAATTTTTTTTCTTATTCTATTGCTGTATCTAGGGCTTCTGTACAGTGTTGATTGGAAGTGAAAATAATGGACATCCTTGCTTTGTTTTCAGTGTTTAAGAGTTAAGGTATTGACTCTTTTACCATTAAGTGTGTGGCAGTGGTAGATTTCTTGTAAAAGCCACTTGTCTTTTCCCCTACTATACAGAGAATGTGGTGCATAGATGCTGAGTCTTGTCAAATGCTTTATTCTACTGAAATGACTATGTGTTTTCCTCTATTTGGTTAATATGGTGAATTGCATTGATTTATTTTGAAACATTTCCGTTTGGTTGCAATATAATCCTTTTAGTATTTTCCTGGACACAGTAGATTTTGTTTAGGATATTTGCACTTATGTTCACGAGGGAATAGATATTGGGTCTATAGTTTTCTTTATTTGTAACATTTGTTGTTTTGTATTGGGTTAATGCTGCCTCCTAAAATGAGGTGAAAGACTTCTCCTTATTTTCTAAAGGAATGGTATTTCTTCCTTAAAAATTTTGGCAATCTGGTTTACCAGTTAAAAGTTATGTGGGCCTGGAGTTATATTGTTGCTTTGTTTTATTTTAAACAGTTTATTCAACAGCTTGAGGATTTGATCTGGGAATGGTCAGACAAATTGCTCTTTGTAGATTTCCCGTATTTTTTTTTAAGTCATGTTTTTTATTTTATTTATTTATTCCATGTATTCTTTCTGTCTATTTACCTATCTATCTATCTGAAGAGGAAAGCAGGCAGGTAGGAAGAGAGAGACGCAAGAAGCATTTATTTATTTATCTAGTTGTTCCTCTTAGCTCTTCTCCCCAGCCCCCATCACATACCCAGTTCCCTGGGCTGTATGTTGACCACCCTGCTAGAGCCAGACTGAGCCTCCAGTGTGTGGCGTCCTCCAGTGTGTGCCATCAATATCTTGTTTTTTTAATAGAACGGTTTCTAATTATGAATTCAATTGCTTTAATAGATAGAATGCTGCTTTTTAAAAATCCATTTTGATAGCTCATGTCTTTTGAGGTCTTGTGCCTTTCATCTAGGCTGTTGAATTCATTAACCTCAAGATGTTCACATAGTGCCTTATTACTTAATGTTATAAGATCTTGTAGTGATGTTCCCCTTTTAAAGTCTACCCATTATTGATGTCTTTTTTTTTTTTTTTGATCATTCTGGCTAGGGGTTTATCACCAAATTGGTGTATTCTTTTTTTTCCAAAGAGCCAGAGTTTGATTTCAGTGATTTTCTGCATTGCTTTTGTATTTCATAGGTTTCTTCTGTCTTTATGTTTATTTTTGTTTGTCTGCTTTGGTTTGCTTTTCTTCCCTAGATTCTTCAAGTGAAAGCTTAGATCACACATTTTGGACTCTTTTTCCTATGAGAAACATTTAAAGCTAAAAATTCACCTGAAATCCTGCTTATGCTTTATCCTACATGTTTTTTATTTTTTCATTGTAATTCAGTTCAAACTATTTTCTAGTTTTTGTGTTAATTTTCTTCTATGACTTATTTAGACATGGGTTTATAGATAATTGAATTTTCCACATATCATTTGGTTATTAATTTCTAATTTAATTCCATTGTGTTCAGAGAACATACTCTATTTTAATTCAGTACATTTCATTTTGTTGAAACTTGTTTTATGGCCCAATATATAGTCTGTCTTACTGAGGAGTCCATGTGCACTTGAAAGGAATGTCTATTGTATCATAGGTGGAGTTTTATAAAAGTGTCACTGAATTAAATTGGTATGTAGTGTTCTTTAAGTTTTCTCTGTCCTTTTCTGATTCCTTTCCTTTTCTCTACCCATTATGATTTTTCTCTCTACTCATTCTAAGTTTATGAAAATGTTGATGTATCCTACTATAATGTCAATCTATTTTTTCTCTTCAGTTCCATTAATTTTTGCTTCATGAATTTTAAAGTTCCTTTTGGGTATATGTACAAATAAGATTGTTTTGTCTTCTTGATGAATTAGCTCTTTAATGTTATGAAATGCCCCTCTTCATCTAGTAATAGCTCTTGTGTTGATGTCTGCTTTTTCATATTAATATAGTCACTATCACATCTTCTTTTAATCTTCTCATCTGTCTATGGACACTTAGGTTATTTGCATTTCTTGGCTATTATAAATGATAATAAACATAGGGATGTATATCTCTTAAAATTAGTGTTATTGTATTTTGACAGTAAATACCCAGAATAATAATAGGATAATAGAATAATAGAATAATAATGGGATAATAGGATGATATGGATTTTCCATTCTCAATTTTTTGAGGAATCTCTATACTGCTGTCCATAAGGGTTGCACCAATTTACACTCCCACCAAGTGTAAAAAGGTTCCCTTTTCTCCGCATCCTCACCAATACTTGTTTCTAGTCTTTCAGCTCATACCATTTTCACAGGTGTGAGATGATATTTCTTGGTTGTTTTGATTGGTATTTCCCTAATAAGAAATGAGGAACATCTTTTAATGTACCTTTTGGCCACCTGTATGTCTTTTTTAGAGAAATGACTCCAGATTTTCTGCCTGCTTTTTGACTGTGTTGCTTTTCTGTTAAGTTTTATGAGTTGTTTATATATTTTGGATGTTAAGCTCTTGTCACATGTCTGATGTGCAGTCATCTCCTCCCATTCAGCAGATTGTCTTTTTGTTTTGGTGATAGTTTCTTTTTTATTTTAATTCCATTTGTTAATTTTTGGTTTTGTTTCGCTTAGTGCTGGAGTCCAGCCCCCAAAGACGTCTCTCTGACTGATGTTATTGAATGTATTGTCTGTATTTTCTTTTTTGCTTTTTATGGTCTTAGGGCCTAACTCCAAGGCTCTAATCCATTTCAAATGAATTTTTATATATGGTATTAGAGAGTGATCTGATTTGATTTTTTTGCGTGTAGCTGACCAGTTTCCCAGCATCATTTGTTGAAAAGACTTTACTTTCTCCATTGTATATTCTTGGCTCCTTTGTCGTAAATTAACTGATCATATATGTGTGACTTTATTTCTGGGGACTTAAAACTATTCCACTGATCTTTGTGTCTTTATCCCAGTACTGTTTCAGTACTATTTTGATTACTGTTACTTTGTAGTATAATTTGAAATTTGAAGATATGATACCTCCATATTTGTTCTTTGTTCTCATGAGTGCTTTAGCTGTTTGAAGTCTTTCCTGATTCTATACAAGTTTAAATTTTTTTTGTTCTATTTACATGAAATATGCCCGTGGAATTTTGATGGTGATTGTACTAAATTTATGTATTGCTTTACATAAAATGACCATTTTCACAATGTTAAGTTTACCAACCATGAGAATACAATATCTTTCCATCTCTTTGTATCTTCTATTTCTTTTAACAATATTGTAGTTTTTATTGTACAGGTTTTACACCTCATTTGTTGTATTTATTCCCAGGTATTTAATTATTTTTTTGTTTCTATGGTAAATTGAATTGTTTCCTTAATTCCTTCTCTATTTCATTGTTAGTATATAAAAATGCAATAGATTTTTATATATTAATTTTGTAGCATTGTGCTTCACTGTACTTAGTTGATTGTAATAGTTGTTTTGGTAGTCTTTAACACCTTTTACATATATTATCATATCATCTGCAAAGAGTGATGGTTTTACTTCTTTTCCAATTTGGATTCCTTTTATTTCTTCTTCTTGCTTAATTGCTCTGACTAGGACCTCTAATACAATATTAAGTAACAATGGTTTAAATAGACACCCTTGCTTAGGCTGTTTTAATGATTATTTCTTTATCACTGGTTTTCAGTGATTTCATTATGATATGCCATGGTGTAAGATTAGTGCTTGGATTTGTTGAGCTTCTCAGAGCTGTGAATTTATAATTTTTACCAAAGTTGGAAGGTTTTTTTGGCTGTTGTTATTCAAATAGTCAACTAACATTTCCTCCTCCTCTCCTGGAACTCCAGTTATACATATTCAGTAATTTGATTCATTGGAGATACAGCTTTCCTTAGGATGTATCTACCACAATTCCCCAAAGTAGGGTCCTAGCAACCTTCCTATTATGTCAATAGCCATGACCTGCTCTCTACTGCAAGTTTATGCTTTTGCAGATGACCTTTGTTTGATGGCAAAATATTTATTTATTATTTTCTAATAGTAAGCATCTGATTCTAGCAAACAAAATTAAGAGGAAAATCTTCTTAGGATATACCTCTAAGATTCTAAAAATGGCAGTCTGTTAATACAGATATAATTGATAGGAGCAATTTTTTAAACTCTGTAATTGAATGCGACATTACTTCTTGTAACTGTGCTCTTTCAAATGACTCTTCCTCTTCAGTGCAGGAATCACAGCCATGGCCCCCACCCTCCAGCATTTGGTCGACTTGGAGGCTGTGCACATGAAAACAGAGATCTTGCCAAATCGAGAGAAGCTGCTCTTCCTCTTATAGAGGACTCAAGTAACTGTGACATTGTGAAAGCTACTCAGTAAGTCTCCCTCATGTTTTTTATTCTTATGTTGAATTAGTGATGTATGTGTAATTCACAGCACTCCAATGTCTACCTCTCTTTCTACATACTCCAGATAGTATGTTTGTCTTAACCAGTATCAAAACATTTATCTGCTTATCACCAGACTCTCCCATTAGATTATGAGCAGCTTCTTAGCAAAAGCATGTCTTTTTCATGTTTGTAGGCCCAGTGCTCTTGTACAGTTCCTGTGTTAGGTGCTCAGTAATTGTTGAGTGAATGAATAATTTAAAACGACAATAAAACTAGAATCTAAGCTGAAATATGAGTGTGAGTCTTTTAAAATGCACTACAATTAACTATGTAGACGGGTTGGAAAAATAGCAACTCACACATTCATGGACATTTTAGGTAACGATTTATTGAGTATTTCTAGACACTTATTGTACTGGGGACGTTAGAAGAAAGATAGTAAAGTAGTACAGTAGAAACAGGTTTTTAAATGTGGACTGTTTTGCTTTGCACTGAAAATGAATTTCCCTTTAAGATCTTCATATGTGAGTATTTACAGTAAATCATTTCTGACATTTTCACCTTCATGGATCTCATTGATTATTAATATCAACCCCACTTCTTGCCATTGAACATATTTTGAAATATTTTATCTATCAAATATTTTGTCTTATCAGACTACATTAATTAGTAATCTATTTTCTTAGTAATGGAATATAAATCTGTTCATTGAATCTGTTCATCAGCATGAAAGGAACTAATGTTGCCACACTAGTTTGATATAATTTCTGTCAAAAGCAAAGATATTTGATGATTCAATAACCTGATTTCTTTATTATAGAATAATGTGTTATTTATGTTAGTTAAGAAAATAACAATTATTTAAGTATTTGAATTATTATTTAAATGAACTCAGGAGGTCTTGGGAACCACTCCTTTAGGTGAATGTTACTTGATATTGTTTATATTATTCATTACATATGAAGATGAGAATGTTCATGACATTAATATTGCTTTAACTAGAATGGAATCATTTAAATGTTTCTCTGCTACCAATAGAACTCTGATAAATGTGAGATATTAGGTAACATTAACAGTGATTTTAGTAAAAACTAACATTTTATACCTTTCCTAAAATTTCCTGAAGTCCTAAGACCTTTTCCAGTGTCTGTGGAAGATCTTAAGTATTAATGGGTAAGGGCCACTGAGAGGTAGGATTTGTGTATGTGTGCTTTCTAAATCACCCAAATCCTAACTGATGTGTTCTCATATTTCTCAAATGAAGTATTTCTTTTCCAATAAAATGTTAAAATTAAGATTTAAAAGAGAATATAAATTATATATCATTAACGATAATTCACGTTCTTAATATCTTCACTTAGCATTGTCATATCTTTTTTAATTACCATAAAGAGAGAGAGTTATATACACATTTTTGTTGCTGTTGTAACATGCTTTTATTTTTCATTATAAATTTCCTTATATTATCTGTTTACTTATTTACCACTTTTGTTGTTTCATTACCTCCAGCTTAAAAAATAAAACATTGCTAATACCTTGAAAGATCCCTAACATCCATCTCTGATTATATATCCTTCCCTTGTACTGAGATAACTGGTTACCTGGATTTGGTTTTTATTTCTTGTTTTTTTTTTTAAATTTTATTATTTATTATTATTGAAGGGATACTGCATTTTGACATTAACTTGTTTGAGGTATACTTAGTGGTGTTTTTACATTTACAAATAGCATAGATTTACTAATTCCTCTGTCCTATTTTTTTCTCCCTTTGTTTGCAGTTAATTCCCTTCATCCCATTTCCCCAACTCCTCTACCATCACTTTGGTACCCCCTGATTTGCCTTTTTGTCTCTCATCACTAAGAATCCATAGTTTTTTGGAGTAGTGTTCTCCCTCTCTCTCTATCTGTTTCTCTCTCTCTCTCTCTCTCTCTCTCTCTCTCTCTCTCTCCCTCTCTCTCTCCCTCCCTCCCATTTTTAGTGTTGTTTAATTTATGACATTATTTTTTTTTTCTCTTTACCCATCATATGAATGCTATCAACGATGTCTGTCCTTCTCCTCCTGGCTTACCTCACTAAGCATAATTCTCTCCAAGTCCATCCATGTTGTTGCAAATGGCAGGATCGCTCCCTTTTGGGTGGCTGCATAGTATTCCACAGTGTATATGTACCACATCTTCTTTGTCCAGTCCTCTGTTGGTGGTCATTTAGGTAATTTTCAGCACTTAGCTACAGTGAATTGTGCTGCAATGAACATGGGGGTGCATATATCTCTTTGGATAAGTGTTTGTGTGTCATTGGGGTAAATGCCCAGTAGAGGAGTAACTGGATCATATGGGATTTCCATTCTCAATTCTTTGAGGACTCTCCATACTGCTTTCCAGAATGGTTGCACCACTTTACAGTCCCACCAACAGTGACTTAGAGTTCCTTTTTCTCCACATTTTCTCCAGCACTTATTTTTTCCTTTTTTTTTTTTTTTTTTGATAACAGCCATTCTTACCAGCATGAGGCGATGTCTCGTTGTTTTGGTCTGCATTTCCCTGATGATGAGACGTAAAGCATCTTTTCATGAACCTGTTGGCCATTTGTATGTCTTCCCTGGAGAGGTGTCTATTAAAGTCATCAGCCCATTTTTTGACTGAATTGCTTGTATTTTTGTTGCCCAATTTTTCGAGTTCTTTGTATATCTTAGATATTAATCCCTTATCTGAGGTGTGAAAGGCAAATATCTTTTCCCATTCAGTTGGATACCTTTTTGTTTTTATGCAACTTTCTTTTGCTGAGTAGAAACTTTTTAGTTTTATGTAATCCTACTTGTTTATTTTGGATTTGATTTGCCTTGCAATGGAAGTTGAGTTGCCAAAGATGTCTCTTATGTCTATGACTAATAATGTTTTGCCTCCATTCTCTTCTATGTGTTTGATTGTTTCTGGTCTTATGTTTAGGTCTTTCATCCATTTTGAGTTAATTTTTGTGTGTGGTGTTAGGTAATGGTCTAGTTTCAACCTTTTGCATATGACTGACCAGTTCTCCCAGCACCATTTGTTAAATAGGCTGGCCTTGCCCCATTGTAAGTTTTTGGCTCCATTGTAAAAAATTAGGTGTCCATATATATGTGGATTTATTTCTGGACTTTAATTCTGTTCCACTGATCTGTCTTTCTGTTTTTATACCAGTACCATGCTGTTTTAATTATTATTGCTTTGTAGTAGATCTTGAAGTTAGGGAGCATGACTCCTCCATTGTTTTTTTTCTTGAGGATTGTTTTTGCTATCCTGGGTTGTTTGTTGTTGCAGATAAATTTCATTATATTGTGTTCTATGCCTGTGAAGAATGTCTTTGGAATTTTGATGGGGATAGCATTGAATCTATATATTACCTTGGGCAGTATGGCCATTTTGATTATGTTGATTCTTACAATCCATGAGCATGGAATATCTTTCCATTTCTTTGTGTCATCTTCTGTATTTTTTAGCAATGTCCTATTGTTCTCATAGTATAGGTCCTTCACCTCTTTGGTTAGATTTATTCCAAGGTTATTTCTTTTTCTTTTTCTTTTTTTTGGTGCAATGGTGTAAACAGTATTGTTTTCTTCAGTTCTCTTTCTGAATTTTCATTTTTGGCATACAGAAATGCAACAGATTTTTTAATATTAATTTTGTAACCTGCCACTTTACTAAATTTGTTTACTATTTCTAGTAGTTTTTTACTTGAGTCTTTGGGCTTCTCTATGTATATTATCATGTCATCTGCAAAAAGCGATAGTTTCACTTCATTTTTTCCTATTTGGATACATTTTATATCTTTTTCTTGTCTAATTGCATTTACCAGGATCTCCAGCACTATATTGAATAGTAATGGTGAGATTGGACATCCTTGTCTTGTGCCTGATCTTAGGGGAAAAGTTTTCAGTTTTTCTCTGTTGAGTACAATGTTGGCTGTGGGCTTGTCATATATAGCCTTTATTATGTTGAAGTACGTTCCTTCTATACCTGTTTTTTGGAAGTTTTTTTTTTTAACATAAAAGGGCATTGAATCTTGTCAAATGCTTTTTCTGCATGTATTGAGACGATCGTGTGTTTTTGTCCTTTTTTATTGCTGCAGTATATCACATTTATTGATTTGCATATGTTGAACTATTCCTGCATCCCTGGAATTAATCCCACTTGATCATGGTGTATGATTCTTTTTATATGTTGTTGAATTTGATTTGCTAGTATTTTGCTGAGAGTTTTTGTGTCAGTATTCATTAAGGATATCAGTCTATAGTTGTTGTTTTTTTTGGTGCAGTCTTTATCTAGTTTTGGAATCAGCATAATATTGGTGTCATAAAAAGTGTTTGGAAATTACCCCTTTTATGCTTTTTGGAACAGTTTAAGGAGGATTGGAATTAATTCTTTGAATGCTTTGTAAAGTTTGCTGGTGAAACTATCTGGTCCAGGGATTTTGTTTTGGGGAAGGTTTTTCATCACTGTTTGACTTTCTTTGCTTGTGATTGATCTGTTCATGGTTTCTAGTTCTTCTCTGTTTAGTTTTGGGATATTATACCTTTCCAGAAATATGCCCATTTCTTCTAGGTTATTCTGTTTGTTGCCATATAGTTGTATATAGTATTCTCTTATAGTCCTCTGTGTTTCTGTTGTATCTGTTGTTATTATTCCTTTTTAATTTTTGATTCTGTTTATTTGTGTTTTCTCTCTCCTCTTTTTTGTGAGTCTGGCTAATGGCCTATTTTATTCTTTTGAAAAACTAACTTTTGGATTCATTGATTTTTTTTTTTTTAATAGTCTTTCTGATCTTTATTTCATTGATTCCTGACCTAGTGTTTATTGTTTCTTTCCTTCTCTTGGATTTAGGCTTTTTTTTTTTTTTTTTTTTTTTTTTTTTTTTTTTTTTTTTTTTTTTTTTTTTTTTTTTTTTTTTTTTTTTTTTTTTTTTTTTTTTTTTTTTTTTTTTTTTTTTTTTTTTTTTTTTTTTTTTTTTTCCTGCATTTTCTGGTTCTTTTAGGTGATGGCTTAGGTTTTTTATTTGTGATTCTTCCTGTTTTGTGAGGTAGGACTGTATCGCTATAAATTTCCGTCTTATTAATGCTTTTGCTGCATTCCATAGATTCTGATATGTCATTTCTTCATTTTCATTTGATTCCAGGTATTTTTTAATTTCTTCCCTAATTTCCTCTTTTACCCATTGGTTGCTCAACAATTCGTTGTTCAGTCTCCACTCTTTTGCAGTTTTCCTCTCTTTCTCCTTTTGGTTGATCTCCAGTTTGATGTCATTGTGATCTGAAAAGATGCTAGATATGATTTCACTCTTTGAAAATTTACTGAGACTTGTTTTGTGTCCCAGCATATGGTCTATCCCTGAGAATATTCCATGAGCAATTGAGAAGACTGTGCAGTCTATAGTTTTTGGGTGAAGTAATCTATATATGTCTATTAAGTCTTGCTCTTCTATTTTGTCATTTAAAGATACTGTTCCTTTGTTGAGTCTCTGCCTGGATGATGTCTTTTACTGCAAGAGGAGTATTGAAGTCCCTTAGTATAATTGTGTTGCTATCAATATCCTTATTTAGATCTGTTAATATTTGCTTGATATATTTGGGTGCTCCTTTATTGGGTGCATAAATGTTAATGTGTTAAGTCTTTTTGTAATATTGATCCCTTTATCATTATATAATGTCCATCTTTATCATTTTTTAATTTCTTTGGTTGAAAGACTACCTTATCTGATATGAGTATAACCGTTCCTGCTCTTTTGGATTTGGCATTAGCTTGGAGTACCATTTTCCATCCATTCACTTTAAGCCGTTGCTTGTCTCTTGGTCTAAGATAAGTTTCTTGTAGACGGTATAGAGTTGGGTTATGTTTCTTAATCCATTTAGCAACTCTGTGCCTTTTGATTGGCAAGCTCAGTCCATTTACATTTACAGTAATTATTGGCATTTCAGAAATTGCTGCTGCCATTTTGATTTTTGTTTTTGGTTATGTTGATCTCTTTGTTATTTCGTTATATTTTTTTGAAGTTTTTCCTCTTTGGTTTAGCTAGTAGGGCCCCTTTTAACATTTCTTGTAGAGGAAGTCTTGTGGTTGCAAATTCTCTTTGCTTTTGTTTGTTGGGTTTTGCAGGATATAGTATTCTTGGCTGACATTTTTTGTCCTGAAGTATTTTGAAGACATCATTCCATTTTCTTTTAGCCTGCAGAGTTTCTGCTGAGAAATCTGAGGTTAGTCTGATGGGAGTGCCTTTTTATGTTATCTGCTTTTTTTCTCTGGCTGCCTTCAGAATTCTTTCTTTGTCTTGGATTTTTGATAGTTTCACAATTATGTGTCTTGGTTTAATTTTTTTAGGATTTATGTAATTGGGTGTTCTGTTTGCTTCCTTGACCTGTGTGTTCATTACTTGTTCTAGATTTGGCAGGTTTTCAGCCATTATTGCCATGAAGATGTTCTCTGTTCCTTTCTTTTTTTCTTTGTCTTCTGGGATACCCAATATTCTAATGCTGTATTTCCTGATGGTGTCAGGTAGTTGTCTGAGTGTTTCTTCATTTTTTTTGCATTTAATTTCTGTTTCTTCTTCGTGGCTCCTTTCTGCATTACTATCCTCTGTATCATTAATCCTTTCCTCCATTTGGGTTATTCTGGTTCTGTAGTTTTCTATATTATTCTTAGCTTCATGAATTATCTCCTTTAAATCCTGTATTCCTGTTAGTTTTTTCTGTAGTGCTTCAATCTCAGCCTGTTGGTGCTTAATTATTTATTTAAGCTCTTTGTTTCGTTTATCTGAATTTTATTTTAATTCTCTGAATTTCTTTATGATTGCAGACTTGAGTTCTTTATCTGTTAGGAAAAAACATTCTTCTTATCTGCAAAGTTGATTTCTGATGAGCTGTCATTTTGTTGTGATTCCTTTTTCTGAGGTCGTGTGATATTTTTTTCCCCATGATTTGGGATCTTGCCGATCTGCTTGTTTGTTTGTTTTAATTTCTACTAGGGGGCACTCTATTTTTATTTTTTTATTTTTGACCCTTATGGGCTTCTGTAGTGTGTGTTGCTGTGTCAGGGAGTGATGATGGCTGCTGGGTGGGAGTGGGAGCGGGGTTGGGGGTGTAGTGGTCATCTGTGAGCATGTGGTTTTGCTGCCTAGTGGTGGGGGGAGGTAGGCTTGTTTTGTTGGTAGAACTGCTGGCTGGGGCTATGTGACTTGAGTCTGCTCTCTGCGCTTTGTCCGTTGTATTCACCAAACCATTGGGGTCAAGTCCTTTTCACAGGCTGTTCTTCCAGGGTCTTAACCACTGGATCCCGATTCCCAGGGGGCCGAAGCCCCCAGGTGCACATGCATTTTGGTAAGGCAGAAATCTAACGGTGTAGGAAGCAGATACATTTCTTCAGTTCAGTTTTGACCCTTGAAGACCTATTGAAACTTCCAGGCCCTTCTAAATAAAACTAAGTTTCAAAGAAAATACTAAATGGTCTGTTGTAATTTAATATTCTGTTATAAAGAAATATTGCTCTTGAATGATTTAAGAAATTATAGCATTAAAAGAAATACTGCACTTATTTCTCACTCTGTAATCAGTTAAATAACTCTCTTAACTCTCAAGTCTATCCCTTCTTTCCATCCCAATGCCTCTCTTACTTTACTTTAGGTTCTCATTGCCTCACCTGTATTAATTGCAAGTGCTCCTAGCTGCTCTCTTCACCCTATTCTAATCAACTGTGATCTTTCATAAAATTCCAAGTCTGAGTATATTCCTTTCCGAAAGTGGAGGTGATTTGCTTTTGAACTATAATCTTAACTTAGTAGCATGACAGAGAAAGCCCATGCAATCTTTGCCTACTTCTCCTAGCCTCGTCTTCTACCAAATTGCTTATATTTCTCTCAACATCATGTAGTTTCACATCTCTGATTTTCATACGTGCTATTCTCTCTGCCTGAAATGTCCTCCTTTGAGCCTAGAAAAACAGCTCCTATGTCATATAAACATATGTAAAGACACGTGTTCTGTTTCATGTCCTTCAAGAAAAGTTCATCTTTCATTTCTCTACTATGCCTCTGCCATGTCCGTGTTTTATTGTGGAATTTATCCTATTCCAGATTTACGTTTAACCCCCTTTACTGTGAGGTCCTTGCATGGATTTGGTTTGATTCAGGGATAAGACTGTAGTCAGTAATTGGTACCATGCATACCTGGCACTTACTAGAAGATCAAATGAAATTTATTGCAGAATGTTAAAGTTTGTTGAAGAAAATTAAATTCAACTGCAAATAGACTACTCTGATTTACTCTTGTGTTTGATTTTACAGTATGTCCTCTATGTGCAGATATATTTCAATTGTATTTCTTTGCTAACTGAAAGGCAGATTGGATAAAGATGTGGTAAAAGGAAGAAATTATGATATTTGAAGTGATTTTCTTAATGGTATCAATCATGCTTTTTTCTTCTTCTTCTTTGAGGTATGGGATTTTTGAACGATGTAAAGAGTTGGTAGAAGCAGGATATGATGTCAGGCAACCAGACAAGGAAAATGTGTCACTTCTTCATTGGGCTGCTATTAACAATAGACTGGATCTTGTAAAGTAAGATGTTTTACAGTGTGTGTTAATTAAATATGTATATATAATCCTAGACCTGTCCTTCATTTCTCTTTTTCTTCAAATGCATGTGTGAATGTTAAATAATCTGTAATCTTTTACTGTAAATGAATAACCGACACTTTGTGCCACACCCTTTGTTTTGTGATAGCTTTGGAAAGGATCTTAGAGATCATCTACTACAGGACTCTCATTGGCCCAAAAGGAAAATTAAAGATAAAGTCAAGAGGTCCCATTGTGAAGATTAAGTTTAGGCAATGAAAGTGAATGTTTTTAAAAAGGAAAAGCATAATGTAAACTATCAGATTAGAGCAGAAAATTTCATCTAGTTTAGAAGAAACACTGAAATATTTTACATTGAATGTCAAGGTGGGCCCTGGTGGAGTAGTAGTTAGGTAGTTACCTCCAAAGGAGCTCAGGCCATTTATCCTTGTTTGAGTGCTGGATCTGGGTGTGTGTATGGGGTGGGATGGGGGTGACAACCAGTGTGAACAACTAAATGAAAAAATGCTTCTTCATGTTCGCCTTCATTCCTGCCTGCACCTTTCCATTATAAAAAAAGAAGAAAGAATATCAGGAGAAATAGGGGAATAATTTAACCTTAGTTTTTAAGCTAAAAATTGAACGCATTTTAAATAGATACATATTGGACTGTATGAATATTTCCCCTTCATAAAACAAGGCTACCTACCCATTATTTCTTTCTTTTACACTTCAGTATGTAAAATTTGTCTGTGTATGTGAATGTATACATATTTTAATTCTATGGGTTTTAAGAAAAGTAAAATATATATATATATATATATATATATATATATATATATATATATATATATATATATATATACTCAAGTTTCAGATATCCTAACACACATTATACTCAGAGGCAAACTTTATTCCTGTAAAAATAGATAGATGTGTTGTTTAGAGACTATGATATACAGAGCCCAATTTTGAAGCAGTGAGGTTAATTCTCATAAACCATAGAAAAAAAATAAGTCTCTTTACCTTATCCATTCATTGTATACATTATGTCCCATTTATGCCCCCCAAATAGAAAGGGAAAGCTCAAAATGTCTGATTTTTCTGAAAGGATTTTGAATTGATTTTTTTTTTTACTACATTTAGAATTCATTTTCATAGAGTAATTCTGTTTTTAATGTTTTTCTTAAAGTTGAATATCTGTGATCTTAAACCTTTTGAATATAGACAAGTTCAAGAGTGTTGCGGCAATTAGAATGCAAAGTAATTATCATGTGTTTAGTATTTGAGTTATAATGAAATGTTCATTGGAGCAGGTGTAATTGCTTATGTGCTAAGATGATTTCTCCAAGTATCTGTTTGGTGCTATTGTGTGAATCTTTCAGACTTATGTACATCTCAGGATTATTATTATAATTTCTGCTTCCCAACACTTTCATTACTAAGAAAAATTAATGTTTCTCTTTTCAATATGAATTTCAAATTTAAAATCTTTTTTTCTCTTATGTATTTTTTGACAGGTTTTATATTTCAAAAGGTGCTGTAGTGGATCAGTTGGGTGGAGATTTAAATTCAACGCCTCTTCACTGGGCCATCAGGTAAAGGTTTCTTTAGAAATTGCTGTTCAAAAATTAGAATTGACTTAAGTTCATTTTTTGAACATTATAGACCAGTACTTTCAACAGAATTTTCTGTGGTCATAGAGCTATATTCACTGTGCTGCTATGGGATCGTTGCTACACCTGTAAAATGTGATTTGTGCAACTAGGAATTGAATTTTTAACATTACTGTATTTTAATTTTAATTTAAATACTGAGAATGCTTTCTTTTCTTTTTTCCCCTTCATACAAGATAATTACAGGTTTAAAAAGTTTCCAGAGATGTTTCTTGTGTTTCATTTAGGATACTACTATAATATTCAAACTCAAATATATGTATCATATTTTCTTTTTAATAGTCAAATAAATATCTTTTCCATTTGGTCACATGGATAGAAGCTATAGTTAATGAACTTTGAGCTCAGTTCTTTTCTCTAGTATGTATTGACAGTCTGAAATTGAAGTTAATAAGCACCTGTCCTGATACTTAATTAACACCTGCTTTTTTAATTTCGCTCTCTGTGGTTGGTGGATTTGAACCTGAAACTAAAGTGAATAATTATTCATTTAAGACAAGGAATGGACTCTTTTCTCAGTGGTGAAGACTGTTGAAGAATCTAATGTTAACACATACTGTTTAAGCTACTGAGGTACACTGCTTGACCTGTGAATTATTGGATAAAAGTACATGGTTTGTCAGAAAAACGTTATCGCGGTCTATGAATGTTATGCTTCTGCAGTCTGACTCATGATTATATGTGTTTATAAAATAACAATAGTGACATATACGTCATTTTTAAGTTTTCTCTTTTTAGCATTTATTCTACATGTGAAATGATTGTCTCTACAAGGCAGCAGCATAAGAATTAAAGTAGACCGGGGTGTTATTAAGTTGACCATCAGGTAGTTCTGAGGAAAAGGTGTCTGGTCAGTGTCCAGGGTTTTAAAATCCTGCGGTAAGGACTGCGCTTCAGGACACTGGCACTGGAGCTGAGTACACGGTGTAGTACCTGTACACAGAGACGTGATCTCAGTATCTTAAAATGAGTGTGACTCTGTGACCAAAAGAAACAATAGTAAATTTGCTATTTAAAGAAAGAAGAAAACAAGGGTGTCAGTAGTGTAAGTATTATAAAAGGAGAAAATGAATAACTGTGAAGGACGTAATTTGCATAGAAAGTGACAAGAAAATAAACAAATACATTTTAAGAGAACTCAACTTTACATCAACTTAAATAATGCATGAGAGTGTTTCAGAATTTAAAAATATTTTTGTGTATCTGAATAACTGTATTACCATATTATATTCATGAATTAGAAAATATTACATTATAAAGATATAAATTACCTTCATATTAATATATAGATTCAATGAAATTCTAATACGATACTAATAGAAAAAAAAAGGAATATCTTTAGGTACAACCTGGTGGAGTAGCAGTTGGGTCTGCCATCTCTGGTCAAGTGCAGTCCACATACACCCCAAGACTTGTGTTAACTTCCCAGGGCCAGGGGAACAACCTAGATGGACAAGTAAAAAAAAAAATTTTTTTTTTGATGCTTTTTCCTGCCTTCTTACCTAGTCACCATCATTCCTGGCTGAAACTTTCCTTAAAAAAAAAAACAAAACAAAAAACTTTAATTCTAACCAAAAGCGCTTATATCAGTTTCTCCAATTTTTTTTTTCTTTTTCTGCATGTTACAGAATATAGCATAATTTTTTGTCCTCTGTTTGCAGACAAGGGCATTTACCTATGGTCATATTATTACTACAGTATGGTGCAGACCCCACTCTCATCGATGGAGAAGGATTCAGCAGCATTCACCTGGCAGTATTATTTCAACACATGCCCATTATAGCATATCTCATCTCAAAAGGACAGGTATGTTTTCAAATGTGGCTAAGTCTCCAGCTGTTGTACATCTGAAGAGATTGCGAAAATGATTATTAGTAGCAGTCCTCATTTTTAAAGTCCAGTGTTCAAATATTAGCCTCAGTAAGTCTGATTATAAAACACTGCCTTCCCAGCTTCATGGGAGCAAAAAAACGACAGGTCTTTTAGCTCAGTAACATATAATAGATGTTTCTGAAACTAGTAAGCCTGTAATGCGTTTCCTTGTGATCCTAGGAATTTGCAGAGATTTTCAAAAACATGACTTCAAAACCTGTCTTTTTCTTCTGGTTGAATGTAGAAATGGTAGTCAGAGCACTAAATTAACCCATCATTTGTTTTCATTATTTGAGTCCAAATGGGAGATCAGTTTGAATGTGTGCTTTTTATTGTTCTCTGAAGAAATTCAATGAAAAATGACTTGCCTTAAGATGCATCCATTTATGGCACAGGTTAAATTATAGGTTATTGGCAGTGGGAGTTTCACTGTCAGCTGTACTTGCCCGGGATATGCTTTCTGGTAGCAAAGTGGTTTAGTATCAGCAGACTTGCCTGGAACAGGCGTGGAAACATGTTTGCACAAATGCCATTGGAATGATTGTGCTCTCTTTAAATAAGCACTTTCTCTCAGGCTTAGCCAATTGAAGTAGAATAATTATAACCTCCTGGGTCTCATTTTGGGAAGATGTATGAGGACTCCTTTCTGCTTCTCCTTGGGCTCCTTCCCAAATTGTATCCCTCCAAGGCTCATAAGAATCTTCAGTAATTGAAACTCTTTCTTTGGCTTGGTTGGAATCGTTGTATCCCTCACACCTGGGCCTATTTTCTTAAAAGGCAGCATATCCTCTTGAAACTATGATTTCCTTCCCCCCTGCCCCCTATTCTAGAAAATAGAAAATAATTGTTCATACTATATACTATTTGAAACATAATATGACAACTCCAAAATTGCAATGAGTTGCCTTTAAAAAAAATTCACTATTACTGTGTTTAAGTAGAGATTGGATGACTCTGTGTAAGAAATGATTGTTATATATTAATGTGTCAGTTAAGGTCTAAACTAGATGATTTCTGAGGTCTCTACAGACTCATATTTGGTGATGCTATTAATGTTTTTCTGTTGCCCCTTAGCTCTCATCTACTTATATTATACAACAATTTAAATCATATGTTCAGATTTTCCCTGTGTAGAAATCCATGGATTGTTACCCTGTGAATGTAAAGCAGAACATTGTTTTATTCAAATGATGTTTGAACTCTCTTTGTACACACAAAGGTTGTGTAGAATGTATTAAAATGATGCTTATATTAAAAAGGGAAGAATTTTTATTTTGTTTTTACAGTTATGTTTATTAAATCTTTTTAATAGAGTGTGAACATGACAGATTTAAATGGTCAGACACCTCTCATGTTATCAGCTCACAAAGTACTTGGGTAAGTGAGTTTAACTGAATTGCTTCATTCTTCTTTATTGTCATCATTTCTGTGTATGTGATTTGAAATATCTAAGATTGTGTGACATGATGGCACATTTTAAAGAAAAAAACAAGATTTTCCTCCCTGAACTGTGATCTGAGTTTCTAATATAGTTGTATTTGTAAAAGCACCATTGAAATTTTCTCTTTTCTGATAGTTTTGAGGAAAAGTTTAAAAGCTACTAATAAGAAAAGATTTTCCTAACAGAACAGGTAGAGATTCCATAGCATTTATTTGTTGATATGACTTACATTTCTGAGTTGTCATTTTTTAAAAATTGCTACAAATTTAAATGCTCTTATAACTTCAGATCTAGATGATAAATATGCTTATTGTAAAGCAATACATTTTGGGTTTCTCTGTTAGAGAATGTTTTTGACTATGGAAATATCAATTATAACTGTTCTGTGAATAAGGTCTTTTTATATGTTCACATCACATAATAGTGTATGTAGTATAGCAGTGGAAATAAAATTTTGTTAAACTGTGTTTTGTCTTTACTGATAACTCTGAAATCAGTGAAGATACTGATAAAATAAGTTTAATAGTGTATTAAAAGACTCTTGAGTAGTCATGAAGGAAAGGAAGGTATTAATGATAAATAAAAGTATTTCATTGAGTTCTGACTGTTAGTCCATAACTTTCTATATAAATAAGCATTTTAGGACATTAAACCTAATTAGTTAATTGATTAGTTGGAGAAGAAAAGTTAGCTTTTGTTCTGTCTCCTTAAATATAGCATTGCACATTTAGTCTTTAAATAAATAAACAATATAGCATTTAATATTGACCAGAGTTAAATTGATAGTAAAAACATATTAACCAATGTGAAAGCTAAAAAAAAATGATAAATCCACTATATTGATGTTGAAGTTGTGTTGCCTGTATAGTAGACTGTCACTTACTAGATATCCTTTTGGAGGGAGGATAGAAAAAGGGAATTTTTTTATTAGCATCTAGAATTTTGCATAAAGAAGTTCCTCAGTGGCTCAGAATAATTATTGGTAATTTATACATTAGCGTAAAAGATTACTATCATTCACCCTTCAAATCATCATCTCTGTTAATACTCCTTGGTATTTTATTTGTTTTGAGACAGGCCAGAACCAACTGGATTTCTTTTAAAGTTTAATCCTTCTCTCAGTGTGGTTGACAAAATACACCAAAACACTCCACTTCATTGGGCAGTTACGGCAGAAAATGTGAATGCTGTTGATAAACTTTTAGAAGCTGGTTCTAACCTGGATATCCGAAATGCTAAGGTATGATCAGGTATTTATCTCTTTCAGTTTATTATATGTTGAGTTAGAAGACTGATGAATCAACATAAAGAGAAGCTATGCATATGTTTTTAGTTACCACAAGATACATATAAATGTGTTGAGTCTGTGACTCCAGAGATTTTTTATGAAGTATTTAGCACCTATAGTATATTAAGGATACCGTTGAAATTTTTCTTTCTTTTTTTAAGGGAGAAACACCTCTTGATGTGGCCCTGCAGAGCAAAAATCGGCTCATTGTTCACATGTTAAAAACAGAAGCCAAAATGAGAGCCAACAAGAAGTTCAGACTTTGGAGGTGGCTAGAGAAATGCGAGGTATTTTCATATAGGCCTATTTTATGAACTGTAAGAACTTTGTGTTTATTTGTTTTTATTTTTTAAGGCTTCTGGGGAAGCCAAGGAGTTGGCTTAGTACGACATTGAATCTGCTTTGTGTATTGTGTATTACCCATGTATCCCATAACCCAAAGATAGAATTTTGTCACTTTCATTGGCATTTTGTTGTTGATTCTCAGCTAGATGAATCGAAGTGCTTGTTACCTTATGAATATTATGGTATACTGTCACATTTAAATAATGAGTGAATTGAAATGCAAACAGAGTAACAAAAAAAATTATCTGTTGCCTGTAATTTTATCGAAGTTTAAAGCATTTGTTTTTTTTTTTTTTCTCAAAAGGAAAACTAACTTCAAAATATTTTGTTAGCAGTATTGCAAGCTTCAGTCTTATGCTTTCACTTCATAAAATAAAGCATCTGGAATTTTGAAATTATTTTAAAAGGAAAAGTGCAGTCAGAAATGAAGACAGGTAGATAGGCAGGCATGAAGAGAGAAGAGGAAGAAGCATCTTTATTTTATTTTTATTTAGTGGTTCACACTGGTAGTTTCCCCACTAAACCCGGGACTTCAACTCAGAGGTATGTGGCTTGGGCTCCTTTGAACACAGTTGACCTAACCGCTACTCCACCAGGGCATGCTAAATTTTGAGATGTGAAACCCAAATTTCACTTTTTAGCTTAGCAATTTACTGATTGGTGCTCTTCTGTACTTAAATATGACCTGATTGATATACACAAAAATTCAGCTCTTTCTCTTTAATGACTGAGAAAATTAGTCATTATAGTGTATATAGTTTAAACTTAAAATGAGGAATTGATTTCACTATTTCTAATGTCTTCAAGTATAATAGAATCATCTGATATAATAATGATTAGTAATTATACTTTCAGAATGATTCTAAATTAACAGACACCACCAGATTTCTATGCTAGACCTATTTTGCATTTAGGTACGTGGAGGCAAAAAGAAGCAATAGTTACTCCTTAACCTTTTTCGTAATCCAGCAGTTTGTCATTTTACCTGTTTTCTGTATATTCATTTGATTGGTGATTTCATGCACTTTCATGACTTTACATTTCATCTTTATGTTGATAACACATATTTATATCTAGTTCAGACCTTTCCTCACTCATAGGTCCAATTTCCTACTTGACTTACCCAGTTCAGTGTTGGATAGGCATCTTCAATATAACATATCCAAAATTGAACTCCAACTCAACCCTCCCAACTATTCCAACCACGCCTTCCCCATTCTCAGCAGGTGGCAACGCCAGCTTTTCTGTCATCTTTGCCTTTTCTCTGTCCATACCATCTCTCCAGTCCGTCAGGAAAACATCCAGAATCTGACACCTTCTCACAACTCCACCACTGGCATTTTGTTCCAACCTTCATTATATTTCATGTGGATACTGCCATTGTCTGACATCTCTCTGCGCTTACTCACCTCTAGCATTTTCTCAACACAGTAGCCAAATGAATCTTAAAGTATAAGTCCAATCCTGTCATTCATCTGCTCAGAATCCTATGATAGCTCTGCCTTTTCCCCAGAAAGAAAGTCAACCAGGCCATATGTGAGCCAGCTTCTTATAGACTATCCAATGCAATTACTCTGTTGTTACCCTTGCTAGAATTTAAGTTCCGTGAAAGTAAGACCGTAAGTTCATGAAAGTGGGCCCCGAGTGCATGCATTATAATATTTGCTCCATGAATTAACACTATAAAGTGTTTTTTTTAAGGTTTAAAGCTTTGAGATTTGTATTTAATTCTTGTTTCTACCCTGAGATCATGTTGCTTGAAAATTCGAAATTTGCCTTTTTGTAAGACTAAATTTGCTCATTTTGTATTCCATTCAGATTAGAATTGAAAGCATTTAATAATACCATTTATAATTATCCATCCTCGGAATATAGCGTGGAGAATGAAAATTGAAGATGATGGGACAGAATGTATGTTCTCCCATCGCTGCTGCGCAAGTCCTGCTGGCTTCCAAACGCAGTCATGTGTATTGCTGTTAAGGGGCTCGTTGCACAATCTAGTGCCTGGCTTCGATGCAGTCACATTGTTGGGTCATAGATGTGCCATGCTTTTAAGTTTGCTAATAATTAGGATCCTGAGGACATGTTTCAGTCCTTGACCTCCATGTGATATTTGATACTGAAAATTACTCCTTTCTTTGAAAGTCTCTTCCTTAGCTTCTCTGAAACCTTTCACCTGATTTTCATCCTGTCTTTTTAGTCACGCTCGTCACTTTTTCTTAATTACCTTTGGGAACTTAGTTTTTTACCCCTTTAGTGTGTTGCCCAAGACTCTGTCCCTTTCTGTACGCACACAGTCTTTGGGATATTGTTCCCTTGCTGCTTTATTGTCCATATGCTGATCAATGCCATACTTTCCCTAGTGGTAGACCTGCTTTTCTGTCGGCCTCCTATCTCCATAGACATTTAAAATTCCATGCAGCGTGCACCCTGGTGGCCTTGTGGTCTAGTACAGCTAGGAGCAGTCGCACACACATCCCAGGGTCCTGGGTTCAGGATCCAGATAATCAGGAGCAATCAATATGAACAACTAAATGAAAAATAAATAAAGCTTTTCCTCCTTCTCCTCTCTTCCTGCCTGCTTGCTCACCTTCATTTCTGCCTGTACCTTTCCTTTAAAAAAAAAAAGTTCCACATGCCCAAAACAAAACCATCTTCTCTGCAAACCTGTTTTTTCCAGTCTTTATTAGGAGATGGTACCATTCAGTGCCCAGATTAGACTCTTGTACTTGAGTATATTGATTTTTGTGTGGTCCCTCTGTCTTGACTTATACTTTCTGATGTTTAATACTGTTTGAAGGAATTTTTTTAAATGTCAGCTATCGTTAGCATTTTTCTAAAAGACCACCATTTCTTAGACAAAACAGGTTTAAGTAATGTTTTATAAAATGTAAGACCTTTCAGGGATTGTTTCTAATATTTCTAATTTCTCAAACTTCACGGTTATCAATTAATAATTTTGAGGCAAAGCCCAAGTTTTTTTTCAAAAAGTATTTTGCTGTTGTATCATATATTGTCATTATATATTTAGGAAGTATTACTTCTATTTAATTATTACTAGATACCTAGGAGGTAAAATCCATAAAGTTCTAAAATTCTGAATCTCTTAATAGCTCTTCCTGCTGCTGATGCTTTCTGTGATTACCATGTGGGCTGTTGGATACATATTGGACTTCAATTCAGATTCTTGGCTTTTAAAAGGATGTCTTCTAATAACACTGTTTTTTCTGACATCTTTATTTCCAAGGTGTGTATCTTAGTTTTTGCAAAGTCGGTCATTGGATTTCCCATTTGATTGTCTATTTATATTGTTCATTAACTGGAATCTCAGAATTTTATTGAGTTATGAATGTTACCACATAGAACCATCTTCACGGTAGGCAGGAGGGAAGGGCTTTGGTGGCATATGATCTGATGGAAAACAAAGTGGTCAGTTTAGTAATTTGATTAAATTTCCAATTGGTGGAAAGTAAATAGCCTAGCACACTTTTTGACTTGTTAATTTTGGTGACTAATGAGGTTTTTGTAACTATGTTGTATTGTGAAGCACTCACCCATTTTTCAGAAATTTTTTTGTAAGCTATTTTTTGTTCTCTTGGTCAGCTGAAAGAACCTAATGAAATCGAAGGAGTTATTAAATAATAATTGTGATATGGTTTTATTTTTAGGAAAATATTTATGTATGTTTGTATATAGTCACTGTTTAAGAGACAAATTTGTGGAACAAAGTTACAGCAATAAAAAAAAAAAAAATTGGAGGAAGAAGAAGATGCCAATTGCCTGGGTTGAGTTAAGCTTTACCATGTAGCAGTCTGACCCAGGACAAATTGCTTGACCCTCTGTGCCTCAGTTTCTCGTCTATATAGTGAGATAATTGTGGCAGTGCCTGACTTCTGATTACCACATATGCACCGGTTAGTACCTGACTGACGCATAATGCCCAGAAGTCATGTCACTTTCCAGTGTCTTCCTCTTGTTTCCCTTTCTCAGTAAAATGGTATCCAGTTCCTCAGGAGAATAATAGGTGTAATCCTGGGATTACTGTCATCCTCAGTTCTTCACATCTCTTTGCTTCCCTCATCCAGCCTATAACCAAGTCCTTCGTCCTTCCTGCTCCACCTCCAGTTGGTTTGCTTTCTCCATTGACTGTCTTCGACTGGCACCCTACACCAAGCCTTCTAACTTATATCCCAGTTTCAACCTTTATCCCCATATGGTTCATCCCCATTAGCTATCACGGTGGTCTTTTAAAAAGGCAAATTAGTTTCTATCTTTTCTCTGTACTTAAAGCCCTCCAGCAGCTTTTCCTTGTACTTGGATGAAATCCAAACTCCTTGCCCATGAGGGATTATGTGGTTCATTCCCAACCCTCTCCCTTCAGTTTGCCTCTCTTTTTTTCAATGCTCTGCAACCTTCTTTCTGTTTCTAGAACACATGAAATTCATTCCCACCCTGGGCTATGATTCTTGATTGTGTTTTTGAAGTGTTCTGATACTGTATTGTTACAAGTTGGAGATGTTATCCTTCAGGCATTATTTAGTTTGAATATTGTCTCTTTAGTGAGACTGTCGCTGACAGCTACATCTCTCCATTTTATTTTTTAATAGCATTTGTTCACTGTTTTCTGGAATGTAAGGCCCATACAAACAGGAAACTTACCTCTCATGATGAACATTTTCATTCACTGTACTAAAGAAAAGTATAGTGATGATGATCCATAGGAAAAGTTCTAAAGGGAAATATGTTGTTCTTTTCACGGTGTGCTTATGAGTAATCCTTTGCTCTTCTCGTCCTTGCTAGCGTTTTTTGAAATAAGCATGAGCTGCTTTTGAAATTAAAAAAGCTAAGAAAAGTCTTACTGTCTACTCAAGAGCAGGGCAGTGGACTGGAAATTATTTTAGCATAAAGTAAAAACTAATAAATTTCTGAAAAATAACCTAAATTGATTTTTATTCAGGAAACTTGTAATTTCAAGGTTTTCATTCATGTTCCACTAATTGTATTAACTTCATCTCCAAATAAATTTTAAGCCAAATTACCAGGAATCACAAACATTTGGTGATTTTTATTTTTTCCCAGAGAGAAAGCAAGGCTGACAATATCTACTCACTTAGGATAAGGGTATTTTTTTTAAATAGAATTTATGAGTATTTTTTTAATTAGAAATCCACATTATAAACATTTTATATGAAAACTTGTTTTTGAGAACAGTGAGTTGAGGGCTTCATATGCTAGAGTTGACATATGGATACAATTCAAATGGGAGACAAATGTATATGGCAACCTTATCCATACTGCTTTTATGTCTCCTGGACTCCTCTGCAGAGTCCCAATTTTCTGGAGGTAAGCAGCTGCAAACTTCTATTATTAACCTCCAGGAACAGTTGCTTATTGATCCAGGCTACTACGTGATGCCTGTCGGAAGTTGCAGCCTCTCACAAATTAGGTAGTTCACTGCGCTACTTAATTAGGTCAGATGCCTTTTTTTCTGCAAAATTTCAAATACGCCATGCCCTAGAGGTTAGAGGGGCATCATGTGGCCTATTCTGGTTGCATATTAGGTACCTGAGATTTGAGATCTGTAGTTCTTCTTAAATATTATTTTATCATAATTATGCTTATCCTGATAGCTTTTTAAAAATCCTTTTTCTATCTGTCATCAGCAGTTATTTTTATTGGTGCAAATTTCACAATAGATGCACTTAAGCTATGTCCATCTACATATATATATGAATATATATGTACTATACTGAGTATTTATAATGTGAAAAAGAAAAAGATTGTTTTGAGAAGTAGTAGACATTTGAGGAAATTATATGTGAACTTCCACATTGCTTATTACCTGAACAGAGACACTTAGAGCATTATGTGTCTTTTGAGTGTCTGCTTCTGAAGATGATTGTAGGAGGAAAGTGCTTTAAGGTTATATACATCTGTATGTTTCAGAAATGTACTGCCATCCTGTAGAAGAAACCTTGTAAAATGTGAAGGAGAATCTCCTAAGTACTTAAATTTTTGCATTTTGGAGTATTTGAAAAAATACATGATCAAAAAAAATACAAAAATGATATGTTGTAATAGAAATAAAAAAGGTTCTTGGAAAATATAAAGTTCTTGGGAATGAATAAATTGTGTGCTTTAAGCCTAGAACACATTTCTTGAGTCTTTGTGCTTCCATTTCCTCATATGTAAAATGGGGTGAGCGGTGCAAAACTGTGACAGCATAGAAAGTGTCACATAGTGAGCACTCAGTAAATGAAACTTGTTATTAAGGGAATTTAGAACTACAAGTTAATATGAATTATACTTGTTTGCACTAATACCGTATGTTTATCCTTTGTTTCTTTTAGGTTTTTGGTCGGGTATAAGAGCCTCGTATACTTACCAACAGTCTTTCTGCTGAGTTCCATGTTTTGGATATTTATAACCTGGTTCATCTTATTTTTTCCTGATATCCTTTAAATTAAAATTTAAATGCACATTTCATTTTACCTTTAAAAAATAGTAATGTCATTGTTAGAAATTTAGATGTTAGAACAGATCCAGAGAATTCAACTCACATTTATATTTATTTAATGATTCTGGTTGAAGATGTTGAAAAGCTACTCAGTTCTGGAAGTAATCCCAGGGCCCACTATCATATAAGACAGTAAGTGTCTTAGTATGTATTACTTGTGAAAAGAAGCAGAATGAATTATTGTTTTTGTTATTTTACTTGAACTAATAAAAATATGTTGTATTGCCTTGAGATTCTCTTCAAGGTCAAATAATTCTTTGAAATTGAGCAGCAGTTATAGTTGATGAGCAAATTGGATACTAAGATGGCCTGTGTGGGCGCGACATGGGGGAAATGTGACCTTCAGCAATGATCAGTGACAGTGTTGTTATCTTAAGGCAGTGATTGTCATGCACAGTAAAGTTAATATTACTTTGCCACTGGAAACATGAAACAAAAATTTCAAAAAACAATACTCCTAACCAATGTGTGCTTTACTCTGTTGTTTTGTTATTTTAATGTATTATATTTCCCTTTTTAAAAAATGCTGGTTATAACCCATTTGGTTCTTTCATGTCAGCCGCTGTGTTTTTAAAAACAACAGCAGCCACTTTTTGTGGCTCAGGCTGCTAAGGTACAGATGGTGTAAAACCCCAGGATCTGGGTTCAAGACCTGGGACTGGAGAGAAAACAAAACAAAACTTATCCAAGGAATAGGCTTATCACTCGGGTAGCAGGGCCCAGGCCAGGTCCAGTTCAGTGGTCTGCTGTGCTCTCAGGGGTGGCCCAGTCAGTCGCCTGGAAGTGAGGATAGAGGTTACTTCTTGGTTTATAGCCTTTCATAGCTCCTTTTAGATAAGAGACATTTTCTCCAGTGTTCACTATTCCTCCCTCCTTGCAGGCTTTTTTCTCCCCTTTCAGGGATCCTAGGGAACTGTTATAACCTTGCTTTCCTTATAAGATCACACAAGAAGTGATGTAGTGGATAGAAACTTACTTTAAATATATTTCTTTAATTTCTACGTTATTCCTCTGTCAGGTAATGGCATTTTTTTTAAAAAAAGCAAGAATAGTGTTAATGAGAGAGAGAATGTACAATCAATTCAAGACTAGTTTTTAGGAATAAATGTAAAGTGAGAAAGTATTCCTTACCACATCAGCTTCATTATAACATTATTTTTGCTTTAATAATGCTTTTCAGTTCTGAGTGTCATCTTTTAATGTTTTCCAGATTCCTTTAATTAAAACAAATGGCATAGCATACTTTGAAGTATATTTGACCTTTTTCAAAAATTTTAGTATATCCAAATTTTATGTTTTAAGCACTGATCAGGTCAACTTTTTAAGCATATTTTAATATTTTAATGCTACTGTTTAATGAAGACTTAGACAATATCATTATATGACATGAAATTAATTTATAAATAACTATCAGTACATAAAATAACAGCTCAGCGTACACTAAAATCACTTGTAGAGGTCTTAAGATTGGTAATTTCTAGAGTAGTCGACATCATACTGAGAAGGGACAGCTGATATTTTTGTTTATCAACCCATGTGGCAGTAAAGACATTTTTTAAATTGTGGTTCTTGATAAATGTTTAAAATTTGAGCCGCTGACATTATTTTAAATTTCATACAAAAGGAGGTAGTTTTTATGTTGAAGTTTTTCAAATTTGGGGAATCAAAATTAACAAAAATGTAAGAAAACCTCAGTTACAGAACTTACTATTCAGTCAAGTTTAACTACAAGCTATTCAGTATTTGTGAAGATGCCATTGTATCAGAAGATGGAACTGATTTCTGGATCTTGTGGTGTTGTTGGCATTGGCAAAATGGGGTGTTTTACTTTTGTCCGGACAGCAAAAAGCCATTTGATCTAAGCATCCATATGAGCCTGCTGCTGGTGAGGGCGCCAGTAGGTGGCACACTTCACCGTGAGATTATTTTTCAAGCTGAATGTTTAATGCTGTTTAAAGGGCTCTGAGTGTGACCTGCGGTGCAAAGTCTGAATTGCGCTGGGGGCTTTCACTCCCACAGCCATCTGGTCCATTTATGAAAAAAGGACCTGGGGCACTGTGGAAAGAGTATGGTCTTTGGAATCAGAATAACTTTGAATTTTTAAGAAAAAGTGCCCTTTTTTCTTATTAGTTATATACCATTCAACAAGTTATTTAATTTCACTGAGTGACAGTTTTATTTTTAATCGAGGACAACAAACCAAACTCACAGGCTGACTGTAAAGATGACTGTGCTAGGATGTCTACAAAGTGCCAGCCACAGTCCCCATTGCGTAATTGGTATTCTGTAAATAATAGCTATTGTTTTATTGTTACTTATCACTCTTACAAATAAAATCAGTACTGAAAGCGTCGTGTTAAAATTAATTTTAAGGGCAGATCTTGGTTGGCTCCTTAGATTATCAGTTTCTACTGGTGCCTTTTGCATGTTCTGCAAATAATGTATTTGATTTACTAGGGGACATTCAGTGAAAGAGACAGGACGTAACTAATGAGTTTGAAAGTAAGATTAAGACTCAGGTAATAAATGGTGACTCGCTGAACGTTACGTTTGTTGACCATCGCTAACTGAGTTCAAAGGGCTAAGTACGTGTGAAACTGAGTTTCAGAGAATCAAAACGTACAAATGTGCTGTGGTGTGGATGACGTAACTTCATGTCAAGTGAAAAAGAACCATATGCTCTGAAAACTTGGTGTAGGTGCTGATGCAGCTGTCAGAGAGGCAGTGCATTCTCCAGCAGAATTACAGGGATTTGAGTGTCCAAGCAAAGGACAATAGCAAGTCGGCTGTCCTTTGCAGTGGTCAGTACATGCCAGAAGTGTGTTTGTTGAGCTCGGCATTCTAGGGAGCAGGAATAAATGAAACCATTGTCTTAGAAATAATGTTGCTGTTTACCCTGGAGGGTGAACACTGCTTTTTAGGTTAGTTGTTTGGAAGTCTACATTTGGAAACCAATACATTGGGGTGTGTGTGTGTGTGTGTGTGTGTGTAAGAAATGAGGACTAAGCCTTTGTGGGGGAGAACTAAAGGATAGCTCTAGTATAGAGTTAAAGGCTAAGGACTGAAAATCAGTGAGTCCCAGTTAGAGAAGACATGACAGCTTCATATTGAAAGACATTTTAACTGCAAAAGAGTCACAAGGGGACTGGGGAGACTGACTTGTCTATTAATAGCTCTCAGGTTGAAGTGCTAAAGAGTAAAGCGTTTTTAGGTTCAGGGAAAGGAAAGAATCCTTAATAGGAGGTCAGGAAAGAGCTACAGTGGAAAGGAGAATGTGAATTAGGTCTCACAGGCAGTTAGGACTTGGACATCCTGAAAGTGTGGGTTTAGAAAGTAGGTAAGGGAGAGCAGAGAGCCACACAAAGCAAGGGCATGGAGACAAGGGGTGTTTGGATTCCCTGTGAGGGCTAGAGTGCAGTCCCTTTACTTGGAGTGACAGGATCCAGTGGTTCTCCTGGGGTTTGATTTGTTTTGAAGGTTATTCAGAACAACATCCCAAAATTCAGTTAGCTCAGTGTTTGGGGTCATCATATGATTCACCTGAATGTCAGGAAAAGAATAATATGATTCTTTACAAAAGATCTTGCTCTATGTACTCTTTCATAGCCTTCTGAATCCATTCAAAGTAGGCTTTATATGTTACGGTCAAGTTCATCCAGCCTTTCTGGAGCATAACTTAAAGCCAGGTCCATCTGCAGATTAATTGCTGAACTCAATCAGTAAGATTTGTTCCTGCTTATCTGAACAGATATGGTTATGCCAGTTTTTGTGGGATAGAGCAGTTCTTCTCAAAGTGTAATCTGCAAGTGGATCCCCAAGGGATCTTGTTAAAACTCAGTCTGATTATACAGGTCTGGGGAGAGGTCTAAAGGCCCGTCTAACAGACTCCTAGGTAGAGACATTGCTCTGAGTCCTTAAGCCACAGTTGAATAGCAAGACCTTGGAGACCTTTTCCACTCCAGAGTCGGGCACAAGACAGCCTGGCAACACCTTGGAAGGCTGAGCTACTGTGTCAATATTGATTTCTGTGGCACAGTGAGAATTGCTTTATTACTGCACGTTCGTTGTCTTCCCCTGGAGCAAAATATTACTTTTTATTCAAAGAATTTCTACAGCTTCAAAAATGTTTCATAGTGGATAATGTTTATCTTTGAAACACTTTTTAAAATCTTTATCCCTCACATCTGTCTTTCCCAAATATTATTTGATTTGTTACCACTTTGCAAGGAAAGCAGTTTCTTTTGTTTCTAAATTAGCTCAGTCTAATACCTTACAAGGATTAATTACTAAACTTTTTTGCCAAGTATTTCTCTAATTTATAGGGTAATACTTTTAGTTGTAATCCCTGAACCAAGGGATTTGTTTCTTTCTATGATGTTGTTAAAGTGATCAGAAAACTTTTTTTTTAGCTACAGGAGAGCCACAGTTAAACCAGTAGAGATTGATTTATTGGGATCTTTAATGTCTTTTCCATTATCAGGATGTTCCTTGTGTATTGTAACTATTTCTATTACTATTTCATATGAATTTCAGCTAATTGGAGGGATTACTAGCCAATTATGAGCAAATTACTCGAGGACTAGAACATGAAATTGAGTCAGACTTGAGGGTAGAGATGTGTGTATGTATGGGTAGGTGAGGATAGAATGCAGAGAACAGAAATTCTTAGGCATTGGGGTGAAGTTTGCTTACATCATAACTGCTATCTTAATGGAAATTTGAAATATTCCTTAACTAATCTTTAACATTTAGCAGGCTCTCGTGTCTATTTTGGTTTCATTCTCAGCATAATAGGCTTCCTCTACTTTTTCTATAAGACTTGGGCAACTGATCCTGGCTTCACTAAGTCTTCTGAAGAAGAAAGGAAAGTGGTAAGCTTTCTCAGTAATGTAACTGATTTATTTTTAATGTAAGTATATATAAACTTCAAAAAGTCGTAGCCATGTTCACTTTTTATCATGGCTACATCTCTCCCTGCTTCTCAGATGCAACAGAAATGTGGAATGATTAAATCAGGGCAGAGAATGAGAGTCTCCGCTGTCTTACTTCTTTATTTATGTGAAAGCTTTAAACAATATTTTCTTTTCCCAGTGTAATTTCCGTTAGCCGATATGACCTCCTACTTATTTACGGTAACTCTTTATAATGATCATTTTGCTTCAATTTCCCCATTTAATACATGGCGGGTAGCTAAGCAGGTGCCAGGGGGAGTATTCCTTCTTATTGACTGAGAAATGCCCCTTCTCAACCTCAGATGTGACATTGTCAGGTGGCATGTCATATCTCCCATTGCTCATGAATGTTTAGAGGTTGGGGAGAGTGCATCTTCTTTGTTATCTAAATCCAGTATCCTGAAAGAGCCCTTAGTGCTTATAATCGTCAGTTCTGATGGTGATGCCTTTTTAAAATTTTTATATGTATTTTTCTTTAGCCGATTGTAACTGGGAGATGATTACCATTATTGGAGAGAAGGGAGTGGGATGTAGTTTTTGTGCATTCTGATCTATGGCTATGGTTGAAAATGCAGCCTTGAAAATTCACATTTTTTCAAACACAGAATGATTTGGTGGCAAGTATTCCAAATTGCTTTTCTAGGTACCTCCATTTGGAGAGAGCTGTGAGAATGGTATATAACAATGCATTGTACATGCTCCAGTACAGTGCAGTTGTAAGGTCAGACCTCATGTCTTTCAGAATATCATCACCCTTGCAGAGACCGGCAGTCTGGACTTCAGGACATTTTGTACATCATGTCTTGTAAGTGAATTGTTATGATTTTTATCCCATAGTTAAGGCAAATTCTTGGTAACATTGCTCATGTAAGCATTTTTCACATCTTCATGGTATATTTATATACTTTTGTTTTTACCAGGTTCTAATTTTGCATTACTGTCAGAATAGTTTTCTGCCTTGAACATATGGGAGAAAGGTGTTTATAATCTCTTGAAGTTGCCTATGGTTAAATTTCACAATGAATGATCCATAGTGTGTTTTTATTGCTGTTTCTTGCCATGGAACAGAGAGTAGGACTCACTTTGAGACAGAGGCACGTGATGACTCTAGAGACCTCTCAAGGCCTAGAAGGAGGGAGTAACTTTCTCCAAATTACTAGCAGAGCCAGAAATGTAACTGAGGTTTCCTTTTTCTTTGCCCAGTACTCATTCTGTTACGTGGTACTGCTTCATTTCCCCTTAGTCAGTGTTCATAGCCTTAGAATTCAGATCCCCTTTATTAAAGACCTAATCGAAATAGATATAGAAATAAATAATAAGGCAGTCGAGAGCCTCTTTGTGAATTGATTATCTATTTAGGATTATTTGTGCCAAAGTCTTTGACTTAGGAAAAAGATTTTGCTTGTGATCTGCTACCACATTGAGACACTGATTTTTGCTTGGGGCTCTCTCAATTGGCCACTTAGATAAGGAAGCCACTGAGGTCACTCCATTGCCACGTGTGCAACTCCTGTGTGGCTCGGTACGATCAACACTGCCTGTGGACTGGACGGTGCATAGGTGAGAGACTGTGGCTGTGATGCTCGGCTTATGTTCAGTTACATGTGTGACTCGTAGGAAAAGATGGGAGGGTATTTAAGGGGTCTGTTTTGTAACTCTTCCATGTCAGGGAATCACCCCTGTGGATAACACTCTTGGAAAACCATCAGTATTGATAATGACATCATTGTGTAGTATGGAAGAATGCCTAAGTTTGACCATCAGAGCACACCTGTGATGTGTTGTTATCACATCTGCGGCCTCAAGAGGGCAGCACGTGCAAAAGCGAGGCTTGGTTACCTGGCACCCTCACCTTCCTAAGCTTCTGCAGGCCTTTCTTGGGCCACAGGTTGCTGCTCTTTTGTCCAGTCTCCTGTAACCTATCTCCTTAGTGCTTCTCCTCAGTCTTTTTCTCTGTTCTCCCGATCAAGCCACTTATGGGCAGAGGCTTTTAAATGCATTTATTAGAGGCCAGGTCTGATTTGCCGCAAATCCTGCTCTCTCCCCTCCTTCCAACACGGCACAGTCGTTCTCAAGCTATATATGTTTAGCAAACTTGATTCTAGTGAAGACGGACCCGCTTTTAAGTTAGTTATGAATAAATATTAGTTAACAGAGGAATTGACCACCACGTAGCAGAGATTTTGAGTCTGACTTAATGGTATTTAAAAGCAAAGTCAACAGGTTCTTTCCTTTTTACTTTGTTGAAGACTTTTGACAGGAATATGATTAATAAGGTCTTGATCTGGAAAATCATTGTAAGATATTAATTATGTTAATTCTTTCTGATGTAGGTTTTCGCAACCATCACTATTACATATTCTTCTTATTTTTCCTCTCCGTTGTGTGTGACTGGATCATATATGAGTCTTTCGTCTGTAAGTATAAATTTTCCTTACAGCAAGTTTATATACTCACACTCGTATACACTTTTCCTTGGAATATCTTATGTATCTATCACATTCTGGCTGAATGAGTGTCAGCCATATCCCTAATAAAAAATGAAACAGTGTGCCTAAGACTCTCTCAATATTGGAAAACAACAAGAATTGCTAGAAAAGGCTAGTTGTCAGTACTTTAGTAGAGATTATATGCTAATGTGAACTTCGTCATTTGAAAAGCAGTCAAAAACACACATTCATTTAAGGCAGGTTCAGATTTATCTGACAGTGAAATGAGGAAAATTCAGCTGACGTATAAGACAAGGAAATAAGTAAATAAAACAAAGAGAAAACAAAGTAAATAAAACAAAGAACAATTGGGGGAGAAGGGAGGTAGACACAGTAATTAGAATAAAACTATAAAATCACGTCATTTGAGAAATATCAAGTCACAACTTAGAATTGCTGAGAAAACTATCAATCATTGAAAGGCTGGAAATAACCTGGGAGAAAACTTAAATCACTTATTCTGCATTCCTGAGAAAGGAGGAGAACTTTTCAGTACCAACGGTGACCTAGTGAAGGGAATGACACTGAGAAGAACAGGGTTTAAAATGGAAGCAGGAGGAATTTGGTTAGCTCTTAGCCAGCTGCATGACTGTGATTTCCAAGCCCTGGAATAGGTTACCTAACTGGAAAAAAAAAAAAAAAAAAAAAAAAAAAAATATATATATATATCACTTACACTTGATTTGTTTTGACTTTAACTGTTTATCATTTACTTATTTTCAAGGGTTTGGGAGAATTTGGCTATAGAGGCAGAGGCTTCCTTTCTAATTTGTTTTCATCCACCCTTCTATTATATTCCTCTTTGAGACTTAGTTTTTGCCAAGAAAATATTGGTTTGTTGCTTGGGCTAAATTTTGGAAATGGTATAGGAAAATACATTGAAGGTTTTTCCCTGCAGTTTTTTCTTTTTCCCTTAGCATTCCCAAAAGCCATCTCTCTCTCTCCCTTCCTCCCTCCCTCTCCACCCATCCCTACCCCTCTGACTTTCTATAGCTTAAATTTTCTTAGTTCCTCCTATGCTGTTCCCTTGACTCCTAGGTCCTCTCTCCAGAAACATTCTGTATTGTAAGTTTTGTTTAAGGGTTCATTTTTACAAATTATTAATTAATGGCTATGTGAAATCACATCGTTTTTTGCTCTACCTCAAACATGGAGAGGGCTTCAGTTACCTTTTCAGTCCCTCCTGACTTCTTGGGTGTCTGATCACTAGGGAATGCTTTTACAGCTCAGTGAACCATCACATTCTAAAGCAGATCTGCTAGTCAGAAGGTTGTGATCCTTGATTTCATTACTTGTCAAAGGCCATCAATAACCTGATCACTGGAATTTTGAAACCATTTAAATTATGTCCTGTGGTTTAAGAAATTAAAAAAAAAAAATTTTTTTTTTGAACAGTGTTACTTCTGTTGAATTTGCTGCCCTTTTAAGGCCTGACAGTAAAGCATATTCCTGGAAAACCTTTTTAAGCTGGCGCATGGACCAATTTATCCCTTGGACTTGGTCCTAGGGAAGAGAAGCCAGATTCTGCACTAGTCTCTTCTCTAAAAATAGTCACTTTTGTTTGATGTCTTAAGTCTAAGATAAGACTATTGATAAGGACAGAAGTGATTTTCCACAACATTTAGTCTTCCCTCCTCTTTGTCTTGATTGAAAGCCTCTGAACCAATTTTTATATTTTGTATCTTCGGAACAGGCCTGCCTTACGCTCATCTGTAGCTGTGTAGACTAACTGAATGCATTGTATTGCTTTGATCCCATTTTTGCCCTGATGCTGTTTCTTTGCACTGAACGAGGACATCGTGTCATTTATCATTATTTCATAGATAGGAGAAACCAAATTGTGTTCCATTTTTCTAATGAGGCTTTACTGTCATCCTCCTATCTTTTACTTTTAACACTGCTGTTCTCAGAAGCCTGCTGTACACCCTCCTCCTCATGTGATCCAGGGTGGCACTGGAGCTGAATGGAGGCTGGCTCTGCAGAGCCTCTATTTGCTTCATCTTTTGTGAGGTTTCTTTGCAAGGTAGACAGTGTCAGCATCCTACAGGTTACAGGGAGAAAGATTGTAGACAGTGTTAGAAAGAACTTTGTAACTGTCAGAGCTATCTCAAGACGAAAGCGATTGACTTGGAATAATATGAGTTCCCTATTGTTGATCAGTGACCTCCTGATAAAAATATATTATTAGTACATATTAAAATGTATTGCATAAGATATTGTGCATGGTTATTTGCAGCCATATCTTTGATATTAAATCTGAAATCAGTCCTATAAAAATTTAGGTCTGAGGTTATCTGTGTTATCCAAAAATTCCCAGGAGAGAACAGTAGAAATCCATAAACTGAAAAATAGTAGATCATTTTTCCCATTCAGCAGCTGTTTTCTCTGCCTGCTGTTGGAAATAATCTTTTTTGTCATATCAGGAGCATGGACTGCATCTTTGTTTGCAGTCCTAATGAGAAGCTCGAAAGAGAGTGTAATTTGCTTTAACTTGTTACCTTAATTGTTACTCTATGATGATCGCTCTTAGAATGCTTCCTGCATATGTTCATGAGATGGTTGGAAATGAATCAAATGAAACTCAAAATGGAAAAATAAAATACATGTTTAACACTAAAATGGACAGTTGATTGTAAAGTTGTGGACTCATTTTCTTCCTGTCCTAGCAGCTCTTCAGTGCTGCTTTGGGAAAATGTCTGAAACTGCTAATCAAATTGTCAGAGGCATTTATGAAACCTCAAGGTGAAAAAATCTACAGCGCTCTCATTTCAAAAATAATTCACCCACTGTGAATGGTCATGATGCTTGTAAAAGTCATTGACTTTATATAACCTTGAAGATCTGCTCCCTTGTCCCCATCTGCATTCTCCTTGTTGTCGCCCTTAGCTGCAGGGAATAGGGAGTCACCGCATGAAGACCACAGTGAAGTCCTCTCTTTAATTGGCGTCTAAATAGATTGATCTGTGACTATACGAATCCTGCTCTTTTCTTTTCCTGGATGAGTCTGTTTCATGAATTCCCTCACCTGGTCTTTCTCCCTCTGCAGCATAAATGATGGTTAGAGTAGAGATATACTCCCAGTAGCTGTGTGCTATTAGGTTGTGTCCCAATGGTATCTGGAGGCTTAGAAAATACCTTGTGCCCACAGCAATGGCATGTTGATCTGAACCCTTAATAAGCTACTATATTCAGTTCCGCAATAGATTGACATTTTGCTGTAACATGGATAAGAGAGAATTTTCTAGGACAAATATTTATTATGCATAATTCATAGTTTATATGTCCTTGAACAGTTAACTTCTGGCCAGTGCATGTTATGCTAAATATGCTGATTTTATAAACATTTTTTGCTTTTATTCCTTCACTGTCAGTTCCTGATGCTGTGTTATCATAGTCTTAATTAATAGTGGGTACCATTTTGTCATCTTTGTTAGTTGGAAGAGAAAGTCCTAAAGCTGAGTTCTCATCTGTGCCATCCTATCTTGCTTTCTGTTTTCACTAAATTAAATTACAGTTATCTCATTTTCTTGAACAATGATCTCTAGTTTGCTGCCTTTTAAAATAATGGGTTTCTTCTTTGTGAATTCACAGATTGGTCAAATCATTGTGCCACGACATTCAAAGAAGATGGACTGTGGACCTACCTCAATGAGATTGTGGCCTGTTCCCCTTGGGTTTTATATATCTTTGTGTTAGCTGTTTTCCATTTCTCATGGTCGTCATTTTTATTATTAAATCAGCTCTTTCAGGTATTTATTTCTCCTCTTATAATGCCTTTGAAATTACCCGTTGCCTGTGGTATGCTAGAAAGACTTGAATTTCAAATGACAAGATTTAGATCCTCGTTCCTCCGTATCACTCACTCTGACAATCTAGGCATGTCAGTTGACACTGGAATTTCAGTTTCCTTGTCTGTAAAATGGGGATGAAAATCCCTGTCTTTCATTACTGGCTTCGAGGTTAGACTGATTAAGTTGGTGTTAGCCTTAGAAGTTTTCTAATCTGACCTTTGTGTTTTATAGACACAGAGGTATAGAGAGAAATAAAGTTGCTCAAGGTCACCCAGTGAGTGGCAAAATGAGAACTGGAAACTTAAATCTTCTGACAGTTCCATTCTATGGCTTTTTCCCTAACAATTAAATTATATGGTGTGTGAAAGCATGATAGAGACCGTAAACATTGTGCAAAAGTGAGATGGTGGTTTTCCCCACTTTTCAGCCCTGTTTGTTATATTACGCATCGCTTAAGTAGATGGAAGTGGGGGAAAGATGAAAATACATCACTAACTAATGGGCATGGTATCTACACTTCCAGAAAGGGCCCTGGCCATTAGAAAGTTCAGGCTTCAGGGCAATAGCCACCTTCTCCGCTTTCTGCAAATCTGTCCTTGCCCTGTTGCCTGCCTTCCTCCATGAGCATAAGCTAATTTTCATTGTTGCTGTGGCCTGACTTCATGGGTGGACAGCCCTGATTAGTCTGAGCCAGTTACTGCAGGACCTGAGATGTTTGTAGAGCATTACTCAACAAAAACAAAGCGAGTAACCAATTCTATGGTAATGATAAAGAAATAAAGCAAAACAGGAAAATGCTAAGGAGAAAAGAATTAAGCTAATTATGCTGACTAAGCTGAGTTTCCTGAATGTTCATTCTTTTTTTTTTAAAAAAAAAAAAAAAAAAAGGTATAGGCAGGAATGAAGACTTATAGGCAGACAGGCAGGAAGAGAGAGGAGGTGGAAACACTTTACTTTTATTCTGTTGTTCATCACTGGTTGTTCCCCTGTCCCTGGTCTTGAACCGGGGGCCTTGAGATGTATGTGGACTGTTTAATCCGCTAGGCCACCGAGACACGCCTGAACATTCACTTAATGTCTTTATCCCTCTGCGGTCTATATGCTCAGGCAGTAAGAATGAGTGTCAGCATCAGTGATTGTCAACATTAATTATTATCATATGTAATACTTAATATTTATTTTTTACATATTTCAAAGAATTTAATCCCATCTATTTCATCACAAACATTTGAAGTTTAGACCATGCCAAAGTTGTATCTTAATTTTATGGATGAGAAAACTAAGCCGAGGAGATGTTGAATGGCTTGCTTATGGTCATAATGCTTAGTAAGAGGTAGAATTAGAAGTAGAATCTAAGATTTGAGGCATCATTTCTGATTCTTTTTCTTTTCTAGAGTTTTAGAACAAATACATGAGTCTATAATATCTTTAATCTTTCAAAGAAAGGTTAATGCATTAGTCTGTATTTTCTAAAGCAGGAAAGTAGATTCAAAGTCTTGGACAGTTTTTATATGTAAAAATTCAGAGTAAAGTTGTTTTCTAAATAAAGCAAACTAGTTATTTGAAGCTTTTTATTTCCTGAATTCTCTGGTAAGTCATGGTTTTACTGTAGCAAGTGAAACAGCATGTCAGCTGCTGGTTAGGACATGAACTTTATTCTCACACTGACTGAAGTGTTAATCTGCCACTTTCTTCTGTGACATTGGACCAGTTGCCTCACCTCTGTAAGCCTAGGCATTAGGTATTTTAAATATATTATCTCAGGTCCTTAAAACAATCTGATGAGAAGGTATGATCATCTCCATTTTACAGATATGGAATTTGATGTTTGAATTATTTTGAGGATTGGATAAGATAACTCAGTGAATAGTAATGGTCTAATGATCTGGGAGTTCTTGACACTTGCCCTTCTCTAAATGTATAAATCTAAGTATTCTTTACTTCGAATTCTTAAGGTTTACATTTTGCCCTTTTCAAAAGATACTATGAAGAATATGCAAGCCGAGATAATTGCACTGGTACTGACCTTAGATTGTTTTATTCATCTAAAAGTTGCATGCTCAATGTGTTGAGAATCTAAGCATGGCCATAAGCCATGGCTTGAATTACTAAAACAATTATTTCATAATTTTAAGTCAATGCACTTGTGCTTTCTTGAAAGTCAATGAAAATCAGACTAAAAAAGAAAGAAAATTTGCCCACTACTGGTCTACATAGAAGAGCTTAGAGCTGCTGAACCCTTTCCCTTACCATGATCCTTGGTTAGTAGACTAAGTAATACTGTGTTTGGAATACTTTTGCCATTGTCTTGTGATGGAGTGCTAAGAGTGATAGAATGATGTTTTTCCTGTACCTTCCAATCCTCTTTTTCAGATTGCTTTTCTGGGCCTGACCTCCTATGAGAGAACCAGCCTCCTGAAACAGAGCAGACATATGAAACAGACGTTGTCCCTTAGGAGGACGCCATACAAGTAAGTGAGATCTATTTTGACCTCCTGAGTCCTATGGAAGATGGTATCCTAGCCATTGGTTTCCCAGTCTATTACCACCAGCCAAGGCCATTCTGCTGTCCTGTCTATCCCTCTGTCTGGTGGAGTTAAGCTTCTTCTTTCCTGGAATCCTCAACAATAGAGGAGTTAAGTGGTAAGGTCATGAGCCCCAAGGTGACAAGAATTTGGGATTTAGTCTACTGGACTCAGCAAATATAGTAAGTGACTTTGAAGTTTTGCCAAGATGGGGACTCTCTGCAGTCAAGCCACCTGATCACAAGGTTGCAAGTTGCTGGCATGAAGTCGATGTGAGATAATGAAGCACGTGACTGAGAAAGCCGGCCACAAGGCTCTCTGTAGAAAGCGTTAGATTATCAGCCTGGCCAAGACTTCCTATCATCAGTAGTTCTTTTAGCCCTAGGTTTAATATTCCTACCTGTGTCCGGGAGAAGTTAGTTTTATCACTTTGGAATGTGTTCTCCTCAGAGTACTGATTATATAAAACTTGTTCTCAAGTTTGAAATGAGCGTATTTGTAGAAAGGCCATCATCTTATGATATGAATGATCAGACTTTGAAACTTATCTCCCTGTCACATGAATCAGGATCTTGAAGGCTGGGAGCGCTGCAGAGGTGACCCAGAGCCCTCCAGGGATTTGCGCACTCACCACATAGCTCGTGCACAGTCTATTTTAAAGCACACTCATGGTACAAGATGAAACTGTTAGGCTGTTAGACAAGGAAATCAGAGCCTGGGGTATGACTATGATATATGGTCACGGAGGAGAGAAATCGACTTAATTGGGAAGAGACAGTGAAAATGAAGGAGAGTGGAGAGTAGTGTTGAGCTTGCGATGATTGTTTCCGACTGGCAGTAATAATAAAGCCCTTTTCTTAGTGGTTTAACCAGAAGAACAAATATGTGCTCCACCGAAGTATGGAAGCTTTTGTGATTGGGGTGAAATGCGAAGCTGAGCCTTGAAAGAGGGGCAGTGGGGTGTGGTAGAGATGGAAGGAAGGGCATTGTAAGCCCTGGAGAAGTCTGAACAAAGAGACCGGTGAGAGAGCTGGAGTGTGTCTGGGAATTACTAAATAATGGCAGCTGAAACTAATGGAATTCAAGGTACAGCCTCAGAGCCATTTTGAACCTCGCTTTGAAAATTCTGCCCAAACCTCAGATTTGTCTGATTTGTCCTCCTCTCAGTGACTTCTACTCACCAAGTAGCTCTTGTCCTGAGACCTGTAAATGTCTCCCCACTTTTGCCCTGTCCATTCCATGGAGTCAGCCCCGCTCCTGGGAAGAAGCCGCTTTCTAAAAGGAGCCTTGCTGCTTTCCTGATGACTCCAGACAGCAGTGGCACCGTCATCCTCACACAGATGTGTTTTGATGTCTGCTAGGAGGTTGAATTAGGTTCCTGAAAGACAGGGCATCTGCATCGTGATGTTTCTCCTAAGTGGAATAGCTAATGGTATTCTGGCATCTAGTGGAGGAAGTGATGCTAAAGACTGTTGTTGTTAGGAAGGAAGCAAAGGGAAGTGGGCCTGAGAACCCTGGGACTTTTAAAAGGAGAGTGACTACCTGAGGTAAGGGTGGAGTGTGAGTTCCAGGATAGAAGAATGGCCCATGCAGTTTCACCCAGGGAAAATGGAGCCAGAGTAGCTGTCGCAGGGTGTGTATCAGCAAGTTCAAGGAGCCGACCCCTGAGGAGTCAGTGGGGCTTTCTTGTGTAGGGCCTTGAATGCAAAGTCTACCAAGGAATTTGGATTTGAGCCTCTGGGTAGAGGAGCATCTTTAAAGGGTCTTGACTGGGAGCTAAGGGTTCTTGAATATATCAGGGTTTTGAAGGGCCAGAGAGTTTCCAGTATGTAACATGAATTGGAAGGAATTGAGACAGGGACATCATTTAGAGAGCTGCTTATTAGAAGGTTTAGGGAAAAGAAAATCTTGTTGGTTTTAGTGTTTCTGGCCTATCTGGCCTTTGACATAATCGAAGTATGAGTTAAGACCGTAGAACAGAAAGAATGAAATTTGTTGACGCAGTAGCCATTCCAGTGAGTAGGGGACCCAAAATGAATTTGCTAAATTGCTGGGCAGAACTCAGCGGATCTCAAAATAGGGATGAAGTCTGGAAATAGAACGGGACTTCAATTTTAAGGTCTCTGCAGCCCAGGAACTGTGATTCCCCTTTGGATTCCTGCAGGATCTTTAAAGGACATTGTATATTGTCAGCTCGCAGTAATGTTCATGGTTTGAACAGTGTCAAAATCTAAACAAGAAACGTAGTAAGACGTGTTCTCTTCCTTTCTTGGCAGCCTCGGGTTCACACAGAACCTCGCAGATTTCTTTCAGTGTGGCTGTTGCGGCTTAGTGAAGCCCTGCGCTGTGGACTGGACAGCCCAGTACGCCATGGCGTACCACCCCGCTCAGGAGAAAGTCCTGCGCTCCGTGTGAGCGGGGGCGGCCCGGAGCTCTCACTGATTCGCTTTGTGCCTTTGTCCGTGCGATGCCACGTGGTCTGCAAGTGAAGCGAGGATTTCAAGTTCACCTGAGCCCAAAGGAAAACGTGGGAGCTTTTGGTAAAAACAGCAGCTCTCAATAAAGGCATTATACTTTTTTAGATTTAGCAAGATGGACTGTTCCTGAATAATCTTGGCAGACATCTAAAAAAGCTTTTATATTTTTCACAAGAAAATGTAACTTTTTTTGGAGGTAGTATTAATTATGAATAAATGTGATATTTTCAGACACTTTATTGGCTGTTCCAAAATACTACTATTCTTTCAACTTGTGATTTTTGATAAATTATTTGTCTTTGTTTTATCTACAAATATGTAAAAATATATTTAAATAGACTGTTTTGCTTTCACACTTAATAAAAAAATTTTTTGTAGTTAAGTTTCTGACACTTAACACTTCTAGAATCTTACATTGAGGAAAGGTATATATATGGCATAAAGACACTGATTTGTGATTCTAAGAATGAGTTGAAATCACTGTGAACCAAAAAGCAAGATTTAATTTAGTTTTCTATTTAGGAAATTGAACAGAGGAAGTCTTAAAGATTAGTTACTGTTTTTACTTAGTACCTTCAAAATATTAGACTACTGTAATTATTCATTTTCCTTGTTCTGAAGGAAATGCTAATTCAACTTGAACTCTTGGTATTATATATCTACCTCCTTAGGTAAGACAATTTCCTGCTGAAAATTCTTCCTTAGGTTCCCATGGTTTGGGAAGGTAAGAGCTAAAATTCTCATTGTGACCTATAACCTAATTCTGTTTACCAGGCTTGCTTTGCACTCTAACCAAATAACCTTTTCAGCTCCTCAAATATCCGTTCTACTATCTTCTACAGAGCCTATGCAGATAAGGAAGCTAAAACCTAAATAAGTGTGTGTCTTCTTCAAGGTCACACTGATACTGTGCGGAGTAACTGCTCTGAAGTCCCAAACACATAGATTGCTCCCTGACACACTGCATGTGCTCACTAAACATTTGAATTAATTTATCGAATGAAGGAAGGAACTTTAAGCAGAACATGATTTGATTAGAATTGTGTTTTGAAGACCCTGGTTCTCACTGCAGGACAGAAAGACTTTTTGCAAGCTGTCCCCTTTCTCGCCAGTCGCTGCTAAGTAAATTCCCAAATCATGGTTCACAGACTGTCTATATCAGAATCGCAGAGACAAGGCTGCAGCCTGAATAGCGCTGTTGTGTTGAAAACACAAAATCCCTGCCTTAGATGGTCTACACACTATATTTCAGTGTTTCTAATTGATATGTCACTTGGAGAGCACATTTCATTCCTTTTTAAATTATTACATATATTTATTGAGCACCATGCTAGGTCTTACAGACCCTAAAACACTTAGTTGGGCATATTAATCTTCAAGTGTGAATCTCGAATGGAAACTACAGTAAATGAAATGATAGTATAATGTAGAAAAATGTAGAAGACATGAAAGGGGGACACATGAAAAATTGCTAGTGTTTAGAGGTCGGGGAGAGCCCCAGTGAATGTGAGCAAGAAAGTGTTTATAGGCAGCTGGCCATTAGGAAGGGTCTTCCCATGCTGTTCAGTTTGGATAGAGGGTGTTGGAAGTGAAAGACATTCTTGTGGAGTAAAGACCACGGGAAAGTGTAGCCAGAAACATGGCGGCCTGGGTCTATAGTATGTTTGAAGCGGGGAGCTTGATTAATAAACTAGGAATGTAGTCCCAATGGGCTAGACCACCAGGGACCTTGAATGTTAAGCTAAGGAGCTACAAGCTACCAGTGAGCAGTAGGGAGCTATTAACTCTGGGCGGTAGACACCCTTGAAAGGTCTGTAGTCAGTGTCTCCAGCTCCTCTCTTCCCGTCCTCTTCCAGCTCGCTGGTCGCACTCTCCCCGCAGTGCTCCAGCGAGACTGCTCGTGAGAGCACACATTGTCCTCCAGGTTGCTAAGTAGTGGCAGCTGAGTCTTCATCTTAAAGAACGTGTAGAGTGTTTGATAGTTGGCCATCCATTCTTCCTTCCTCCGCTGGCCTTCCGTGGCCTCCAGGAGACAGCGCTTCTCCGCTTCTTCCTAATTTCCTTGCTTGCTCCAGGGAGCCTAAAGTCTCCTTTGCTGTTATGCCTCCCCTGCCATTTGATGTTGGAATGTCTTGGGCCTCAGCCTTGGTTCTCTTGTTCCTTATCAAGACTCAACTTTTCCTTGATAATTTCATTCAGTTATGTGGTGACATTTACCATCTATATGCCAAACACCCCAATTCAGACTTCCTTCTCAAGTTGTATACTTGACATTACCACTTACACATCTAATAGAAGGTTTTAATTAATTTTTTGCAGGACCACTGCATCACAGCATTATCTAGGTTGAAGGTGTGTGTCAGTGTAAACATCTGTATATAATGCAGTAAGTCCACCACCGCTCCAGTTCTTCCTTCATCACACAAGGTCCCTTCTACCCAGTTTGCCTGTCCTCCTCCTCCCCCTTCCTTTCCTGCTGCTACTCATTTGGTTGTACTGACTAAGTATTTTTGTTTGATTTAGTTTGTTTAAATGTAACATGCCCAAAATTGAATCTAAATTGATTTCTACCCTGTCCTCACCCACATGATAGAGTAGGGGTTTTTATCCTAAAAATAGATACAGATAGTAATGTAAATAAAAGAAAAAATAAAGTATAAATTTTTAAAAATGTAAACAATCCAGTTCTACACTGTTACTCTACTTCCTGTTAATTGATGAAAAATGCTACCCATTTCATTACCCAGCTGAACAGCTTAGACTCTTGATAGCTCACTTTTTCTCAGGTTCAGGTTCTTTGAGTAACTTTATCAGCTCTATCTTCAAAATATATCCAAAGGTGAGTGCTTCTGACCAATATTACTGGGATAGTTCCAAGTCACCACCACCTCTTACCGTCCCTGGGTTACTACAGCTCTCTTACTTGATCTCCTCACTTCCATCCTCATCCTTCTAGAAGCAGCCAGAGTGATCTGCGTAGAAGATGAATCACATCGCTCTTCTGCTTAGACCCTCCATTGGCTCCTCATCTCCCCGAGGAAGAGCCCAAGCCCTGGCTGTGGCCTGCAGGGGCCTTCAAGCTCTGAGACATCTGCCTTTCCCCTTGCAGGTGCCCACGCATCTGCCAGGCCTGTGTCTGCTTTCCCTGCCTCTCTATGCTCTTCCCGCAGAAATCCACAGGGTGACACGCCTTCATGCTTGTTTTCAAACGTCAGCTTCTCAGTGAGGCCTCCCCTCACCAACATTTTAAAAGTTGTAGCATCCTTTTCTTGCACTCCTCTTCCTTTTCACCCTACTCTATTTTTCTGTGGCACTTACCACTTCCTAACACACAATACCATTCTGTTGACACTGGTCTCCTCACCCCACCCCATTTGAATATGAGGTCCAGGAAAGATCTTTATTTTGGTCATGGATGTATCCCAAACACATAGAATGTCTTCTACTAAATGGTAGGTGTGCAATAAATATTTGAATTAATCTATTTAAGTGTATTGAATGGATTGTTTTTTAAGCAGGATATGATGTGATGAGTTGGGTTTTGAAGATATTCTCAGTTGAGGGATAGAAGGAGTTTTGCAGTTAGATCCTCTCTTCCTCTCTCACCAACCCCTCTCATGTGTTTTAAATTATAGTCCATTTACATCAGAATCAGGGGCTAGAGGTAAGGTAAGGGCTAGTGTCCAGAGATCACCTGTTTAAAAATCAAATTGTTTCTCTCCACCTTCCAAATCAGTCTCTGAGGAGTGAGTTCTGGAATCCAAATTTTCATGAGGCTGACCAGATGATTATTTCATGTACATGCTGCAGTTTAATAATAATTTACTTGGTGCACCCTGGTGGCCTAGCACACCCTGGGTGCAATCTGCATACACCTCAAGGTCCCAGGTTCAAGACTTGGGGCCAGGGCCAACCACCAACATGAACAACTAAATAAAGTGCTTCTCCCACCTCTCTTCTTGCCTGCCTGCCTACTTGACTTCATTCCTGCTTGCATCTTTCCTTTAGAATTAAAAAAGAAACGGTCATTTACCTAAGGAATTAAATCCCCACCATTCCAATTTTTCTTTGTCCTCAAATATACACTGGAGTGAAATTTACCCCCCTGCCATCCCCCCAAAAAAGGAAGAGAATCTGTTTCATAGCTAGGCTTGGATTCCTGGATCTACCAATTACAAGGTAATTTTGCCATTTTGAGCAAATAACTTAGCTTCCTAGTGCCTCCGTTTCCTTGTTTGTATTATGTGGATAATAATGGCTTATATGTCCAAATATTATGAGGGTTCAATGTGTCAATACATATAAAGTGCTTAAAATTATAATTAGCATGTAATAAGTTAAACATTGACCTCAGAAATCTTTGGAAAATTAATGAGAAAGAATCTATGGATAGAGAAATGTACCAGATCCACCATTCTGCGCTCTGGATTATGTATTCTGGGGCTAGTTCTGCAAACTACAATTTCCTTGCCATTTGCCTTTGCACGATGCTCTGCCCCCAGACTGAAGAAATGGAGGAGAGGGGACTCTTCATCCACTGCTGACTGTTCCTTCAGCGTTGTTCAAACAGTGACCCTTCACCCTGACAGCGAGAGGTAGAATCCGTGTATCTATTCTCCTGCATTCCCAAAGCGAGCACCATCATGGCCCTCAGATGCAGGCAGTGCCCTTGTAGGTCCCTGTCCTGTGGTCTGATGCAGTCCCTGAGAGACCTGTCCTTTGAAGGCATCTGAATTATGATACCGTCATCTGTTCTCTGTTTCATCAGCCCCTTGTAGCTGCTTCCTACAGTTATCTCTGTGTTGTATGTTCCTCTTTATTTCGTCAAAAATATCAGCACCTGTTTAGTCAATTAATTCCCTCTATCATTTTCTCTCTATTAAAAAAAAAAACAAACAAACTAGGAGGGGCTCTGTGTTTTTCTGATTGAACCCCGACAGACAAAGAATGTGAGAGAGAAGCTTTTATGAATGGACTAGGCGAGAAGTAATAAATACATGAAACAGGACAGTGACGGTGGCACAGAGGAGATCTGGCAGGTCCAAACAGCTGATTCGATGTGGGAGGAAAAGGAGTGGGAGTCAAACATGCCTTTGAACCCAATGAATAAGAGGGTAGTGATGCTGTTCTGAGCAGGAAATCCATCTAATCTTTAAAGACAAACATAGGCTCAAAGTCAAAGGAAAGCAGTCCTACAATCAAATAGTAACCTCAAAAAAAGACAGGGACAACCATACTTAACATCAGATAAAATAAACTTCAAACTAAAGAAGGTAACCAGATACAGGAATGGACATTACATGATGATTGAGGGGTCAACGCAGCAAGGAGATATAAGTGTATATGCACCAAATGAGGGAGCATCAAAATGCATAAAGCAATTGCTAATAGAACTAAAGAGAAACATTAACAATACACCTACTGTGGGATAGACCATATCCTTGAGACAAAGCACATGTCAAGAACTTTGCAAAGATTAAAATCATCGAGTACCTTCTCTGATCACAATGATATAAAACTAGAAATTCATCACAAAAAGAAAAAAATCTGAAGTATGTGGAGCAAAATGCTTCTGAATGAAACTAGGTTTAAGAGGAAATCAAAAGATAAAAAATACTGGAGACAAATGAAAATGAAGACATATGCTCTCAGAACTTATGTGGGATTCAGCAAAAGCAGCACTGATGGAAATTAACAGCACTTCAGACCTACTCTTAGAAACAAGAAAAATCTCAATCTAATCTACACTTAAAACAACTAGAAAAAGAATAATTGAAGTAAAAAGTTAGTATAAGTTAAGAAATAATAAAAATTTAGCAGAAGTAAAGGAAATAGAAATAAAAAAGAATTCAGAAAATGAATGAAACTAAAAGCTGGTTCGGTGAAAATCTGTACACAACTAACCAGCTAGGCTCACTAAGAGAGCAAGCAAGAAAACTTATTAGAGTCAGAAATAAAAGGGGAAAAGTTATGAAGTTACCTTAGAAATAGAAAGCATTGTAAGTTACTGTTATGAACATATATATATATATATATATATATATATATATATATATGCCAGTTATTTTAACCTAGAGGATATGGATAAATTTTTAGAATCATAAAGCCCACCAAAACTGAAACAGGAAGCTATAGAAAACCTAAACAGACCTGTCACAAACAAGGAAATTGAAGTAGTCAAAAGTCTACAAAATAAAAGCCCAGGACCAGTTGACACATCAAAAGGATCATACACCATGATCAAGTTGTTCCAGGGATGCAAAGATGCTTAAATATATATAAATATATTAATATATTTACCATATCATCAAAAGGAAGAATAAAAATCAGAAGATCATATCAATAAATAGAAAGAATTTGACAGATTCAGCACTCATTTATGACAAAGCTGTCAGTATATTGGGGAAAGAAAGAACATACCTCAATGTAATAAAGGCAGCATATGATAAACCCACAACTAACAATTGTGAAAAACTGAAAGCTTTTCCTTTAAGATCAGGCCAGATCTCACAGCCACTATTCAACACAGTATTGGAGGTCCTAGGTATAACAATCAGGCAAGAATCAGAAGTAAAAGGAAGCCAAACTGGAAAAGAAGAAATAAAACTATCACTGTTTGCAGGTGACATGGCAACATATATATATATATATATATATATATATATATATATATATATATATATAAAACCCTAAAGACCGCACCAAAAAGTTATTAGAATTAATAAATTAGTAAAATAAAATTAACATAAAAATCTGTTGTGTTTTTATATACAAATGAGTTAAAGAAAGAGAAAATAAAGAATCCCACTGACAATAGAAACAAAAAGAATGAAATATCTTGGAATAAATTTAACATAGGAGGTAAAAGACCTTTACAATGAAAATCTACAAGACATTGTTTAAAGAAATAGAAGACACAAAGATATGGAAAGATATTTCATGTGTTTATGGTTAGGAAGAAGTAACTTTGTAAAAATGGTCATCTTACCGAAAACTATACACAGATTCACTGCAATCCCTACCAAAATTCCATTGGCATTTTTCAAAGCAACATGAGTAAAAAGAACAAAAGAGGAGGTATCATATGCCATAGGAGGTATCACATGAACAATACTACAAAGCAATAGTAATCAAAACAGTATGCAACTGGAAAAAGGAAAAAGAAAAACCAAACAGACACACAGATCTGTGGACTAGAACTGCGTTCCCAGAAATAAACTCATACACATATGATCAGTTTTTTGCAACAAAAGAGTCAAGAGTCGACAATCAGAGAGCTACATGCAAGTAAATGAAACTAGATCATTCTCTAACACCCTACACAAATTTTAAGAGGAACTAGAGACTTGAATTTAAGACAAAAACCATAAAACACATAGATGAAAACGTGGGCAATGCAGTCTATGACATCAGCCTTAGAAGTAAGTGTCTTTGGGACTTAACCCCAGTGGTAAGGAAAACAAAAATAAACAAATGGGACTACATCAAACTAAAAAGTTACTGCACCACAAAAGAAACTGCTATCAGAGCGAAGCTACAGTCAACTGAATGAGAGAAGATATCACACATCATACATCCAATATGGATTAAGATTTAAGACATACAAAGAACACATACAACTCAACAATAAAAAATACAGTCCAATCAAAAATGAGCAGAAGGTCTGAAGACATTTCTTTAAAGACATGCACATAACCAATAGACGCCTGGAAAAAACATTCATCATCACTTAACAAAAGAAATACAAATCAAACTCATAGTGAGAGGCCAGAAACAAGTATTGACAAGGGTATGAAGAAAATGGAATCCTTGTACACTATTGGTGGGAATATAAATTGATAAAGCCTCTGGAAAAATGTATGGAAGTTCCTCCAAAAGTTAAAAATAGAACTACCTTATGATTCAGCATTTCCAGACCTAGGTGTCAACTAAAGTATGAAAGCATTAATTCAAAAGATACATGTACCTCTATGTTTGTTATAGCACTATTTGCAATAGCTAGGAAATGAAAGCAACTTAAGTGCCCTCTACTTGGTTGTAAAAAATGAAATTCTACCATTTTCGACAACATGGGTGGAACTAGAGGGAATTATGCTAAGTGAAAAAAGTCAAAAGGAGAAAGACAAATACTGGAGACAAATACTCACTCACTCATAGGTGGAATATAAAAAATAAACCACAAATTCTAACCCTTGTACATTGATGGTAGAGCTGCAGGAAGAGGGCTGGAAGGTAGGCAGCAAAAGTTAGTTTGGGTTCAATGAACAGTGATGAAGGATTATTAGAAATCAGGTCGTGATGAAGAGTGAGACTGCATGTCAAAACATTGTGCTGCAAATCAGTTTCCTCAAAAAACAGTGAGGAGTTAATGTGATGATAAACTTCCCCCCAAACTCAGTAGTTTAACCCAATATTAGGCACAGTTTTCCTCTTGTTACATAGCAGTTGACAAGTGTCCTTCAACAGAGGAACCAAGCTCCTTTCAAACTAAGGGTCTCAGAGTCCACTGGACCTTCCGCGTTCACAGATGTGGAGAGAGAATGGAGATCCCTTCGTAGGTCTTGAAGCCAGACTTCTGCCAGCAAACTCAGTCTTGTGTGGCAGTTCATGGTAAGGTTGCTGGGAAGATGCTGGGCAGGGTGCCCTGGGAGCAGAGGGAAGCAGGAGGACTGCTAAGCCACAATAAAGCTGCCTTTTGTTTTGTTTTCCCTTTGAAGCTCCTTCGCTCTACTGTATAATAATTTCTTTTACATTCTAACAGAACTTACACTTAGTCCGGCCTACACTCTCTCCCACTTCACTCGCTCCACAAATGTTTGTGAACTGCCCACTGTTTGCCTAGCACCAGGAATACATTCACAGCATGTCACACTCTAATGAGGAGGCAGATGGGGACTCAAGATTTTAATGCAGCGAGACCAGTGTTCTGTTAATTATACACTGACTGCAGGAACCCTGGGTGGATTCCCGTGGCATAGGCCGTCAGGAAATACTTTTCAGAAGAGGTGGCCTTTGACCTGTGGCTGGTTTGGTAGGAATTCACCAGGCTGAGGAACAGGATTAGAGGGTAAAGATGAAGAGGGTTCTATCTTCCAGACATTCCAGCCAAAAAGAACATTATTGAACGCATGAAGGTATGAGGGTACTGATGTATTTGGAAAGCTTCAGGTCTGTGACTGTGGCTGGAGCTGTAATAGAAGAGATGGTCCAAAGCTCAGTATGAGGAAGTCTGAGGCCAGCTTATAAAAGCCTTGTGTGACAGCTGTTATTGGCTGAATTGTGTGTCCCAACCCCAGCACATGTTGAAGTCCTAACTTCTAGTATCTCAGAATGTTACCACCTCTGAAGACAGGGTCTTTACGAAGGAGTTAATTAAGGAAAAATGAGGTCATTTAGGGGTCCCTATTCCCAATGTGACTAGTGTCCTCATAAGGAAGAAATTAGGACACAGGCACAGAGGAAAAATCATGTGAAAACACAGGGAGAAGGTGGCAAGACAAAAGTTCTCAGAAGAAATGAACTCTGCTGACATGTTCGCTGCAGATCTCTAGTCTATAGAAATAAAAACGTTTTTATTGTTTAAGCCGCCCCATCATTAGAGTTTTGTTGTGGAAGCCTTAGTAAGCTAATACAGATAGATGGATAGATCGATAGGTAGATGGAGCTATCGGTATATAGATATAGATATATATTAAAGAGTAGGAATTGAGAGATGTAGTCTAGAGACATTTTGGAATCAGAATGAAAGAAGCTTGCAGAGTGAGGCCAGAAGGGTGAGGGAGAGTGCAGAACTAAAGATGATTGAAATTTTAGCTTCCGTCTCCTGTGTGGATGGATGATGGGGCCATTAACTTAAAACATAGTAGAGGAGGATTTCGAGTTGTCCTGCAGTCATTCCACAAGAGGGTCTTACACCTTAGCCATCCTGGCAGTCCTGCATGTAAGGGACTTTCTAGCAAAAAGCCAGAGTATTGTTTTTAAGCCAAGTACAGATTAGAGGGCACTTGGCTTAGTTAACTTAGTTTATCACTGATATTACTGTTCAATCGACAATGGTGGGATCACTTTCACAATGTTGGTCAAAAATGCACAATTTAAAAATATGTCATCCCATGCTTATTCTCCCAGAGAATGCAGCATGTGTGGTATTTCTACCCTCCAGCTGCTTTGGTGGGACCTGGCGGCTGAATTTCTCCAATGAGACTTTCTGGAAAAGTAAAGCTTACTTTACTTACACGTGGTCTTTTTGCAAGTAGAATGAGCCACAGTCTCTGTCCGCTATTTTTAATGAACTGTTCTATTAATACCAATCAAATACAGAAATTGATCAGAAGTGTTTTCGTTTTGAGCATCAAAAATCAGTAGATAAAGTCAGCACAAGATGTTGTCCAAGACAGTCTTTAAGCAACCCTGAACAAAAGCTCATTTTAAAGAAAGCCTTCTTGGATCTTGGAGCATAGAAAAATCCATGATTTAAGCTAGTGTTTTGTACTTTTTGTCAATACATTTTCATTTACTTCAAATAATTCAAAATTGTATGGTGGTAGGAGAAGCGGCATGGTTGTTAAAAGCAGAGGCTCGACAAAATGCACACGTTCCAATCCCGGAGAACTTGCTGAGGAGGCAGAGAAAGGCGTTTTTAATTGGTTGCATTTCATTTGTGAGAGTGGCAATTTGATGTAGGAGAAGTTTTAAGAAAATTGCCAAGCCCAAGAGAATTGTCTCAGAAGAAAAGAAAATCATCCTCACGTTTATACCACAGAGCAAAACTCGACATCTTGTTGCTATTTCTGAGTTTTCACAAAATGTTTTAATATTGCCAAACGCAGGGTAAGACAAAAGGATCAGCACTTCAGCACTTCTATCAGTTTTGATTTTCCTTGTGGAATGTGTTATCCTGTTGTTTTTCTCCTCCTGGCCCCCCTGCTTGCTTCTCCAGAACTAGAAGCCCCTCAGCTGACAGGTTCTGGGAGGTTGCTTTTCTGTGCCTGGTGTTTTTCCCTCCTCTCATCTTCCTTGTTGACATCAGAATCCATTACATCGTCTGAAGCTATTTTTTAAAACTAGCTCTGTGTGTGTGTGTGTGTGTGTGTGTGTGTGTGTGTGTGTGTGCATATGCGAGTGTTTAAATGTCCCTTTATTTGAAAGAAGAGATACACACACATGCAAGTCGCCACCAAAACATTTATGTATTGTGTCACCCGGCCCAGGCATAGTCAGTAATAAGGCATTGTTACAGATGAGATTTTTGAGTAATTTTCTTCCAAAGGTCTCTTCTAACTTTGAACAAAGACACCGATCATTTCTGAAGAGAAATGCTGTCCAAATACAAACCAGAGGGTGTGTGGGGAAAGGTTTCCATCCGGGCAGGATTTCTTGACAAAAGCCTTAGTCTGTTGGCAGATCTGAGAAATGGTGTGCTTTTCACTCCTTCTTTTCTGCTTGTTGCGTTAGGCCTCCAAACCCAATACCTGTAGGCCCAAAATTTTTGGCATAGCAAACTGTGAACGAGAAGAGAACAAGGGAAGAGAAAATGGGCTGCTTAGAGCCACTATCTCCGTGCCTTCTGTCTTCAGCCACTTCAGCAGTGAGAGGCAGCCTGTTGTACAGTTTATTCAAAATTAAATACTTTTAAATACATTGTCTTGTCTTTATTTTAGATCTGCTAATAAAAATTGTACGTCTCCTCACTTCACCAAATGTGTTCACAGACATCGCCTCATTTGAGAACATAATCTGGACTCTGCCTCCTCCTGCCCCATCTCCTTCCCTATACTGCAGAATACAGAAAACTGCAGTTCTGGAATGAACCATGATGCCCTGGCTCTGGTCCCTGGCCGCCCCTGCTCCTCATTCCTGGGCTGACCCTCCCAAACCCACACTCACCCTCAACACCCAGAAGAAGCTAGTCTGTGAAGAAGCCTTCCCTGACCCCCAAGAGCAAGGCTTGCTCCTCAGAGACTTCTGTGCTATTTCCCTGGGAAATGTATTTATCTGTCCACGTGTTCATCTCGCTGCTGGCTGCAGCAGCACTTCAGGTGCTGGGGCCCATGAGTGCTGAGGGGCCTCCGTGTCAGATGGTGGGTTCCTTCCCATCCTCTCATTGTGGGAAAAGCCTTGGCAAGATAGTCCTCCCTCTGACCTCTCCATGTTCCCTTCCCCTCACTCTGATGTCCGCCCTTGGAGATCTTGAGACACCATCATTAAGGGGAAGGGTAGGAGGACCCCATTGAAAAACAGAATAGACACAGGAGAAGCTCTGAGTTGGAGGACACATTGCATTGGCCTTAGTGCAGGCCTTCCCTTTCATAGCGTCAGGAAGGAGCTAAGTCTTTGGAAGTCTCTGCATGACCAAGGGGTTATATGAGATAGCTAGAGGCAGGGCTGCAAGGAGGAAAAGGGAAACTTGCTTGCCATTCTAGGCCTCTAATCACTAAGTGATGTAACAGCAAAAAACAGCAATGTCAAGGAAGGAAGGAGGGAGAAGGTAGGGGAGAGGAAAAGAAAGGGGAGTGGGAAGGGAAGAAGAGAGGGAGGGAGGTGGGAGAGAGACAGAGAGAGCTCTTGATAAATTTGAGAGAGCCAAGCTGAATTCGCCCTCCCCCAGACGCCTCTCTCTGCTACCCAGTGGACAGGCATATGGGTTTTTAGAAGGGAATGATACTGTTTGTCTAGGCCCGTGTCCTCTTCCAGGCCCAGAGCCAGGACACTGCTTCCTCCTCCTCCGTCTCTTTCCCAATGGCACCAGCAGCCCTGAACCCCTGAGCCCAGCAGTCAGGGGCATTTCTTTCTCTTAGATGTTTTTTAGTCCAACCTGAGAGCCCAAAAGCCTGCTCAGGCGAGCAGTCAGGCCTCCTGACAGATTCTCCCCTTGGAGATTCATGTCAAGAGCGTCCCTGGAACCACTCACCTTTGCAATAAAGTTCCCCATCTTTATCAGTGACGTTCGTGGACTCTAGACTCTTCCCGCAGATGGCGCAGCGAAAGCAGGTCTTGTGCCAAGGCTGAGGGACCCAGGAGAGCAGGAGGATTGTGGCGTGAACACAGTGAGCAGCAGGTTCTGCTCCCATGTCAAGCCCCTGTCCCGCGGCATCTAATGGGCTGCCACTGTTCCTGTACCTGAGTGGCCCCCAGAGCAATTTTTCTGAGGATTTAGGGAAAATGAGACACTGTGGACTTAGCCAGCTGTCCTCAGAACCTTTAAAAATAAATTTTCAAGGTGCTGTTCACTTATATTCCTTCAGAATAGACTAAGCAGAGAAGGGTTTTTTCCCTCTGGAGATGGAGGGAGAAAAGCATGTCAGGTAGAAAAGCAGAGAGCGGATTTGGACTTGGGCAGTAACTTTGACGCTGAATGTAAAGAAGAAAAGAATGATTAAAGGAGCCCATTATCAGTCCTTCAGCTTGACCTTAACCCTCTGTGTGTTTCCTGTGGAAGAGTCGCAAGGTTTGGACTCCAGGAGAGCCTCCTGCCTTCCACACATTGTGCTCAGCCACAGGCTAGGGGTCCTCAGATCCTCAAGTGGCCAATCTTGGGGTGAAGACAACTCTCCCGCCAGATACTCCCCAGGACCCTTCCTCCCCAGCCCTACCCGCAACCATGCTATTTCACGTCAGGTGGAAATTCTGTGGTGAACATCCTGGCTTCAGTCCTGAAACTAGGGCTCACAGGGCAAGGAGGCATTCTGTACCAGACATTTGCTGACTCTCCTGAGAGGCTAGGATGCTTCTCCATGGCTGTGTGCGGCCAGCAGCAGGCTGAGTTATGTGGTGAAGATGGGCTCCCTGGGTTGACACCTTTCTGGACGCTGAGGCAGACACTGGGGACAGGGGCCTGTACACCTGGGTACTTCCAGTGCTGCCAGCCGGGTACCTTCCACCTGCTGCCTTGACACTTGTTAATCCAATTGCACCAGTTCAATTTCCCAAGGCACTGCAGGGTGACAGTCACTGTCCAGCAAAGTGGATGCAGGTGTGTGGTTCCTAAAGTGTTTCCTGGGAGCTAAGGAGAATGAGCACCTGGCCCCCAACTGCCCACAGCACCTACTTTCTTCTCTCTCCTCCCCGCCATCCGGTGGAGATGAGCAAATCCCATGCGGGTCATTTATCAGTCCTTACCTTGCCACCTCCCATCACCTTCTCGGCAGCATAGACGGATTTTCCGCATCGAGGGCACTTCTCTGCCTCCCCAAACTTGGCAGTGAACTTGGAAGGGTTGCTGGTGGCGGCTGCGCGTGCCGCCTTTGGGGACCTGGTAGAAATACACAAATGACACCCACAGGACAACCTTAGCAAACAGGACCAGCTGCGTGACTGTGACCAGGGTACGTAACCTTTTGGGCTCTCAGATTCCTCATCTGGAAAATGGGGATCATGGCGGCTTGCTCCGTCCGCATGGTTGAGGGGGTTCCATGGGCTGCATGAGGCAATGACTGCAGACCCGCAGTCAGGGCCACAAACATACCACAACCGGCTTTGGTCTTTCCTTTCTGCTGTCAAGCACTTAGCAAATGTTCCACGTAGGTTAGCTCGTGTTTTGTCTTTCAGGGTCATGGTGTTTCATGGTGTTATTACTGCGTTTGTTTAGATTTCTCTGAACCATCTTGAAATGCAGTGACCTGCGTTTTGAAGTGAGTTGTGGCAATGATGTTACTGGGTAAGATGGGGTTTCGACAGCTGATGCTGGACAAACCACAGCTCAGCGAGCTGATGCGTTTCTCGTCACCAGCCAAGATGTCACTCTGCTTCCAGAGATCACCTGTCCCCATGAAAGCAATGTTCAAAACAGAGGCACAGTAAGAACTTTTGAGTTTCCAAATCTCTTGATGCTTTCCTGTACATTCTATCGCTGCAGTCTCACCGCAGCCCTCTAGAGTGGACAGGGCCAGTTGCAGCGAGAAGGCCGGGTAACAGCCCGAGGCCAGGCAGCTCACAACTGGTGGAGCTGGCAGGAAACCCAGGCCTCAGACTCTTGTTGCTCCTGTCATGGGCTGACAAGAGCGCTTCCACAGAGGAGAGCACGTCTGGGTGATGTGTTGAGGATGAGCAGATCATGAAAGGTGGTGCCATCTTCTTTAAACAGTCTGCAGCTGGGATTGAGTGATGAGAAAAACTAAAATGACTAATCCTCCCTCTCTCCACTTTTCCAGATTCTACGGTGGGTCACTGTCTTTGGAAGGGGCCAGATGATTCCGTGAATGCCTGGGGGTACCCCCTGTGGGTATTATCTCTGTGGGCACTGTCCATCACAGAGCTGAGCCTGACAACAGCTGACCAGACAGCAGCTGCAGGCCAGTGACGGTCTGTCCACGCTCAGTTCTGGGCCCGAGGACAGCACGATCATCAAGAAAGTGAAGCCAGGGGAGCAGAGTGGCCTCCCGGCTTTCCTCGGGTAATGCTGGGACTTCAGCCCCGTACTGGTAACTGGCAGCCTGGGAGACCCATGGAACGGTGAGAATTGATTGTTAACTCCTGGGGCACAGTCCATCCCCCCAGACACTTCCCTGTGATGTGAAGATAGGTCATTTTACAACCCAAGGGAAGCAATCTTTAGTGACAAGAACAGAGAGCATGGTCATTGCTTCCCTGCCACATTTATGTGATTTACACAGAAACTCGCAAAGGCGAAGAAAAGAGACTCCATGCCGTTTTGCAAAGGTCAAACAATGGAACATCTGTACATTCTGGGTTTTCTCTTGCCATGCAAACATGAGCCACGGTGTAAAAGTAATTGCCCTTTCAGAAGGCAGATAATTGAAAGGGAGTCTATGGAGAAATGACACATTGTGGAAACTTGGTCAGCCTGAGTATTCCTATTGTTGGCCGGTCAACAATAGCGTCCATTCTCCCACTTCCCAAAGACGTTGCTATGGGAACAGAATGATAACTGGGGCTCATTGGTCTGGGTGAGCAGGACAGGAACTCACTGTTGGAACTGCAGGCCCAGGTGCTCCCCCGTGTCGGTGCTGAGACAGCCGGCGCCTTGTCCGAACCCGATCCCCTTGGGGCCGTACTTGCGCCCATAGCAGACTTTACAGTAGATCTCCGACTCGTGAGCTGCCACCGTGGTGCTGTCGAGAGCCTTCCTGCAGGCCACTGCCGAGGGAAGGGAAGCCGTTGGTAGGAGCTGAGATTCCTCCCCACTTTCCTGCACCCCCAGTGCCTGCTAGGCACACCAAGACCCAGCAAGAGGGGCTTCCCGCCCAGCTTTCATTATTGCCCAGAGTATCGGTGCCGAGTTATAGATTCCAAGTCAGTCCTAGTTTTGCAGATGAAGAAACTGGGGCACAGAGAAGGGAAGGGATGTGTTCACTGGCGCCCAGTTAGAGAGGGAGGCCAAGGTGGGAACCAGGTGTGTGGTCTTGGAGCAGCTAAGAACAGTGTCTCTGAACCGGAAAAACTTGAATTCTTGAGTGTCTCCACCTAAATGACACTGGGAAGTTTGTGTGTGTGTGTGTGTGTGTGTGTGTGTGTGTGTAAAAGGGGCAGAGACATGAGAGAAATATTTTTTGTCTTAATCATATCAGAACCAGAATTGAGCAGTTCCCTTCTTATCATGACCCCAGAAAACACTGTGATATTCTGGGAGACAATTCCCACTAGGTTGATTTTGAACTAGTTCTTGATGGTGGGAAGGAGGTGAAGGCGTCAAACCTCATAGACCCTTAGGCTTATGTTGGCTCGAGTCCTCTGGGTGCGAGCTGCCCCCGTATATAAATAAAGTATACAAGCCAAGTCCCCATTTTTCCAAAGAGAAGGCTTATAGAAGTTTTTTTGCCTATCTGAAAAGGATATGAAAGAAAGTGTCGAATACCTACTTATAATATTTAATTTAATAATAGACATCAATAAAATGTTGACTTGGAGATGTTACATTTTTCTAATTTCACACAAATTCAAGTAACAACTGTGTCCTAATTCTCTCTTTGCACCTTTGACCTAAGCATCCACCGCTTCCTCCTGAGTCACTTTTCCAGCAGCATCCCCAGCTCTCACCTCCCCTGTCTGCACTGTTTGCGAGGCAGCCTTACTCATGCCAGAGTAGGAGCTGTCTCCTGGAAATTAAAACTCAGCTAGAAATACCTCTTAGCATAGCATTACAGCAACTTATTCATAAAGAGGTGGACTTTCCACAATGTAATAACTGGTAGTATTGCTTTGTAACAACGATCCTGAAAGGTTGTTTAGGGAGACACTCAGGGCTTATTGAATGAGGTTGTTTCTGGATAATGTGCCTTCCTCAAATCATATTTTGATGAAAAATAAAGTAATTAAATAAGAGTGGGAGAAGAAGATAAGGCTGTAGATGAGGTAAGTTTGGCCAGCTGTTGGCAATTATGTGTCAGGGGAGGTAGGTGTACGGGAATTCTTTAAGTTCAGTAACTTATGTCAGTGTTGTGTGTCTTTAAAATGATCTGTTAAGGTGCCCTGGTGGAGCAGCAGTTAGATCCATCGCCTCCCAAGGAGCAAGCCACATACCCTTGGGTTCAAGTCCTAGGCCCTGGGGGAAATAACCAGTGTAAACAATTAAATCAAGATAAAATGAAGATGCTTCTTCCTCCTCTTCTCTTAAAAAAATTATCTATCAAAAAAGTATAAATAATTGAGAGGCTTTACTAGGTTTTGAACACAAGGCAAACCCTTTTTTATAGAATAAAAAAGTATGTTAAATGCCCCAAATCAGACATTCCTTTCCTTATCCCCAATTATTTCATATATGTATACCTGGGGCACGTAGATGTACATATATATGTGCATATATGTTGTGTGTGCCTTGTCAGTTACAAATCTCCAGCATAATGGATGTTCTAGACTGTGTTTCTAGAGGGCAAGATTGTTTTATCTCAATATCCCCAGGTAATATTATCCCTAGACATCTCTGGTCCAGATGGAGTCCATCCTCTGTGATGCATGAATGAAAACATGTGCGAGTGAGGATCAGTAACTTGTCCATTATTGCACAGCAGTTAAGTTTCAGAGCTATGATGGCATCAAATCTGATGACTTGCACTGCAGTGCTCATTCCCGTCACTCCAAGGCTGCCTCTGCCCTATCGTGTCCTGGCCTCTTGGACAGTCACACCCTGGCTCCTGACAGAGAGCTGTGCTGTCCAATACAATAGCTGCTTGCCTGCCACGTGATGTGCTGTAAGAGCCAAATGCACACTGGATTTCAAACGTCTCATGCAAATAAGAAAGAATATAAAATATCCATTAATAAATTGTACATTGATCGCACATTGAAATGATCACTTTGGCTCTAATGGATTAAACATAATATTTTTAAATAACGTGACTTGTTTCTTTGTGTGTTTAAAAATATGTTTACCAGAAAGTTGGACCTGGGTGGTTTTTATTGTATTTTGAACACTGGACAGTGCTGGCAAGGAGGGTTCAGATTTGTCTAATCCTGGCTCCCAGTTAGTTTTGAGACCACTGGCCAGGTGACAAGATAAGGTAGACTCTGCCTCTCAGAATCCTCTCTCTGGCACTACAAGGTCGCCTGTGGACAGGAAGTCTTGTGATGATGATACAGAAAAGCATCTCTCTGTCTGGTGCTGCAGAAACTTACACTGCGCGGATCCCCATCCCATCTATGAGGCCTAATGAAAATATCAGAAGGGCTGAAAGGGGTGCACCACCACATGCTCCAACCCTTCCGTCATGACTCCGCTGAACAAGACATCTTCCTGCTCCTGGGAAAGACAAGACACCACTCCCATTTTCTGTTCCCACTCAGATATCAATGCTTAGCAAAGGAAAATACAGGCCTAAAAGGTTCCGTATCAGGAACCATAGTTTTCATCTTGTAGTTACCTGTGTGACAAGTATAACTAACTCCATTAGATAGATGGGACATTGGGCTTCACAGGTAGTGAAATGACTTTCCCAAGGCCATGCAGTCAGTCTAGGCAGAGCCCAGACCCACACCCTACACATTCTTACTCCAGTTCTGGTGTTCTCCCCAATATTCCCTACTCACCCTAGAGAATCCTAAATGTCTGTGGACAAATGCTAGAGTATACAGAATAAACTCTTTTGAGCAATGACTTTTGGATACTTCTAATAATAATGATTATGATGGATGCGTACAGCGACTTAAATTATACCCACCCTGAAAACCCAAAGCATTAGTAAACGTACCAGCCCCATCACTTAATGTTTCCTTCTGCTGCTCAGTAGTAAAAATGTTGGCAGGTAAGGGATAATGAAAACAGCAGGTAAAATACTACTGTTTCTGGCAGCTTCAGGATTGAGTGTCCCCTTGTCCTTATAGCTGGAGCCTGATCTTTGAAGTTCTATTTGAAACATTTTGGGACAGTGTGACACTGTGACCTCTGGGTTAAGGGGATTGGGATGGGTGACTGTGGGATAGGGTTTGTCAAATGTCCAGTAAAGCTAGTCCTTAAGCCTACTGGAGGAAAGCAAAAGAAGGCACATGGCCAAAATAGACCATTCTCCCCAAACAGGACTAGCTACGAGGAAACTCTGAAACACAGTCATGATGACGAAACTGGACTGGGAGTCTGAAGGCACAGAATCTACTCTTGGCTCTGTGCCAGGTGCTTGTGACCTGGGCTCAGGCAGGAGAAATGATTTGGCCCAAGTCATGCCTTGGGCAGAGTCCACAGATGACCTGGCTGGATCACAGGCTCTTAACTATCCCCCAGTTTTGATATTTGTGGATTGGTGTCCAGTGATTGATGGAAAAGATTCCCTTTCAGGTTACCAGAATGCAGGCCCCAAAATGCCTCCCTTTCCGACTCTAAGAGCATCAGCATGATGCTCCCCGCCTGACACAAATTTCATCTTAGGAAAGACCAGTTTCTGCTATCTTCAGTGACAGCTGACCAGTGGGAATGCTGCCTTGAGCCAAACCCATCCTGGCCCCAGATAAGTGATGGTTTCCTTTCTCTGCCAAGTCACACTTTGTGACTGTCACCACCGGGTCAATGCTTTCACCGCTCAGCAGTGGCATTGTTCCAACTGTGAGCTGCAGGGAAATAGCCTCTGAGCTGGGCTGGTGTTTGGAGAAAGGACTCAAAGGAGGGTGCTATCCCTTCTTTAGGTGGAACCCAATGTATTTCTAACAAATACCCAGCTGCAGCTGCTGTGGTCCCAGATCATTCTTTGAAAACCACCGTGACACTGTATCTATGGCTAAATGTGAAAGCTGAAATGTGCTCTGGATTGAGGGGCCCTCATGGGATTCACCCAACTCACTGCAGTGGAAACAGGTCTTGTGGAAACTCCTTCCATTGCACTGGATTTCTTCTGCGTGGTAAACTGTCTTTTCACAGGCCCCGCATTTTGCTCCTCCGCCCCAGTTTGGCATCTTGAAGTCTCTCTGACCAAGGTCAAGTCTACCAGGATAGAAAGCAAATACCATAAATGTCGGCAGCCTCCACAGTGAACCACTCCAAGACCAGGATCCAGCCCAGTTACTGTGGTTTGTTCAGTCCTCCATTCATAAGTGGCTACTGTGTGAAGTCATTTTATAAAGTCAGACACTCAGAGGTCTCTGAGAAGGTCACTTTACCATGTTGGGACTCAGTTTTCTCTCTCCTAAATTCCAATAGCATCATGCACCCTGGTAGCTTAGTGGATACGTCTGCAGGGCATGGTCCACATACATCCCAATGGCCCGTGTTCAAGAACTGGGGAGCGGGGAGTAGCAGTCAAGACTATATAAAACTCAATAAAAATCACTGAACTTTCTTCCTCTCTCTTCCTGCCTGCCTATTCACCTTCATTTCTCCATGCACCTTTCCTTAAAAAAAAAAAAAAATAGTGGTCCCTACTCTCATGTACCTCACAGAGTTCTTAGAAGTCTTTAATGAATTAATTTTGCCCATATAAAATTCAGTATTTTTTTCCATCTAGGGTTTTTTAAGCAATTCCATTAGAAGTGGGAATTACTATGAAAATAACATTATCTTCTCATCTAGCTCAGAGCTTCTTGAATCACCTTGGACCTTGAAGATTCTGGTTGGGTAGCTGCACAAGGGGCAGGAAATTCTGCATTCCTAACAGATTTCAGGTGGTGCCAATGCTGCCAGTGGTGGATCACCCTTTGGGTAACCAAGTCTTAGCTAATAGGCTAATAAAAATGCATAGAATCTCCTATTCAGATTCATCCCTACTATGCATTCCATTAATTGCTTTTAAGAAATATCAGGGCCCAGGCAATCAGCAATATTGCCCCTGCACTAGATCTGTGGTCTGGAAACCTGCTTTGTCTTTCCAGGCTCCCCACGACTTGTGTGTGCATCACTGAACTGTCTAGGTTGGCTCTGTGTCTGTTTTCCCACTCTGCTGTGAAGAAACTCATTATTCTTCTTGCTGCCTCATGGTGTTGTTTAGAGGAGCAAATGACACAAGGTGCAGAGAGGGACTAGACAGAGTTCACAGAGCCTGGCGTGACCACAGGAGCCAGGTGAAGTTGCTGCAGGGCCGTCGGACCCTCCCAGTGTGTTACACGCTAAGGAGCAGGAATAGCCTCAGCCCCGGGCCATCTCTGTCTCTTCAGTGGAGAATTACCGCATTTGGTCGTGTACAATACTCTCCCATGTCTAATACACACCCATGTTTTTGGCTCAAGCTTTCAGGAAAAAATAAAATTTATTTCAATTCTAATTTTTATTTGTTTATATTTAGGTACTTGTTTTTTGTATTATAAAGGAATTTTGGCATTTTTTTAAGACAGACTGTCTTTATTTCTAAAAAAGACAAAATCAACAAAACTCCCCCAACATATGTGCATATATGTGTGTATATACACATATAACATGCATATCATATACATATACACACATATGGAAAAAACTAGATAAGGAAGGAATGAAATAGAATAGGAAGAGGTGAAAGTAGAAATGATTCACAAATAGAAGGGATCAGAGTGATTGGATGGGCAGAATTTTGATCCTGAAAGAGGCAGCCAGGAATTCTTTTGTATCCAGTTACGTGATCTTCACGGAAGAGAGAAATTAGTTTCATGGATCTGGTTGACAGGTAAAGAAAGTAGGGACCTTGGAGAGATCTCATGATGCAACGGTCATGTGTCTGACTCCAGATCAGAAGGTTGAATGTTCAAATCATTTGGCGTTTATTTCTAAACATATTATGGTACAAAAGTTTTTATGTAACCAATAATTACAGAATACAAGAACAATTACAAAATGTAAGTAGCTTCTCCTCCTGTTTCCTCCACAATCTGCTGACACTCTCTATAGGGAGAGATCCAGTGTCTCTGGGCAGCTCTGCTGTTGTGCTCTTTAGCATATTTAATAACAGCTTAAAGCTTGCAGTGTCTGTGTTTCTGTAAAAATATCAACTAAATTGCTGGCTCCCACCTGAAGCATACGAAGAGAAATGTCACACTATCCACTCTATGTTAATAAAGTTGGTATCACATATCAAATCAGAGTCACTTACTCTGTGGACAACAGGTCACTCTTTGCTTCATTTCATTGAATTGTTGGCTGAAATTGCTTTTGTTGCCAGTTCATGGTAAGTTCAACAAAATCAATCATTGTATTCCATGGTATTATTTTGCCTTTGAATATCATTGTTGATTCTAGAGTTACACTTTTAACTCATAAGAATAAATAAAATAATTAAAAGCGTGCATATAGATACAGAATTAATCCTACCCATGTATAGTATGCGTCCTTATTTTTTCCCTCACAAATTTGGATCAAAAAGTGCACATTACATATGGCAAAATATGGTATGTTTAAGAGATACCGGACAAGGAAGGATATAAAAAATGTTTTTTTTTCTGTCTGAGTCTGCACATAAGTATGAATCCAGCTTTTAATTTCCCTAAAGCAGAACTAAAATAAGTAATTAATATTAGGTGACATTTCTGAAATCCATGCACCCAGAAAGGCTGAGTTTTCTCTGTGATCCTTTGGTTTTTAGGAAGCCCGGTGTGTCATCTTGTCTTTGACGCCAAGCACTATCAGCCTATTCCAAGTGGTGACTTCTGACCTTCTCTTTCCCTTCTGGGAAGCCAGTTCCCATTTTATAATAGTTGGCGATTAGCACTAAGCCTTCCTTGAGTCAACTGGTCTAGATTGTGCCGCCCAGCCTCATAATAAAGACTGTTTTTGCTAGGAAACAGAAGGTAAACAGTAAACAGACCACTGAACCTGATACCAGGAGCTCAGGGAACATCTGTATCTAAGTGTCTCTTCAAAGAGTTTTTTTCACTTAGAAAATAGTAGGAGGTGAGCCAGTAACATCTTATCCTGCCTCTTGGAGAAGAAGGCTCTAAAATTTTAGAAGGTAACTTTTAAGAAAGGAAACATTCAGTGCTCTTCCTTCTACAGTTTCAGGTTATTTAGTGTAATGGAAAAGGTAATGGATTTTAGGGGGAAAGACTTGGGATCATGTCTGCATTCATTCATTCACAATGCAGTCACTGCCTACCTACCAGCACAGCCGTAGGTACTCAGTGATGGATCAGGGGAGGGAAGTAAGATGGGGACCAGAATTCTCGTACGAGAAGAGGCTTGTAAGAGTGCAGGAAAACCCACAAGAAAGAATGGCTGTCATGTTTGGACTGGGGATGAAAGCTATGACTGTCTTTTTCTCCTTTATAAACTATGTATTCTACAAAAATCACACTGTACAAATTTATTTAGAAATTCTTCTAAATGTGAACATATAACAGACTAGAGTTAATAAAAAAACTTTAGTTGCTGTGGCTTCTTTTTAGACTAGGAAGAAGAAAAAGATTTTTTAAGGTACAATAATAGTAAACTTCGAGAAGACATCCGAAGAGTCAGCCAATAAAAATCATAATAGTCACCTGCTAACTCTCAGTTCTGTTTCCTCCCAGCTGAATCCTAATCTGAATTTATAAGGAATTGTATTCCTCACAGAGTGACTAGACCTTGTTAACCCATGTCAAACTTTTTTAATGATGTCAAATGCTCAAATCACAGGAGACGTCACAAACAACCAGGGTTTTGAAGGGTGAATAAGAGCTCATCAGACAGAGAAAAGGAGGAAAGACATTATAGGCAAAAAAAAAAAAAAAAAAAAGTGCACAGAACAAGAGGGAGATCTTGATAACCCCTAAAAGAAACCAAATTGTTTATTTGTGACTCCATTTAAATTTCAGGACTTTTAGGGTTTTAGGGTTCAAACAGCTATTCAAGATTGACTAATCCCCTCATTTACAAGCAAGGTAAAGCATAAAAAGCAAACATTAGGTGATATTTTCTTAGTTAATTTCCTTTTCTAATATCCATTCTTCTCTGATTAAAGAAGACACATTTTTTCTGAACAGAGAAGAATCACATAATTTTACTCATGTTCATTTTGATCTTGAGTTTCAAAATAATATAAAATAAAGGACAAATGTAATGTATCCAAGAATGTGACAGTGACACTTGTGAAACTAATGATGTGGAGATTTTCAATGAAAACAACCCTAGGTCAAATTCCTCGTTTCAAATCTCAGTGGAGATTTTACTGGCGTGTCCTGCAAGTTAATGGGAGAGAGAGCTATCTTCTGAGATGCTGTGTGTGTATGTGTGTGTGTGTGTGTGTGTGTGTGTGTGTGTGCATGTGGGGGGGGGAGGGGGTATGCATGTGTTCAGCAACTGCCTAGACATAATCCTTTTCAAAGTGAGGATAAGATTACAGATAATACTTTCTTCACAAGGTAATGCACCCTAGCTCAGTTTCTTCTGAAGTGATCATATATACCTGACATATGTATATCAGATGTTGAAACCTAAACAAGAACTCTGTGATCATTCTATTAAGCAAGCACTCAATTCCATTTCTAAAGATGGAAATGTAATTAAGGAGGCTAGACAAAGAAGATCTCTCTGATTTCGTCTTCCAACACTCCAAGGTCAAAAGTCAGGGTGCTATAAAGCATCCTGAGTTGGAAGAGGTAAGTTCTCATCTTGACCTTGTAACTTTGAACTTGGCTGAAAACGGTGATAATATTATCTTTTGCACTTTCCTCACAGGACCATTCTGAAGATCATGGACATGTAATGGATTTTAAAGCAGTATTGAGAAGTTATGGAAAGAGAAGGCCCTTTTATCCACTTTATTTCAAGTTAGTCAAGTACCGTCAATCTGCTAATGATGTCGCTATGAGTTGAAAGCACACTGAGGTCCTGGCTGACATACAGAACCTTTTCAGCCTCCCACATTACTCTGGAATTCCTATGTCTCAACACTCCCCTAGCCAGGCTTGGAATGTGAGTCTACACTGGTAAGATACCACAGGGTGACCATTTGTTTGTCAGTGTTGCCTGGCAGAGGCCCGGCACATAAAAGGTGAGACACCAGATATAGGCTTGCCCATCACTCAGCCCATTTGTCACCTGTGTGACCATCTCCATCATGCCACTTGGCTCTGCTCCCTGAGCCAGTCTCAGAGATATGGCTATGTCAAAACTGAAACGGGGGATAGTCTGGGATCTATGAGGATGAGCTAGAAAGCAAGCTCACCACATGGAGAGTGAGAAGATGGACCCCAGAAGCCTAATTTAGTAGACTTCTTAATGAAGAATGCTGTGTAAGAGGTAATACTGGAAACATGTTGAAGAAGGATCTGGGAAAAGCACTGGATCAGACTCAGGATGTTGGAGGTGTTTCCTCTTGCTTGCTCATTGATGGGTGATCTGGAAAAACCATTCAAGCTCTCTGAACTTCAGTATCCTCTGTCTAAAATGGGTATCATCATCTCATCTGTTTCACTATTGCCTGGAGAATCTTGGCAGTTAAGTACATCAAATGACTTTGTAAATTGTAGAGCATACAAAAACATAAAAAAAAAAAAATAAGGCAAGGGCTATTTAGTTCTGCAATAAATCTAAGTTGTTATGCAGACATCTGAATCTTTAAAGGAATGATGGAACTACGCATCATGGGCACATTCTTCCTAATCCAATTCCTCTCTTTTTAAACCTCCAACTATGGAGCAGAAAACTGATGCCTTAGGGCTTAAGTGGTAGAACAAATAAAATGGGAACACAGTGATTCAGTGTCTTCTTTGTAGGGGTCTCTTGAAGAACCTGGGAGGGAACCTTAGCCATGACTTTGGGCAGATATCTCAAGTGACAAAGCCCTTTTCAGCTCAGTGCTCTTTCACCTGGGTGCCCTGTTAGATATCTGATTCCATGCAGGAGTTAAATGAGCTGCACTGACTGAGGTAAAGATTTTTGGATCAAAGGAATACCCATCCTGGAATCTAAGGGTGATCAGTCATTCCTAAAATAATAATGTTGTTATTATTGAAACTAAAATGTCTGGAGCACAGTCCTTGGGTCAGGCATTATGGCATTATCATTTAATCTTGACAGCAACCCTTCTTGGTGGGTGCGATTACAGAATTTACTCTAGAGATGGAGAAATAGTCTTAGGAAATTACGTTGCCCTGAATCACATGGTTAGTAGGTGTCACATAGTTGTGTTGGAACTTAGGTCTTTCTAACTTCAAAAGCATTCTTATATTAACATTAGCCACTCTATATTGTTTATTATGCATCCATTGCTTTAGAGATAGTGTCTATAATACAACAAATAGACATGTTGAGCAAATTTTGTCATCTCCATTTTAAAGATGAGAAAACTGAGACTCAGAGAGCTGATATCAGTTATCTGAGGTCCCACAACTAGTAAGTGGCAGCGCTGCAATTAAAACAGCAATTAAACTGGTTCTGCATCCTTGTCCCAGCTTACACCACATTGGAGAGGTGACAAGGGTCAGCACCTCCACCAACCAGACTTCCCAGTTGCTGGGAATTGAGATTGACTGCTTCATTGTCCGTCTGTGGGACAGAGAGAGTACTCTGGGGGTGGTGTAAGAGGGAGATTGGACTTAATTCAGTGAAATAAAAGACTTTCTAAGAGTCAGGGCTATTCAAACATGAAAAAAGGCTTATTTGGGACTGGAGAGTTCTCTCTCGTTATTGATTTTAGCTCAACTGGGGCTGGATGTCCACGCTGTTGCAATGCAACGAAGCTCCTTCAAGAGTCCTTCAAGCCCTGAGGAGGGATCTGAGTGGTGACTGGGCCCTCACCATGCAGAAATGCTGCCCAAAGGCATTCCCTTTTACACACTGCCTCTTCTTTCACTCAATCCAGGTGGCAGAGGTGACAGAGCATAGTGGAAACTCAGCGGCTTTAGAAAGAACAGACTAGGGTTCAAAAACTAACTGTTGGACCTTGGACCAACTGCTGAAAAGCTTGGGCGCAATGTCCTCATGCTTGGAAAAGCAGGATGAGCAGGCTTGTCTCTGAAGTTTATTTCCAGGCTAAATAAGAAAATACTACTAGCTAAGATATTACATACAAATTCTTAATATACAGGTGTTCAATCATTCTGATTATTTTTACATTATTATTATTGCTGTTATTACTTTGTCATTATTATTTTATCTCCCATTTTCAAATGTATTTCCTTTCTTTCCTCCTTTTTTTGTTTTAAGATGAGGAAAGCAGGCAGAAATGAAAGCAAGCAGGCAGGCAGGCAGAAAGGGAGAGGAGAAAGAAGCATTTTAAAAATGTATTTGTTCATTTTGGGTATTTCCCCTGACCCAGGTTACCAGGCCAGGTCCTTGGGTTTTATAATGGATGACATCCCCCACCACACACTAAATGCCTGAGCCACCAGGGTGCACCTCAGATTCATCTTCTTAAAACAAGCAAATCTCCCCCTGCTTCTTTTTGGGGGCTCTTATGGTTCAGTCTGGGAACCAACTGTTTTTTGGCTTTAGAATTACAGCAGTGGCCATGCAAGGGAGAGAGGCAGTCCCCTCGGGGCCATCATGCACCTGCTGTGACTGTAAGTCAGACACAGTCCTAAACCTCAGCCCCCAGACGTTGGGGTGCCAGCCACATGGAGCCCAAGGACCAGGGTTTGGATCCCAGGACTGGGGTGAAAAGGCAAAATAGAACAAATGAATAAAATAAGTAGATAAGGATGCTTCTCCCTTCTCTCCCTCCCTTCCCTCCTCTCTAAAAATACTAACAATTAAAACAAACACAGTAGGCATCCCTACCCCTTACACCAAGGCTATCAACACGTGAGTCATGTGTCTTTTCTAAAATTTTCTCTAAAGTGTGGTCAACTTATTCTTTCAGAAACTCACTTCTTGTTCTGTGCTGACCTTTCTAATTTGTGTTTAAAAACCACGTTGCCTCCCAGTTTCCAGCAGGGCTCTGCCACTCTCAAGCCTTGTGACTGAGAACTTGCTTCCTTGAACTCTTTTCTTCCTCTGAAGCACAACTTCTCTCAGGATTTTTGGGTGGCAGTTAAATAAACAAATACTCATGCCACCCTGCACAGAGCCTTAAACAACCCACAAATCATGATCAACACTGTCCCCCAGGGAGGTCCTGGCTGAGACTCAGAAAAAAACATCCATCCTCAAGATAATCGTCACCCTGTCTTGATTTTCATCACTGTGATAGGTAACTGCTGTTTTTCACACTGGAAATCTTTCTCTGTGGCCTTGAAGTCCAACCCTGCGCCCAGTCTTCCCAGACATCTGGGGGCACGTGATAACTGCAAGTCTTTTGGCCTCGGGAGTTGTATTTCCTGTGTGTTATATTGCTAGTCTTCCTCTTGTGAAACGAACAAATCATCTTCCAACTCCTGGCGGGCTGATTATCCAAGCTGCTCTCTGGATTCACATCGTCACATTCCTACTTCCCAGGAAATCCTCCTGCAGGGTCAGGTGTGGCCCCCCTGGCTCTTCTTAAAGACCCCCTGTGTTTGTACAGTTTTATTCAATGTTCCGAAGTACTTTCTGAGAAGTTCTCATTTGATTCTAACCAATCCCTTTGGAATAGGCGACCTCACCCTCACATGACTCTTCAGAAAGCAGAATCTCAGAGAAGTGAAGTGATGTTTAGAGCCAGTTTGAACTGACTGTGTTACACTGTGACTGACTCTATTTCCTTCTTCAGGTTCCCAGGATTTCTGAATGTCTCTCTACTTCTTCCAGGAAGATCGTTGCTGTTTATCTGCCTGGTGAATGATCCAGCTGGCCCGTCCTTCCTCTTTGTGTCTCTGTGTCCCCTCACCCCCAGCCCCTCCCCTCTTTCTAATGGAAAGTGTGCACATCTGGACTGCGGAGCACCTGTGCCCCCGCCTCTCCAGGGCTGGGGGACAAACACAGCACCCCTTGGCTCCCTGCCAACAACCCAGGCTCATTTTTAATGACTGGATTGTTCAGAATGGAAGTCAAGCCAAGCCAGAAAGTCCCTTACGTTTCCTGGGTCGTAAAGCAGCTTCACATACATTGCAAGGGGTTGGGTGTACCCGGCATTGTGACTCAGTCCCCCAAGTAAAGTGAGGATACAGTTCTCCGGATTTCTCCACCTTTGCTGTGGTTCACTCATACCTTTCCCTGCGTTCTTTCTATCCCTGGCTCTCCAAACCGCCCAAGCGGTGGCCAACACAAATTCACCAAATTGTAGGGAAGATTACCAAGAGACAAGGCTTCTGGACCTGTCACGTGACTCCCCCTTCTTGAGGGTGTCAGGGCCCCAGTTCAGGATGAGAACAGAAGTCAGAGGCAGCCCCTTTGATCTTTGGGTAACAGCTCTACTCACACACTTCTGTGGTCACACTCATGCCTGTCATGCACTGGGATTAAAAAAGAGAAAATAAAAAAATCCTTCTCTGAAACCTAGGGGAAACACAGGAAACCATCCTCCCCCCAGCTGTGAATTATCTTCTCATTAAATAGAACTTTTAATAGATTTTCAGCAGGAATGTCTTTTTTGGGGTTCAGTTTTGATTAATTTTAAATTAACCAAAGCAAACCTGTTGCAGATCATCCTTGGAATATAAAATCTATTTTAAACCAACAAGCCTTCATTAAGTATTTCGTAGGAAGAAAACAGGGCATGGCAGACTAGAGAATCATCATCATTCCCACACCTTTTAAGTAGCATAATTTGTTATAATTTGAGCATTAGAAAACTGGCTTCTGCTGTTGCATCTCTTATAGACACTTCATAATAGTGTGGTACTTCACAGTTTAGAAAATGCCACCATATTCATGTTAACCCTTTCAGAGGAGACCAGGACTTTGAGGACACACATTCTCAGAGGAACACGTGTTCACCGTGTGGGGCTAGGACTAGAATGCTAGTCTTTTTGACTAAAACCGTAGAAAACATTATTCTACCAGGAAGAGTTTTAGACTAAAAATTGTCCTTCTCTGATTTCTCTTCAAGGGAAGTGCCTGTGAGCCCCCAAATGCTAATCACTCTTTTAGAAATATTTAAAATAACCTTAGATCTATGCCACAATGGAGCTTAACTGGAGCAGATATTGAGATGAGACACACCTTTACTCTTTGGGACCCTTCCTAGCTCCTATCAGCCTCTAGGCCAGCCCACCCCCACCCCCAAACACTTTCTTTGCTCCACTTACCTGCCTGTGAGGTCTCTGTAGGCTCAAGTGAGTAAGGGGGCCTCCTGTCCTCTTTAAATATGTGGAGGCTGTCACCAGCCTTGACCTGTGGAGGGAAGGGTGGGAGGGAGGCTGAGGGGAGAGGGTGAATGAGACATGAGTAACACAAGTGCTATCAGAGGCTGAAAATAGCCTCTGACCAAAGCCCTGAGTTTTGTTTCCCCATGCCAGCTGTGAGGCCCTTGGAGAACAATATCATTGGGTTCTGTTTTAATTTCCAATTGCCTATGGCATTTGGGATCAATGTGTAGAGTGTAAATTTCTGATAGCATGGAACAAGAACAAGAGTAAAGAAGAATTTTATATTTCCTATCATTTCTCCAGATGCCCACCCCCGCTGACTTTCCTGGAGATCCATGTATGGTACCTGCAAATGAATCATGAGCCATATCTGGGAACCCTCTGGAACTCCCAGACACATCACGACACTCGTGAAGAGAACTCAGAGCTAAAAATAAGAGTGATGGGTGTCTGTTACTTAGATAATCTCTTCAAAGAAGGATGGGAAATAAGGCCAGCTAATCATCAGGGTCTTGGGATTCCATGGTCTGCCATCCTCTGAAGAAAAAGTTTCTCTCAAAAGTTTTGAATTACTTTGTGCATTCTCTTTTCCTACTTAAGAATATAGCATGGTAGGGCATCATATTTAGAGCAAGTCTTGATAAATCTCTGTGAACCCACATTTTCTTTGAAAGTTTGATTTCTTTTTTCCCTGGTAGGCACATATTTTGGCTTGCACCAAGCACCAAGGGGGCCAACTGAATTACAGAATTTCATATTTGACAAGAGGTTCAAATAGGACAATTTTTCATGGATGGCTGAGGAAACGGAGGTACCTAAATTGCTCAAGACCAGACAAAGAGTTATGGGCGGGCTGAAGATTGAAATTCATGTCATCTGTCTCATAGGTGAAGGCACTTTCCACTAAGTGTTGACCTAGATGTTGAAGTTAGGCGTAGGTAATACCCAACCAAAATGTGTATGAAATCTAACCCTTTAAGTCAACCATATTGGCCCTTTAGTTACATGCCCACAAAGCAATTGGTTGAATGATGGGGTATTTCACTGTGAAGAGGGTTGTAGTCATTTCACAAAGATGGCCACAGCACAACCTCATATGAGACATCTTTGGTTTATGTTTTCATGCAAATGTGTTCATTGTAGAAATGGGGACATGATGAGTTCTCTAGAATGTTAAAGTTAGAAGCCTTTTAGGATAGCAGCCTTGAAAGTTTTGTGGGTTTCTTTTTAGCATGATTGTATTATTTCTATAAATGATCTTACATGACATACATAAAGCAGATAAAAGAGGAGCTTCGGTGTTTGAAAGAAGTGGCTGCTTCATGGCTGAACTCACATAACCTTCAAAGTAACATATAAAATATTTCTTTGGGACAAAATTTAAGTCACACTTGCAGTCCACCACATTTTATTTTGGTGAGATTTGACTTGCTCAAGGGGAAGGCAATGCATATAGTAGAATTATTTCTGAAGTTAGAAAATCTGGTAGTTTGATTCTGTTTCTGACTCTTCTTAAAAAATGTTTTTTGATAGCACAAATTAACACAGGCACACTTTTTATTATGAACAACAATAATGCATTCAGGGTAAAATGTAAAATTTCCTTGCCAGAATCTTATTCTCCTTTCCAGATTAATAACTGACAATATTTTGGGATTTACCTACCTCGAGTCTTGTCTTTTAAGAGAAATTTTAACCCATTAAGATTTATTGTGATGTTGAATATCTATAAACTTATTCTTTTCATCTTTTTTATGTTTAATTTTTATGATTTTTTTCTTTTCTTGCTTTTTATTGGATTTAATAATTTTCTGTGAGCCATGTTTTTCTCTTGTGATTAGAAATTAATTTCTTCCTCCAATTTAAAAATGAATGCCTTAATGAATGTTTTTATTGACAACTATATTTAATTGGCAGCCATATTCTGTTTCTTCCATGAGAAATTGATAACAAACTCACTGTACTTTTACCATCACCATGTCACCCTCTTCTCACACTGATCTTACAATTATATACCTCCCCACCACCTACCGTGTGTAGGTTAAATGGATTTTATTTCCAGATTGTAATTTAGTTCCATTTTGTGCATTATGTATCAGTAGTCATTAAAACCTAATTATAAATTTTACTGCTTTCTTCATTCAACTCCTGTGTCCTGAGTACATTCTGCATCTTACATTTTAAATGATGTGTATGCATGTGTGTGTGTCTCTGCACTCTTGAATTCATTGAGTGGGTTGTAAACAAGCTAAGTTCTCACCTAATTAAAAAGGTGTTTGTATTAGTTTGCTAGACAAGTATTGCCAAAACCAATACCATACAGATGACTTAAACAGCAGGGATTTATTTTCTCATAATTCAGGAAGCTAGAGGTCCAAGGTCAAAGTGCAGGAAGGTTGGTTTTCTCTGCCATCTCTGTCCTTTGTTTGTCTATCTTGTCTGCTTATTTTCCTATGGGTTTCCCGTCTATGTGTTTGTGTCTTAATATCATCATAAGATACCGGTCACACTGGATTTGTGCTCACTCTTATGAACTTGTTTTACCCTAATTACCTAGTTAAAGAAAGACCCTGTCTCCAAATACAGTTGCATTCTGAGGTACTGGGAAGTTAGAGAGTCAACACATGAATTTGGGGAGACGCAATGAAGCCCGTAACAGTCTTAATTTTGCCTTATGCATATTTTTAAAGGAAAGATGCAAGCAGAAGTGAAGAAGAAAATGAAAGTGAGTGGAGGCAGGAAAACGGAATAGAAAGAAAGAAAAAGCACTCTATTTATTTTTTATTTAGTCGTTCATCCTGGTTTCCTCACCCGGGTTCCCAGGATCCTTGGGATGTATGTGGACTACACCTGCTGAAGGCAACTGACCAAACCACTACCGTAAAAGCACACCAGCCTTATAGTTGAATGCTTGTTTGGTTATGTTTAAGAATCTAGATTTAAAATAATTTGTGGTCAGAATTTTGAAGAAATGTTACATTCCCTACTGATAATGTGAATGAGAGTTCTGGTGCCAGTCTGATTTATCTTGTTAAATTGTTAACTTGGTTTGTTTCCTCTGGAGATCTCTAGGATTTCCTAGAAATTTTAACTGACAATGCTTCTCAGTTATCAGCTTTCAAATTTTATTTTGCTTGGAATTTAGAGGGTCATTTCAATCTGACAACTCAAATATTGTTTTAGCTTTCGGAAAATTGTTATTTCTTTCATAAATATCCTCTCCCCTTAATCTGCTTCCTTTTGTTAGAACTCTGATTAATAGGTAAGACTTATGAGTCACCCTAGTGGAACAGTTGTTGGACACAGTCCACATTCATCTCAAGGTCCCAGGTTTGTATCCTGGGGTTGGTGGAAAGCACCAAGATGAACAACTAAATAAAATAAAGTGCTTCTTCCTCCTTCTTTTTCCTGCCTGCCTCTGCTCACCTTTACCTGCCTCTGCTCACCATGCTTGCACCTTTCCTCTACAAACAGAAGTTAGGACTTCTTTGTCCTTTAATGTCTTATTCAAGTGAAAATAATTCAGTCTCTCCTTGAGTTATTTTGCATTTCATCCAGTTTCATTCTGCTACTCAACTCATCTACAAAAGTTTTTTTTAATAATTACAGTAATAATTCTTAGGATTTCTAATATTTTGCATGCAGTCTATCCTTGCCTTAAGAGTGATCTGTTATCTTGAATCTTTCTGAATATATTAATTATTATAAGTTGAGTGAACTCCTCTGTTGGCCCTATTAATTCTGTTTGCTTGCATGTTGGTTCTTTCATATGTGAAATTTGGTGTTTCTCATTCCTGGTGTGGACTTCTCAAATGTTTTTGGAATTCTTGGTTGTATATTTATCATTTCATTTGAGAATTTCCTGTTTTCTTCTAGGTAGATATGACTTCTGATGAAAGATGTTCACCTGCAGGGACTATGAGAGGGATGGAACAGGCTGTCAGGTCATGTGGGGTGGTGGCTTGTCTTTGGGGTATGAGTTCTTCTGGTCTGCTTGATGGTCACTGGTTCTCGAGTCCCCAGATTGAGTCTGGATCTTTAGTCTGGAGCATGCTTAAAGGTGAGAGCAGCTGGCCTTAGATCCATTTTCTTACTCATCACCCATGATTGCCTAAAACCCCCTCCCTCTCTGCGTGTACACAGGCTCCATACTTGGAATGGCCCACCTTGCAGCTGTCCTCTGCTGTGTGCATTGTGGGCTGTGGTCCTTGAGGCCTTCTATCTCTGTTAATGCACATTGTTTTGTTATCTCTCTAGAATTCTTCAAAGTTTCTCATTTGCCGAGGAGCACCCACTTTTTTTCCCCAGTGCTACTTCTGATGTAGTCTCCTTTAAGTTAATTTCTGGATCTCTGTATTCCACTGGCAAGCTCTAGAGTTGTGCTGTCCAACAGTTAATAGTCACATGTCACTATTTAAATTGAAATTGGTTATAATGAAGAGTTCAATTCCTCATTGCTGAACATGGCTAGGACCTACACATGGAATGTTATAGGTATGTTCTGTCTCCATCATCACAGAAATTCTATTGGCAAGTATACTGCTCTAAAGCTTTATCATCTGAACAATGAAGCAAATTCCCCTTGGAGTGCTATGAAAAATAAATACTACAGAGTAGGTGTTTGAGACATAGCTGGGTACCCATTCCGTTCTAATTGAATCTTGACCCAACAAAAATGAATAGCAATGTTAGGACTAGAACTCACTATTCCTGTCCCATTGTTTCCCTGAAATAACCACAGGTAAATGAGTCACTGAGAAACATATGACATGAAGAAGACCAGCAAAAGCGTGAGGTGGGACAAGAAGGACGAGCTAAAACTCATACCTTAAAACACTTCCTTTATGTCCCAAACCAGAATGAACATTATTCTTTTTAATACAATGATTTTATACAGAAGGTATTTTTATGCCTATTGTCTGAATGGGGAAAGAAATAAATGCATCTCCATGGGAGTCAGTAACTCCTCAAAGGAGACAGATGAGTCAAAAGCCATTCAAAGTCAATGCCAGGAAGAGAATACACTGTTTCCTGCCTTTTGTGCCCCTAAAATAATGCAAAATTGGAAAATCATTGGGAATAAGATAATTCCCTTAAGTCACAAAGATCACAGGGCAATTCGAAGTCACATGAACTTCAATAGTGAATCCCAAATTTGTTTGACCATGGTCCCCTCAGTAAACACTTTTGAGCAATACACATGCTTACACACACATATACATTATGTATTATAAATAATAATACTAAGAAAGATATTTAAAGATATTTAAATGAAAGATATTTAAATGAAAGATATTAAAAAGTATGCACTAGAAAGATGACATAAATACAAATGAAAATTCCAGTTCTTTTTCTCATGTTTTGATGTTCTTTCACATGTGGATAAGGCGCTGCTCTCCCTTCCACTTTGTATGCACTGTTCAAATCTACGCCAGATAAAGAAAGACTCTGCAGAGCTTATAGCCTGGGCATCTCAGCTTCCAACTGCTCATCCAAACCACTCTGAAAAGAAACATAATGTATTCACTCAGCCACATTCTTGGATTAACTCAGATTTTGCACTATTTCTATGCACCAGTGATCTGACATTTGTCATTGGCAATTTTTAAAACTATATTTTGAATTTATTTTTTATTGTAGTAATTACTCTACACATTAGAATAGTTTCCTATGTATAGGCTTCCCATTTCTTAGATTATATTTCAGCACATCCTGTCCTCCACCAAATCACCAAGTGTTCTTCCCCACTGTCCAGTGGGCTCCATCACCATTTGCCCTCACCTGCCCCATTCTCTTTTGGTAGCCTCAGTTCTCTTGCAAATGTTTCAGGGTTGGTTATTTTTCACATGTTTCTTTGTTTTGTCTATTCACATTCCACCTATGAATGAGGTTATCTGGTATCTATCTTTCTTTTTTTCATTTGTTTCACTGAGCATAATCCCCTCTAGTTCTATCCATGTTGATTCAAATGACAGGGTTTCATCTCTTCTAAGGGCTGTGTAGTATTCCATTGTGTATATGTACCACATCTTCTTTATCCATTTATCTGATGTTGGATACAGGGAATTTCCAGTTCTTTGTTATTGTGAATAGGGCCGCAATAAACATGGGGATACATACATCTATGGGGATGAGTGCTTTTGTATCTTTTGGGTAGATGCCCAGAAGTAGAATGACGGGATCATATGAGATTTCCATCTTCAGTTTTTGAGGAATCTCCAAACCGTTCTCCGTAGTTGTACCAATTTGTACTCCCAACAACAGTACAAAAGTGTTCTCTTTTCTCTACATCCTTGCTCCCATTTGCTGTTTCTAGACTTTTTTTTATAATAGCCAATCTTTCAGGTGTAAGGTGATATCACCTTGTTGTTTTAGCCAGTGAGTAGGAACATAATTTTATGTGCCTGTTGGCCATCTATATATCCTCTTCAGAAAAGTGTCTCCAATTCCTCCTCCCATTTTTGGATTGAATTGCTTATTCTTCTGTTGTTGAGTTTCATGGGTTCTTTGTATATTTTATATATTAAGCATTTGTCAGAAATATCAAAAGCAAATGTCTTCTACCAGTTAGTAGGTTTCCTTTTGGTTTTGGTGATGTTTTCTTTTGTTGTGAAGAAGCTCCTTAGTTTGATGTCAACCAGTTGTTTATTTTTCTTTTTGTTTCCCTTGATGGTGGAGTTGAGTCCCCTAAGGCTTCTCTACAACTGATGTCATGGAAAGCCTTTCCTATGTTGTCTTCTAAGAGTTTTATGGTTTCTGGTCTTAGGTCCAACTCTCTAATCCATTTTGAGTTAATTTTTGTGAATGGTTATAGAGAGTGGTCTTGCTTCATTCTTTTGCATGTGACTGCCCAATTTTCTCAACACCGTTTGTTGAAGAGACTTTCCTTTTTCCATCAAATACTTTCTGCTCCTTTGTTGTAGATTAACTGACTGTATGTGAGTGGGTTGGTTTCTGGTGATTCAGTTCTATTCCACTGATCTCAGTACCATACCGTTTTGATCAATATAACTTTGCAGTATTGTTCAAAGTCTGGAAGTACAATCCCTCCAGATTTGTTCTTTTTTCTAATGATTGCTTTGGCTGTTCAGGGTCTTTTGGTATTTCCTACAAATTTTAAGATTTTTTTGTTCTATTGACTGGAAATAAGCCTGTGGGATTTTAATGGGGATTGTATTAAACCTATATATTGCTTTGGGTAAGATGGCTATTTCAATGATATTGATTCTTCCCAGCCACGAGCAGGGGATATCTTTCCATTTCTTTGTGTCCTCTATTTCTTTTAAGAAGGACTTGTAGTTTTCATTGTGTAGATCTTTTCCTTACTTTGTTAGGTATATGCTCAGGTATTTCATTCATTTAACTTCAATTTTAAATGATGTGATTTTTGTGATTTAATTTTCTTCTAGTGTGTTGTTTGCATATAAAAATGCAACAGATTTTTGTGCATTGATTTTGTAGCCTGCCACTTTACTGTATTCATTGATGAGTTCTAGAAGTTTTTTGATAGAATGTTTGAGTTTTTCAATATATATAATCATGTCAACTGTAAATAATGAGAGTTTTACTTCCTCCTTTCCAATCTGGATTCAGTTTATTTCCTTTTCTTGCCTAATTGCTCTGGCTAAGACCTCCAGTACAATATTAAATAGCAGTGATAAGAGTGAATAACCTTGCCTTGTTCCTGACCTAAAAGGAAATGCTTTCAATTTTTGCCATTAACTATGATGTTGCCTGTTTTTCATATATAGCCTTTATTATGTTGAGGTATGAACCTTCTATTCCCATTTTATGGAGAATTTTTATCATAAATAGGTGTTGGATCTTGTCAAAAGCTTTCTCTGCATCTATTGATATGATCAAGTAGTTTTTCTCTTTACTCTTGTTGATATGGTATACGACATTAATAAATTTATGTATGTTGAACCATTCTTGCATCCCTGGGATGAATCCCACTTGGTCATGATAGATGATCTTTTTGATGCATTGGTGAATATGATTTGCTAATATTTTCTTGATGATTTTTGCATCTCTGTTCATGAAAGATATTGGTCTGTAATTTTCTTTCTTGGTGACATCTCTGACAGCTTTTGGTATCAGTGTAATGTTAGCCTCATAAAGAGTGTTTGGGAGAGTTCCCTGTTCTTCAATATTTTGGAAGAGTTTGAGGAGAATAGGTGTTAAATCTTCTCCGAAGTTTTGGTAGAACTTACTGGAGAAATCTTCTGGTCCTTGGCTTGTATTTTGGGGGAGATCCTTGATTACTTCTTCGATTTCTTTGCTTGTGATTATTCTGCTCAAGTTTTCCAGTTCTTCTGGGTTCAGTCTTGGTAGATTATACTTTCCTAGGAATCTGTCCATATCCTCAAGATTGTCATTTTGGTGACGTAGAGCTGTTCATAGTAGTCCCTTATGATGTTTTGAATTTCTGTGGTATCTGTTATAACTTCTCCCCTTTCATTTATGATTCCAGTTATGAGAGTTTTCTCCCCCCTCCCTTTTTTTGTGAGTATAACCAATGACTTGTCAATTTTGTTTATTGTTTTTAAGAACCAACTTGTGGTTTCATTCATCTTCTGGATTTTCTTTTTCTTTTCTATTTTGTTTATTTTTGCTTGAATTTTTATTATTTCCTTTCTTCTGCTGATTTTTGGCTTTAATTGTTCTTCTTTCTCTAGTTGATTTGAATGTAGAGTTAAGTTGTTTATTTGCGATTTTTCTTATTTCTTGAGACAGGCCTGGACTGTGATGAACTTTCCCATTAGTACTGCTTTTTATGCATCCCATAGATTCTGTAGCTCATGTTCTCATTCTCATTTGTCTCTAAGTATTTTTAAGTTCCTCTTTGATTTCCTCTGTTACCCAAGAGTCCTTCAGGAGAATATTGTTGAGTTTCCAATTGGTTCGGGGTCTTCCAGCTTACTTTTTGTGATTGATTTCCAGTTTTAGATGATTGTGGTCAGAAAAGATGCTTGGTATGACTTCAATCTTTGTAAATTTGTTGAGAGTTGTTTTGTGTTCCAGCATATGATCTATCCTTGAGAATGTTCCATGAGCGCTTGTGAAGAAAGTGAAATCTGTAGTCACTGGGTGAAGTGCTAGATTTATGTCTGTTAGAACTATCTGTTTCAGTTGATCATTTAATGTGGCTGCTTCCCTGTTAATTTTCGGCCTGGTTGATCTGTTCATTGTTGTAGGTGGGGTGTTGAAGTCCCCCACTATTGTTGTGTAGCAGTCAATGTCTCTCTTCAGGTCTAATAATACTTGCATGATATATTTTGACGCTACCTCATTTAGTGCATGTATGTTAATAAGTGTTATGTCTTCCTGCTGGATTGATCCTTTAATCATTATATTGTGCCCATCTCTGTCTTTTGTTATGCTTTTTAGATGGAAGTCTGTTTTATCTGATATGAATATAGCTGTTCCTGTTCTTTTGAGGCTGCCATTTGACTGTAGGATTGTCTTCCAGTCATTGACTTTGAGTCTGTTTATATTTTGGAAGAAGGTGGGTTTCCTGAATGCAGCAGAAGTTTGAGTTCTGCTTTTTAATCCATTCAGCCACTCTGCGTCATTTGACTGGTGAGTTTGGTCCATTAACGTTTAGGATGATTATATATATACATATATATATATATATACATATATATATATACATATATATGTATATATATATATATATATATATATATGTATATATATATATAGCTGTTTAGTGTCATTTTATAACTTGTCTCTTGTATGTTGCTCCAGATGATGACTTTGTTCTCGTTCTTTTTTTAGGTCAGATGGGTGCAGTAATATTTTGATTGATTCCACCTTTTGTTGTCTTCTTCGCTTTCTCTCTGGGAATGTATTTTGAGGTCTCCCTGAAGTTAGCATTCACAGTTCTGTTTACTACCTAATTTTATTTGAAAGCATATTAGTCTTCCACTCATTCCAACTATCTACATTTTTGTTCTCTTCTCTTCCTCCCCACTTTTAATATTTGCTGTCTTACTGTTTTTCTGTGCTGTTTCTTTACACTTTATAAAGCATTATTTAATATATCTTGCAAAGCTGGTTTTGTGGTTATAAACTCCTTTAACTTTTGCCTGTCAGAAAAGGTTTTTTATCATTCCTTCAGTTCTGAATGATAGTCTTGCCAAATGTAGTAAGCTAGGTTGAAACTCCTTTTCTTTCAGCACTTTATAAATATTATGCCATTCCCTTCTGGCCTGTAGAGTTTCACTTGAAAGTCCGCTGACAATCTTATGGGGGCTCCTCTGTATGTGACACGTCTTTCTCTGGCTGCTTTTAATAGTCTTTCTTTGTCTTCTATTTTTTACATTTTTATGATGATGTGCCTAGGTGTATTTCTGTTTAAATTTCTTTTATTAGTAATTCTTTGAGTTTCCTGGTTCAGGAGGCTTGCTTCATTCTTCAAATTGGGGCGGTTCCCATCTATTATTTCTTCAAATATGGTTTCTGTCCCCTTTTTTTCTCTTTACCTCTGGGACTCCTGTGATGCGAATGTTGTTCCTTTTGATGTTATCCCAGAGGTCTCTAATGCTGTGTTCGATTCTATGAATTTTTTGATCTCTTTGTTGGTTTGTTTGGTTGAGTTCCCCTGTCCTATCTTTCAGATCACTGATTCTACTGGAAGTTTCATCCATCCTATTGTTGAGCCCCTCTATTGTGTTCTTTAATTCAGTCATTGTGTCTCTTACCTGTTTGATGTCTTGTTTTAATTCTTCCCTTTGCCTCCTGACATTCTCCTTTACTACCTGTACTGATTTCCCGTGAGTATGTTAATCGTTGTTAGCCTAAATTCCTCTTCAGGTAATTTACATATATCTGCTATATTCATATTTTCCCCTGGGTTTTTTATTGAATCCAACATTTCACGTGTATTTCTCTGTGCCTTTGCTCTATTTGGCATTCTGTTTATATTTCTGAGAGTTCGGTTTCCCTGGCGTTGTGTATGTTTGACTTGCCCAGGATTGGCAACCAGGCTGCAGTTTTTGCCTCTACCCACAAGGTGGCTAGTGGGTAGTGTGGAGGTTTGGGGCTGCCTTCTTGCTGCAAACTAGAGGGTGGGGCACCGATGGGCGGGATTTCCGCTCAGTGGACCCCAGGCTCTGGCTCAAAATGGCTGTGGGAGGGGTTTGATTTGGCTGATTTCCGCTTATGGCTGCGCCCAGTGCAATTTCACCACGCAGGGTCCAGCTCAGCTTCCGGCGTGCTGGCTCTCCTTTCACCGTCCCCTCCCAAGTCAGCCCTCTGTGTCTCTGTGTTTCAGCCCCACTGGGCTCGCCTCTCACTGCCTGCGCAGCTGCTCCTGAAATCCCTAGCCTACACCTCACCATGCGTCTGGAGACTCCTGAGATCCGTCCCAAATCCAAATCCACAGCTTAGCTGAGAAATGCACCTGGCACCCTCACCCACCGCTAGTCAGCCGATCCGACTCCAGCTGAAGTGCCAGTTGTGTCTTGGTGTTTGTCTCAGGAAAATAGGTGATTTTTTTTGTTTTTTTCAACGTCTGTGGGGAGCGACCGAAAGTGAGTCCTATTGAGTCTGCATCTGGAAGTCAATCCTTGTCATTGGTTCTTATTTTAAAGAGAGAATTAATTTTAAACTTCCATTCAGAAGTTGCTCTTGGCTATGTGTTCCATCTGTGAAAGACAGAGAAATGGGAAAGCCACACCTAAGGGCATCAAAATGGTTCTTTTTACCCTCCCAGAGATAAAACAGTTATTGTCACCTTCACTGACAAATAGTTGATTTCTTATCATCCAGAATTTTTTATTTTAAAGGAAAGGTATAGGCAGGAATGAAGGTGAAGAGGCCGGCAGGCAAGAAGAGAGAGGAGGAAAAAGCATTTATTTTATTGTTTTTATGTGGTCGTTCACATTGGTTGCTCCCCCTCAGCCATGAACACAAACCTGGGTCCTTGGAATGTATGTGGGCTATGTTCCTTCGGAAGCAGCCCACTTAACTGCTACTCCACCAGGGTGTGTCCATCCAGATTTTTTTTGCAAATTGGTATCCTTGTTTTTATGACTATTTGTCACTTAATGATTATAATGATAGAGTTCCTGAATATTTTTCAACCTGAAAGCACTGCCATGTATTTGATTCTAGTCTCAAGTGTGATCTTTCTCCTCTATCTCTCCTTTTCCCTTTAGTTTCTCTCTATATATCTCCCTTTTGCTCTCTGCCTTGCAGTGGGAGTATAAGAATATCATGATCACCTTTTTATAGTCAGAAGAAACTGACTTGAGAAGTTTGGTCCCAGAGCTGGTAAATGGTAAAATCAGGCTTTAATCAGTTTCTCTGCAGCACTCTACTGGAAGCTTTAACTCACCTAGTTGTAATTATGTAGCTGGGAAAGAGATTACTTCAGGTCCAAGAACCACTACAGGTCAGAGCTCCTCCACTGACCAAGTGCTAACTCACATGCATCTTACACTAGGACATTAGCAGGCTTTTCTTCAGTGGGTTCGGTAGAGACTGCTCCTATATTTGCAGTTAGTCAGTACAAAGGCTCTAGAAGGAGGCTGAAGCAGCACAAACCCCTGGAGTGGGTATGGTGGGGCCAGCAAATTGACAAATACAGATCAACTCGCAAAGATTCACAAGTAGGTAAAAGGAGACATTTTCATGAGTTGAGTAGAGCCTTTGTCTGCCTATGTCAGCAATAAATACTCGAACAATTCTTTTCAATCTGGACCAGTTTTTAATGATCCCTGCTCCTCTTATTACTGTGGTCGAGTTTCACTGTTTAGATGTTTTCAGAGATTTCCTATGCAGTTTTCCCCACCTTTCTTCCACCTCTCACTCTATTAATAGATTCATCTTTGGAAGCAGATCTAATATTGGTATCCCTTAGTCTAAAGACCTCTGTTAGTGCCCCCATCACTATGATATAAACATTTTTGATATGACATTCAGGTTTCTTTCTCTTGCCCCAAATTAACTTTCCAACTTTTTCTTCCACCAACCTTCTTTTCTTCATCCTATCTTCCAGGCTCTCCAATCTAATCACTGTTTTCCAAAAATAGCCAGGACTTCATGCCTCTCTGCTTCGCTCATACTCCATCCTCTGCCTGGAATGTCCTCTCCCTCCTTAACCTGCCCACTCTGGTGGAATCTTCCTCATCCTTCCATAAGCTGCTCAAATGCTGCTCTTCAGCGCAGGTAGGATGTGCCATTCTGAATTGAGTCTCCACATACTCCCTTCAGACTTTTCATCACAAGGAACTTTAGCTGGTTTTCACATGTTGTTTTGGCTCATTCTATGGTGAACTCCTTAAGGGAACAGAGAATTTATTTATTCATTCACCTACTGAAGGAAATCTTTGCTACTTCCAAGTTTTGGCAATTATGAATAAAGCTTCTGTAAACATCCATATGGAGTTTGTGTGTGGACATACGTTTTCAGTTCTCTTGGGTAGATACCAAGTCATGAGATTGCTGGAACATATGGCATTGGGTATGTTTAGTTTTGTAAAAGAAAGTGCCAACTCTCTTCCAAAGTGGCTGTACCTATTTGCATTCCCACCAGTAATGAATGAGAGCTCTTATTGCTCCACATCCTTAAAAGAACTTTGGATTTGGGCCATTCTAAAAAGTATGGAATGATTTTTCATTGTTTTAATTTGCATGTCCCTAGTAACCATATTTTAAAACACTTATTTACCATCTGTATATCTTTCTTGGTGAGAGGTCTGTTCAGGTACTCTACACATGTTAAAATTAGGTTGTTCATTTTTTTATTGTTGAGTTTTAAGAAATCTTGTATATTTTGGATAATAGTGTTGATATTTGTTTTTCAAGCATTTTCTTTCAGTGTGTATCTTGTCTTCTCATTTTCTTTTCAGTATCTCCTGAAGAGGTCTTCTTGTTTTTAATAGGCCTACTCAAGCAAAAGTCTACTTGTAAAAATTGCTTTAGCATAAATCCCATTTATCCAGAAATTCCCTTCCAGCCTATAGAAATAAACTTTGTTTTATTTGTAGTTCCTTGACTTAGGCATTAATAGAAGCAGAAGCTAGAAAAGTCCTCTGTGGTCATATGAGTGATAACTTGTAATGTGCATTTCAAATATCCATTGAGGGAATTGGGGTTGGTAGACTTAAATCCAATTTATTAAACCTACTTTTGCTACATTTGAAATCAAGATATTTCAACAAATGTTCCATAGACCCAGAGGAAATAACATTTAAATATCACTGAGTATATATACTATTATGTTTGCCCACTGGAATTGGACCAAGTAGATGGTGAGTTGCTTTGTGAGTGAAACCAATTTCCTAAGATTAGCTGGAACCTAAAAAAAAGTTCCCCTTTCCCTGGAAAACAGAAGAGCTTTGCCTCATGAGTATTTGAGGGAACATGATCAGGAAAAAAAGGAGCTCTAGTCACAGAATGCTGTGTTGCTGGAGGGGGGCCAAGCATGTGGTGTGACAACTGTGGACCTTTTTATAGATGTGAATCCTTTTATAGATGCTGAAATCTGGTGGTGGTAGTGGTGTGATAGTCTTTTTGATCTTTTCTGTTGATGTTTCAAGTCTATGAATTCCTTCTAGTGATTTGTCCCTAAATGCTAGAATTTTAAAGTACTCCAAGAACTCTAAGTCTATAGAGCAGATACCGCTAGATCACAATGCTTCTCTCATCATAAGATCCTGCAATATATCAGTCTGCCCAGAAAGGTTGCATTATACATTCTCTGCTGAGAGTGTGAAGGCTGAAATCATGGGACCAGTTTCAGTTTAAAAATTTCCCTTGTAGATACATTGCTAGTTTACAATTAAATATTGTGTTCTAGAACATTCTGGTTATTGGGAAGAAATATTGAAAATAAAGATCAGGTTCTGAAGAGTGACAAAGAATCTTAAAAAACATACCATGTGAGGAACAGCTCAAGGAGGCAGACACATTTTCTTACAAAAGATTTGGTGATGGTGAGAATACGAAAATTTGTAGCAAATATTCAAATATCTGTGATTCTCATAAGTATATATACATATAGATAGATAGAGACAGAGAGAGAGAATTATTTTCAAGAAAGGGAAAAACTAAGACTACTGACAACAAACTTTGCTGCAAGTGGGGTGATAATGTTTCAAAGTATAAGAAAAATCTTTGAGTAATCTAATTACTAGAGCATCCTTTTTCACTTCATGGCAGTAGTAGAAAATCAAATAATTTTTACAGCCCACTATGGAAAAGAGTTGTCCATTGCCTTCCATCTGCCTGAAGGCTGAGAAGTTTATTATCCTGGCAACCTGTGACCCATAGACAGCATGACGATTGGGAAACTCTGCAGTAAGATTGATCTCTGAAACTAATGAATTCCCCATCACAGGAAACTGTCCAGTAGAGACTGTAAAGAAGCAGAATGGAAGTGTTGCAATGGTGATGAAAATATTCCTTGTTAATGTATATGCTTTTGCTTGTACACTGGTTTTGAGTCCTGACCAATGTATAGACTCACATAGCCACCAGCACACTCAAGAAGACTAATTCCAACCCCTGGAAAAAATATTTTGCCTTCACTGCTACTCAGATTCAGCTCTAATTCTGACCTCTGTCAATCCCTGAACTGTATCATTTTTCCATTTCCAGAATGTCATATAAAGGGAGCCACACAGTTTCCAGCCTTTGGCTCCCATTTCTTCCACTTCGCATAGAGTAGTTGAGTTTCTTCTCTGTTGTTGACTGCTCCATGGTTTGATTCTTTCTTTTGATTGTTGAATAGTATTTCTACCACAGTGTCCTATCATTCACCAGTGGAATATCTGATTTCCAGCTTCTAGTCTGTCTTATAATGAGCTTGGAAGTTGTCACTCTAGCCTAACAATAAAATTGAACTAATTGAGAATCAACAACCTGTTAGATCCATCAGAGGTTTGAGATCACAGACCAAAGTGTTGTCCCCCAAATTGGGCAGATAGACAGGTGAAGAATGTGAATCATAATGTGCTGGAGCAGAAACTTACTAGCTGAAGTCTCTATAGTAAAATAGTACTGTTGGCTTTGGTTTTGGTTTACCCAGTCCATCATGCAACAAAGAAATCACAAGGCATACAAAGAGGTGAAAATAAAAGAGAAAAAGCAGACATCAGAACCAGTCTCAGCTAGCAAATATTGAAATGATTAGTCCAGAAATTTAGAACAAATGTAATAAATATGCTAAAAAATTAATGGAAAACGTAGAAAATATGCAAGGCCAGATGTGTGATGTAAGCAGAGAAATGGACAGTCTAAGAAAGAATCAAGAAGAAAGGGTAGAAATCAAAGATACTATGAGAGAAATGAAGAATGCTTTTGATGGGCTCCTTAGTAGATTAGACACAGATGAGAAAAGAAACAGGAACATGAGGACATCTCAGTAGATGTTTCCGAAACTGAAAGGCAAAAAAAGAAAGAAAGGGAAAAAGGAACAGGATATCCCAGGACTGTGGGACAAGTAAAAACAATATACCACAGGTGGAATGGAGTTACTAAAAGGAGAAAAGGGAACAGAGGAAATAGTAGAAACAATAACGACTAAGAATTTCCCAGACATCAAGTCACAGAGGCAAGAATCTCAGAGGAAACCAAGCCTGATCAATATCAACAATATTTGTGTCACTTCCATTTTGGGGTGAGTATGACTAGATATGCCACTCTCAATATTGTAAAAGTTTTGTGTAAGCATAGCTCATCATTTTTCAAAGGAAATATGTCTGAGTGAAATTTCTGGGTCACACAGAACAATTTCTGGGTCATAGGGAAAGTTGGTGTTTAACTATTTATTTATTTATATTTTCCCCAGACTGGGTCCTTGGACCTTACATTATCTGTACTTTAGCCATCTCAGCTGCCTAAGCCACAAGGATGCACCTATTTTTTAATATATAATAAGTTTATTTTTAAAAAAGATTTTTTGAAGTAGCATTGCATAATAGCCACATTACATAGGTTAAAGGTGAGCATCACTGCAAATTAATATCTGTATGTATCACATTAACAGCACCCCAACAGTTTAATTCCATCCTTCACTATAGATGGGACCCCTTTGACTGTGTTTAACTTTTAAGAGAAATTGTTTTCCCAAAGTGTCAGTATCATTTTGCATCCCCATCAGCAATGAATAAGAGTTCCAGTTGTTCAGCATTCTCACCAGCACTTGGTGTGGTTGATATTTTGTTTTTCTGTAATTTCAATTTCAGTCATTCTGATAGGTCTAGCACTATTCTGGTATGGTTGTTTGCATTTGCGTTTCCTTAATGAACAAAATGATTCTGAAATTCTTCCCACATCCATTCATATTCTTTCTTAGTGAAACACTGTTCAAATCTTTACCCATTTAAATAATTTCCTTGTTCTTTTATGGCTGAGTTTTGAGGATTCTTTATGTATTCTGGATACAAGGGTTCTGAAAATATTTTTGCCCAGTCTGGTCTTTTCACTTTTGAAATATTTTAAGCTATCTGTGAGTACTGAAAGTTTTTCACTTTGATAGAGTCAAGTTTAATAGTTTTCTCTTTCATTGATCATGTTTCTGCAGTTCCATCTGACAGCTTTTTGCTTCCCTCAGAATAACAAAGATTTTTTCCTATGTTTTCTTCTAGATGTTTGATAAGTTTGCATTTTATATTTAGGCATAGTACAGGTTGAGTTATTTTTGTATAAGATATGAGGTGCATGCTGAGGTTAACTTTTAGTGTGTATTGGTGTCCAATTGTTCTAACATTGCTTGCTCATAAAACTATTGCATCCATTGAAGTCTTTTAGCATTTTTGTAAAAAATAATCTGTTGACAGACCCTGGTGGAGTCTTGGTTAGGTCAGTCGCCTCTGAAGGAGCAAGACACATCCCCCTGTATCTGAGTCCCTCTGGAGGGAAGCAATCAGTGTGAACAACTAAATCAAAATAAAATAAAATGCTGCTTCCTTCTCCTGTCTCTTCCTGCCTGCCTGCTCCTTTCCTTCAAAAAAAAAAAAAAAAAAATCTGTTGACCCTATTTGCATGGATCTATTTCTCGATTCTCTATTCCGTTCTATTGATTCTTTGTCCTACTGAAATTCCTCCAGAATGTTAACTTTTTCTTGTGCTACTTAGCCCATTTGATTAAGTTTTTTCCTTTCAAAAACTCCACCTTTAAAGTTAAAATGTTCACTTCATGCATTTTTATAGCTTCTATTTTTCTGGTGAGAATGTCTACATTTCCATTCATTTCAAGACCGTTCACCTTTAATTCACAGACCACAGTTAGAACGGCCACTTTTAAATCTTCCTAATCCCAATGCCTGAATCATCCTGGCTTTGGCACCTGTTGATTATATTTTCCTTAGAGAATTAGGCAAGATTTTTTTTTTTCTTTTTAAGTCAAGTAATTTTCAATTGTATGCTTGAATTTTGAATATTATGTTGTGAGACTCTGGGTCTAATTAAAGTTGTCTGGAGAACATGAATTGTTATGTGTTTAATTTGGCAGGCAAGCTACCTGGTTAGACTCTACCTCTTTCTGCTTCAGGTACGTCTTGCCTTCTGAGAGTGGTGGGTCTCACGTCAGTTTAGTTTTTTTGCTGTATGTGTGTGTTTGCCCATCACAGGCACCCTCAAGGTATTCATCTGTTCCCTGGGCAGTGATTTTTTTTTTTGTCATACTTTAGTTCTCAAAGCCTTTTCTTCTTTGGGTCTGTTCTGCGCATGCAAAATTCAGGTAAGTCTGAAACTTGTGGTGTTTCATACACAAAATTGCAGGATTTCCTTCTCCAGTTTTCTCAGTCTCGGAATTTCTCCCACACGTTCTCCAGCTCCAGGCTCTTTTTTCCCATCCCTCTGGCTAGAGAGCTATGGTTCTCTCAGAATTTTAGCCCACACAAGTACGCACAATTCTGAGCACCCAGGGTACTTTGGGGCAACTTGAAGGAAACAGAGAAGGGAGAAAAAAACAGAAGGGATCTTCTCATAATCTTTGGATAGTTGAGCCCTTTTCTCAGACCTTCTGGTCCCACACCAGTGCTGCTGTCATCTGACAGGGAAGGTCCAGGGTGAGGGCTAGCCCTGACGATTGGAGAAAAACAACAAAAATAGAAAAATGAAAGGAAATCCTCCCCACTGCTTTTCAGCCCCAAAGACCTCTTTTCCTGATCCTCTGACTAGAAAAGCATGTTTCATATTTTTGCTGTCCGGCTTTTTTAGCATGTTCCAGCCCTCAGCGCACTCTTGGATCAAAGGTGAGAGAGAAGGAAAGATAAGACCTGTGAACTTGGTGCCTTGCCGGTTGGTTCCTCATGTTTTGATTTCTCTTCTCTCTCTTTGCTGTTGTTTCTTTTTCAGAGTCCTCGCCTGGATGCTCTGTGTTCTGCCCCGAGGTTTTATGTTAGTTGGTGGGAGCAATAGCCTGCCAATGAGCTTACTCTGTCTTCATTGTCACAAAAAGCTGTGTGATGGCAATGTAAAAACTGGATGATGTGTCTCCCAGATCGATCTGCTCAAATTGAGCAAGAAATCTCAATTACCTGGAAAATGAGAGAGAGAGAGAGAGAGAGAGAGAGAGAGAGAGAGAGAGAGAGAGAGAGAGAAAGAGAGAGACAGACAGACAGATAGACATAGAGAGAGACAGAGAGAGACAGAGATTCCCTCATCCTATTCCAGACCTCTCTTTAGGATGAAGCTCCAGAATCCATACGAGGTATTTCTGACACAGCCAACCTGACAGTGGTTTGGGGGTTCACATTTCGGGCCCAAGCTGGAAACTCAGGAACCCCTGGGTGAGTTGACCTTCAAGGACTGTTACAACTACTAGATCCTCAGGCTCTACTATTCAAAAGAGCCCATTCATTGAGCAGCCCCCTTGGGAAATGTCAGTCTGATCTCTTCCCTCACATTTTTAGCTGAGGTTCTAGATCACTTAGGTCATCTTGAATAACATCACTGAGCAGACAAAATATATAGAACTGATAGCCAAAGTCAAGATACCAAACTCTATAGAACTAATGGAATCCTAACCTGTCTTAAGATGAGTTGGTGGAAAATACAACTTCTTGCAATACTAGCAGCAGAAAATTCTAGATCTGCTGTATGTGGTACTAGCCAGGAGGAATGCCATGACTGCTCAAGTGTGAAGACTAGTGGTTTCATTAAGTCTCCTTTTCTTCCTAGAATCAGCCCTTTCCCATGGATTTGATAAAATTCTTTTGCTTGGTGCCATTTTCTGCTGATATGCCAGTCCCTAGTGAGTCTAAATTTTCTTTTCATAGAAAGGGACCTCAGAAATCATCTCTTTGAGTAATCTCTAGAATGATAGAAGAAATCGTCAGTCTGAGAGGTGAAATGTCTTGGTTAGGGGATCAGGGTTAGGAACAAAAGCTTTTCTTTGAGTCCAAGACCATGCATTTTCTTTGACTGAGATGAATCAGGTGAGATCTTGAATGCAGAGTTTCTGGGCATCGTAGCAGAGCTGGGTCAGAGGGCTGCTGTGGGCAGGGGCTGAATTCCATGTAGGGCATGCACAAGGGTGCTTTGACTTAGAATTGTTTCAACTCCTGGATTTATAGGTATGAAAATAATGGCCAACAAACTGAAGCACAACTTGAAATGTGCCCATTTATTGGCACATCTGGGCCCTGGGAAGCTCTCACTGGTCAGCTCTGAAATCCTTTTCCCCAATTCCTCTCAAAAGTGCCACATAGTAATGCATAGCCAGGGTTTAACCAGGGAAGTAGATTCTCTATGAATCTTGAAGTAAGGGGTTTCCTTTAGGACTTAAACTTTACAAAATTATGGGAGGAGTAGGGGAAGTGAAGCTTTTAAAGTGTGAGTTGGAGGATTAGAGCAATCCCCAGTCAGTCACTTTGAGAATCCAAGCATTGCTCTCTTGACCAAATCAAAAGAGTAGCCATTAACAATCAGGACATTTTGTAAAAAGTTTTGATGAGAGTAATGTGATAGAGCACAGATACACTACAGAGAGAGGTGAACTAGAAACAGCTGTCACACCTTGGTAGTAATGCCCCTGCAACTCCATCCTCATTTCCCATGAACAATCTGGAACTAGCCTGTCATCCCAACAGATCTGCATGAGTGCTGGGTTTTCCATACTACCGGGTGACAGGGACATGCTCCTTAAGTTTCCAAAATGAGCTTCCACATTTGTAAAGTGGGGTCAATAATGACTACTTCATGACCTTGTTTGAAAGTGGGAATAATAATGGCTGCTCAATAAAAATGATTCCCTTAACCCCTCAAGCCCTACCTTTCCCTTAGCTCATCAGGACACGTACTTATAGTCATCAGAAATGCCCTTATCTAAGTGTTGGGTTTTGATAATGAATATAGGTGTATAATTTATATTCAGTATGCTTGGCGTTCTGTTATGGTCTCATGTTCTCAGTGTTAGCAAGTTGGAGTGTGTGGACGGTAAGAAAGGCCACTGATTGGCAAGGAAAACCCTGAGATGATGTCCATGGCCACTGCCACTCAGGAGAGGAATGGAATGTTTAAGTACTCAGAGACCTATTGACTTGGATTGGCTTATTAAAGTGTGTGTGGTGATATCAGTGGCCTGGATACCTTTAGTTTTCCTGGGTCAAAAGAGAGAAGATATCATGAGAGTAACAGGAAGAGAAATAGAAATTGGTATCAATTTGGAGACAGAAAACCTTAACAACAGAATCTAAGAAGCATAATATAAACCAACAAAACAAATCAACAACTATCTCTTGTACTTTAAGAACAAAATAATGGTTACTAGAAGGGAAAGGAGAAGAGGGGTGGGTAATTCAATTTAAGGGGTCAATGATATGCTGAAGGATGGAAACTAGATTTTTGGTGGCAAAAGTAATGTAATATATACAGGTGTTGATTTATAATGATGTATACCTGGACATTATATGATGTAATAAATCAATGCTACTTTAATAAAAATAATAATTAAAAAGAGGAAAACATAATATTCTGAAGCCCTACATTTTAGAGGATATAAACCTATCCATCTAACATCCTCTGAGGGCATTACTCTGTCATAGATGGCCTAAGTGGATTAGAATTTAACAAAAGTGCTCATGAATTCCTGAAACACCAAGAAAAGTTAGATTATGTCCAAGGTACTCTACTTAGAAATCTGAAGAGCTACATTATTACCTAAGAAAGATTTTCATCCACAGTAACTAAGTAACTAAGGTTTTCATTCAGGATACACTTTCAGAAGATTCATACACATGTAGGATTTTTGGTTTTGTTTTTCATTATCCAAGTCAGGGTAATAGGCATTAGTGTTACATAACACAGTGCTGAGCATGGAGCAGTGAAGATTCTTTTGTAGATGCTCAGAAATGCAGTGAGTTGCTTGACCACTGGAGGATGCTGATAATAAATTCCCGACCTATACTGTTCTCTGAAATGTTGACAGTCACTAGTCCTTGTTTAGTTACTGCTCAGATGAAGCAAGTAATTGACCTAAATGCTCTTCAAAGAGAACATTGAGAGGTAAAACCACTTCTGTAAAAGTTGATTAAAAAGTTGATACTTTTTTTCCCCCAACTTAAAATAATGACATTTTTCCTTCCAGCTTATCTCTTATTTTAGGTCTTCAAGATTTGAAAACTGTTAGTCAGTCACTGTGGAGACTCTGCAGTCGACTTGAACTCCTTTTATACAATTAATAGGATTGCTCAGACAGCTTATCTGCTTAAGTTCTGAAAATCTCTTTATCCTTTATTCACAAGAACGGAAATCACTTGAAAAGAACAAGCCTGGGGGAGCTGGTTTTAAAGTACAGTTAAATTCTTCATCCCCCACTCACCACTCCCCGCTCCCCGACCCCTCCTGCAACAAGTTCTACTGTTCCAGTTTCCTGGAACAGTATTTAAATGGCACTTGACATTTGAATGAAGGAAAACTGGGTCCTTCCATTTTCTGATAAGATAAACGTTTATTAGGGACTTTCCTATTCACTCCTTGGCTGGATATTTCACCTAGCCCAGGGAACAGAAAACTCACTGGTCTGGGAATTGGGAAGCCTGGGTTCTGGGTTTCCTCTGTGATTTGTTCAAAGCCCTGTGGTTATCCACTCCAGAAATTATTAGCAAATTTAAGCAAAGGAAACATTGAAAAGTCAGCAAAGGCCCACCCATAGAATCAGTGGACAATTCCACTGGACGTCCACTGGACAATTGGGCTTGAACATGATCAGGTACCGTGGTCTTTCCAGAGTCGGGAAACAGGGACCCCAGTAGCAGTCTTGCAGCAAGAACAGAAGAGTGAGAACATCACAGCCAGGATGAAATGGAACATCAGCACCTAGGGAGGTTGGTCTGGCCTGGAACATAAGCCTACTCAGACTAGATATGCGTGGGGTCGCCAGTTATAGTCCAGTGAACGCCACTCAGTCATTGCTTATGAGGAAATGAGGAGTTTGGGAAAGGAAATTGCATTCTGGGCAGATCACTAACTATTGTGCTGGCATCACTAACAACACTTCCCTCTATAAATGAATGAATGCCTTAGGGGCTACCACATTCCAGTGATATTTGCTTCTATGAATGCCTATAAAATCAATGAACAATAAAAAGACAAAGTGGAAGAAGACATTTATGAACATCAGCGAGTTATTAGTTATCCCACTCGTGACAAACTCTTATCACTGTAGAATGGTGGCTGTGTGGATTATCTACTGCATGCATCAGTATTATAGAAAATTTAGCATCTTAAAACAAGACAAATTTATGAACTCATTTTCAAGTGGGTCAGTAGTCCAGGAAAGACTTAGCAAGATGCTTTCTTTAAAGTGTCAGAGGTTACAATCAAGCTATCAGGGTTGCAATCTCATCCGAGGCTTGACTGGGGAAAGATCTGCTTGCATGTGCAGTGAGGTTCTGGCAGAATTCAATTGCTTGTGGCTATAGGCAGGGCTGAAGAGTTGTTTCTTGCTGGCTTTTGGCTGTATACTGCCCTCAACTCCAAGAAGTCAAGAGGTTGTCCATGGCTCCTTGCCATGTTGGGGGAGCAAATTTGATTCCTAAAAGCCAGCAGAGGAGAGACTCTAGCAAGACAGGCATATATAATCACATACACACGTACACATAATTACATACACCCATCACTTACTATATCCTACTGGTTGGAAGGAAGTCACAGGCCCCACCTACACTTAAGAGGAAGGGATAGTACAGGGATGTGAGTACTGGGAGTTGGGGGTTCTGGGGCAAACTTCCAAATCATTTAGAATGGCAGCACTGGGAGGGACAGTCCAGAACTATTCTTTCTGGCCATTGCTTTTTTCAGACTTGTCCTAGGATGGCACTTCTTCATATGGAGACAGATGAGAGGCAGAACAAAAACCACCATCTCCTATCTTGTTAGCTCAGCTGCCGAGGAGGCACAGGGCAGGGGTGTATATGCAACTTCACCTCCTCAGAGCTATCGCTGCTGTCTGGATTGGTACATCTCTGTTCTTTGTGGGCAGGTGAATCTAGTAGCCTCCACTGAACAATATCTTATGTCTATACCTACCAACTTCTCTTTACTGTATGGAAACACTCTTTCTTCACTTATTCATGTAAACATACTGTCTTCCTCAAAAACATCACAAGCACTTTAAAGGCAGGACACTTTTCTCTTCTCAGGAACTCTGTCCTCCAGGTAAGGTAAAGCAAAGCTGGAGGTACTTTGGAGGCACTAGCTCGCAGTGGTTGTCAAGTGATCTGGAGGAAGGGTCTCTAGATTAATGTGAAAATCTGCCCTCTCTTTGCTGTACCTGACTGTACAAACTATATTTGATAGCGATGACTTCATGAATCCTCAGATTATCTTGAAACCAAGTCCTGGGTTCCTACTAGAGGTGCTGGCATGGAGGCAGATGGGAAATGGACAAAGGGAGCCAATAGTTGTATGTTGAGTCCTTGGATGCACTACTGGTGTGATCCTGGACTTTTTAATTTCTGAACCTATGACCTTATGGTCCTAGCTCAGAGAGATAATGCCTTTAAGTGGGGAGCAGCACCTGGCACACAGTAAGCGTGTAGGAAGTAGATATCATGTTGATCCTTTAATGCTCTGACCCAGGAAGAACTTGTGCCCCACAAGGGGGTCAAGGAGATGTGCACAGTATGTTAAATACTATAGCTCTATTCTTTGACTTGGGAGTTCAAGGAGGGTTAGCATGGCAGTTCCTTGAATGTGGAGGAAATAGAATTCTTCCTGCTGCTTTCCTGTTCTTGGAGCTGGGCTATTCAAAATGTGGTGAACGGAGGGCAGCTAGAGTCCCTCCTCATAAACACCAGGAGACCTGGGGTAGAAGCCAGTGACACAGGGCACAGCAGGAAGCAACCTGTTCCTGCCTTTCATTTCTAATCTCCCAGGGTGTGTGGGGGAAGCACACAGGACTTAACTGGCTGTCCAGCTTCTCCAAAACCATTTTCGCTTCTGTCAAAGTGGAGCATTTTGAGGATCAAAATGGAGGCAAAAAGAGGGAAACTGATAACCCTTGCTTATCCAAGTCATGTTCTCTTTACCAAGAATTTGCCTGAGGTTAAATTTTCCACTTTCCTCCAAGAGTACCCTAATTGGCCCAATGAAAATATTAATAAATACATTTTAGAAAAGTTTTAATTTGCAACAACTTATGATTAAAAATACATTTTATAAATAATTTTTCCATAGACTTGATTAAAGACATACGGCAGCAACAGAAGATGAAACAAGCGACCAAAAATATAGCTCCAGCTATTATAAAATACAACATTATACATCACAGCGTTTTCATTGTGCAAAGTTTAAGAGATGCTCTCACATATTCATTCAAGGGAAGTAAACTTCAATAGTCACTTTGCATAATAATATAGGCACAGTGGAAATAGTGAGTCCTTGCCCCCTAGAAGTTAATATACATTTCATTTTGTAGACCTGAAGCCTGCACTTAGCTTTATATAAATATATAAGTACGAAAGCAAGTATCTGTTTTGAAATCAAGTAAACCCGGAACATATTTATAGTAGTTTCAGAGAACGTATTCTCCAAAGCAGTGTGAGTATCACCGTCCCTGTTAAAGAACTCTTTAGCAAATGCCCAGTCAATTAAGGACGTCCTCTGTTGAGACTTCCAGTTTTCGCTGTGGGACAAAGAGTGTCCCCGCAGAGGTTTTGCTAGCACCATCGAAATGGACGCAGGGTGAGTCCGTGGGTTTCATTGGTCCACCTGGGGTCCGGAAGAAACTTTCGGCCACTAATTGTGACCCTTTGGGTGTCACAGGAACAGGCTGATTGAAAAGAAGAATAACAAGGAGTCAAACCCACACAGACAGGGATGCCCTAGCAGCCCAAGAGACCTGAGCCGGGAGGACACTGTGGCACTGAGAAACCAGCACAGCTTGAGAGAGCTAGGCGAGCGCTGATGACCTTTATGCTCTCAACCACTTCAGCGAAGGTGAGACGGAAAACTCAAGATCACCCAATCCTTGGGTGATTTCTTGGACAGAAGGTTTAGAGGGAAGACAGGTTGGTCTCAAGTCTCTTTACTCGCCCCTTCCCTTTCCTTCTTCAAAGAAGAAATGCAAACACGAGTCTCCCATGATACTGACACTTGGGGCTTAATCACTCAAGGGAAACAAAGAATGAAGTGGAAATCCTCTCACCTGTTGTGCGCCCATCACGGTAACGGATTGTCCATTCGGTTGGCTCTGGCAGGGGACTGGTGAGTCATATCTGCTGGCCCTTCCTGGCTGCATGCCCGCATTTTCTGCTGCAACACTAACAGCCTCTATTCTTGGAGACATGGGGACAGTTCCGGCGCTGGCGGACACCGGCACACTGGGGGAGATGAGCCCCAGGTGCTGCAGGGTGAAGTTTACAATGGCTGAGCTGGGGTTCTGGATGGGAACCGGGTGGCTCGAAGAGAGAGCCGGGCTGTTCCCGACAGGGACGGCTGCCACGGAAGTTGGTGAGACCATTAGCTTCAAAGGGGTTACATGAAAAGAGGGAAAATTAACAGCAGTGAGTTCGGAGGATGTCACGGGAATAACACCTGGAAAGAAAAGGGGGGGAAAATATCTTAAAAGCACAGGCAGTGGTCCGATTTGCTCGCAAGGCTTACATGCACGGGAGAGACTGACCCGCGTTTGAACAGTGTTTTGCATACACTCACCTGTGATCGGGGAGCCGCAGATCCTGTGGTTTGGGGAACGTGTACCTGAGTTTTCTTTATTAGACAAAATGGACTCTGCCCCCAGGGACGAGCACTGGGTGAGAGGGATTAGGTATCCTGATGGGAACAAGGTCTAGAAAACAAGGAGGAAGGGTTTATTTTACACACAAATACAGGAGGACAAGGGCCATGTGCCTCTGTCACGACGGCAGGCCTTGTCAGTCTCCAGGTGGGGCGTTCAACATGGAGGATTTCCCAGGTCATCCCACAGCTGCACTTTTGGGTAGAGTTATTAGTATTTAAGGAGAAGACCAAGAAATGTGAGAAACTCAGAGAAGGGGGGCAGCCAAACCCTAGGCCACAACTCAGCGTCCAGGCTGTTTTTGGAAATAAAGTGATGCCGGAACACAGCTATCTCTACTCGCTCTTTTTGTGTTATCTTTAGCTGCTTTTCTATTCATTTTTAATGTAGGACTGAATAGGTAAAACAGACACTGTGTGGCTCACAAAGCCAAAAATATTTACATCTGGCCCTTGACAGAAAAAGTTTGCTGACACCTGATTTAGAACTATAGATTTTTTTTCTAGTAGTATACATTCTAATTATACCAAACACTCTTATACGGTAACTAAAGGACAGGGAACGAGCTTCCTTTTTTACTTGTAGTATTGACACTTTGACATACGTTATCTCAGTATCTCTACGATACTGAGATTATCACAATATCTTTCACATGTTCTCTAAAACTACCAATAAAAAAAGAGAACTTATTAATTCATATTAACATTCATTCATTAGAGAAGCAATTGTCACAGAGCAAAAGCTTTAGGCAATGGTATATTCCAAACGGAAAGTGCGGGAGTAGTGAGTTGTGGGTGTCCCTGAGCGTGCCTGCTAGGTCACCATACTTTATTAGACAGAGAAAGTCAACGCAGGTGCTGAACTGCCTGGAAAGTCTGCTTCGGCCTTATCATGAGCCGGACACGCAATCGCCAAAAGCAGCTTGTAGAATAGGGACTCTCCCTTTATCTTTCTCTAGATCTTTCTTCTCCCCATTGTCAAAACAATAGGCCACACACAGATGCTACTAGGTCCTGTCTTTCCCTTGGGAACCAGTGAATTCAAAATCCACCGGGTGAAAAACATACCACAAATTTTAAATTTTGTTTCTTAAATGCATGGCATTACTCGGTATCTTTACCAGTAGGGTCCTTGAAAGCTGCAAGAGACAAATTTTAAAGGGTGGCTATAGGTATTTTACAAATAGCCGCTCTTTGATAAAATATCTTTTATCACTCACTCTTGCTGTACAAGTTACTCAGGTTGCTGGCTTAATGAAATCTTCAACAAAACTTATAGTACTCTAATAATTACTTTTCAATTTTATACAAAGTACAATCATCATAAAATCTTTTACCCCACAATGTCAATTCCCTTATTAAAAACTAAAGCTATTATATTATCAAGATAAATGAATTTGCATGTCATCTTCCCTAGCCTAGATGAGTTCTTCTCCTCTTCAACTGCCTGTTTTTACTAAGTTATCATCTACTACCTGATGTTTGTTTATTGTCTCCTCTCCTCCCCCAGAAGAATATATTCTCAGTTAAATATCTGTCGAATGAATTAACATATGAATCTTGTTTTCTTTGTTCTGTCCTGTTCATATAAAAAGAATGGTCAAAATGAAGTCATGAAAAAAGAAGTAGGGAGATATGGAAAAGCTATGTACTGAATAATCCTAAAAAACTAAGTAAGCAAGAGGAGACCATTATTTAAATCATATCCATTGGCCTGAAGAGATTATGGACCTGCCAGAAAAATGAATCAAGCCAAAGCCTTGTGATTCTGCCCCTAGCTGGTATATATTTACTGCAAAAGAATACCATGCTAAGATAATAGATGCTTTGGATGGTAACCACGACGCCATCCTCAGAGACGATTTGACAGACTCGAAAGCCTCTTACTAGAAACAGTTACCAATAACAACCTTCAGCTTATATGGCGTCTTAAGAGGATCAGAATAACGATCATTTGTATTGTGTAATAAATTCACTTAACCTCACAGAAATGGCAATATGACTCTGGGGCAAGTGTTCAAAAGCAAGTGCTCCCAAGAGTAGGTGCTGACTTTGATTTGGCCCGGAGCACAGCGCTTTACATCCTGTGGGTGGTCAGGAAAAATTGGTGACACAAATTCTTTATAAATGTGGAAAAACAAGATGGAGAGAAGTAAAATAACCTGAGTTAACAGCAGGGACACAATGAGAGATTAACTTCTGCTTCCATATTTAGTGATGTTTATTTGGTGACAATGTCTTTCATAGGTAATTGTCCTCAGGGAGCAAAATGAGATGATGTCAAAGTTCCTAATACTTTTGATGCCTGGTACATAGGTAGGCATCCTACAAATGTTAATTCCTTCCTGAGCTAAATTCTACGTAAGGAGAAAGTGATCTGGAACACCAAAATCTCTAGGAAATGAATGCATCAAATAATCCTACAACATGCCAAGGCAAGTTTGATTTTTCTTTTCAAGAAAAAAAAAGGGAATTTGGGGTGAAACTTTAGGGAGAAAGTATAAAAACAGTGGAAACACTTTTATTTTCTAAGGGAGAGTTGCCAGTTACAGGACATCGAATAAACATTAGGTAATGACTCAGAAAACGGAATCCTATGTACCCATCCATTCATTCAGGATTACATTTGCTTGTAAATTATTTAAGACTTTCATGACAGGTGTTTGCAGTAAATGACGAAGAAAAGGGCTTAAGGACAACCACCCAAAGAGAGCAACTCGTTCCTTCCTCTAAAGGTTAAAAATGTTCCTGCCGTCATCCTAGTCAGGGGATTAGTTGTCTGGGGCCCTGTTTGGATTATGAGATGCTAGGGAATTGTCTGCTGAGACTGCTCTTGGCTCTGGTATATTCCACGAACCACCACATTCTGCTCTCAGCAATTGGGGAGTTCCTAAAGCTTTGCCCAGGTCAAGGCTATACTTACTGCGGAGACATTTTCAAGTCCTTTTAGGTCCTCGTTACATTTTTTCTTTCTGGAACCAGTGTCCTCCGGCATGCTTGCCCTCTTTGAACCTCTTTCTCCAGTTGGTTCCCTGTCTCGGTTCTTAGCACCCTGTCTTTCTGGCCCTGGCAGCAGGCTTCCAGGCCGGGAGGAGGCACGGGACTTTTCTACATCATTGGCTGCCTTCTCGGAGGTGGCATCTGTGGAGTCTTTTGCTCGAGTGGCTTTAGAAGATGGGGTGGGGCAGACTGTGGGGCTCAGGCCTGGGGGTGGTGTCATGGTGTGGGCTTGGGCCGGCTGCAAGTAGATGGCATAGGATGGTCCTGAAGGGGCCTGAGGTAGGATGACGGGCACTGCAGATGACAGTGGGCTGGGAATCAGGGGGACCACCCCCAGGGGCTGGATGAGGGATGGCGCTGTCAGCTCCAGCTCAGCATTTGCCGGGATGTCCAGAGGGACCACCGGTTTGCAGTGCCCAGATCTTGCCAGCTGTACTTTCACTTTCTTTCTGGGTTCACTAAAAGACAAGATTCAAACACGGCATGATGAAAACACATTTTCTCTACAAAGGGCTACCCCTTTAATCCTTAGAGGGAAGCTGTGCTTTTATGGAACTAGCAGAGGGTTTCTGCAACGATCGCCCGAGTTACAGAAAAGATGATCCCACCAGTCTCCAAGGCTAATGCCTACCCTTATCTAAAAGAAGAAATCTTAATGACACAATGTCAGAGGAATTCATCCCACTACCAAAGAGCCTTGCCAGCCTACCTTGATTGCTCTTCTAATTGCATTTTGCAAATAGCTGCGAGCTGAGCCATTTTACTTGGAAAGGGTGCAGAATTCTGGGAACAATCAGCTGGTACAAAAGAAAGAAGGCGGGGGGAAGGTGTTGGTCAAAGCAAAAGTATAAATGATCCCTGAAGTCAAAGAAATAAAAGACATGTGCTCCCTTCTCCCAATCATACGACAATATGATAAAACCCCATAAATTACTTTTCCTCCTTTAAATCATATATGCTAGCCTTAATAGGGCTTGGGTATATGGATATTGGAATGATTCTCTAATAAGTACCATTGGGATCAAGTAAGTTAAAAAAAATCAGATGAAAGGGGAATTCTTCCTAGCAGAGTCTGCCATTGGAAACATACCTCTGTTGGCCTTGATAGGGCTACTGGGAGCAGAATTTATCTTTCTTCGATCACTTTCTATGCTCTTTACCAGCTTGATAAGAGAAGGGTGTCGAGTGAAATTTGGTTTCCCGCTTGTGGAAAAGAGGTTTTTGGCACAGTTCTCTTTTGAAGATCGACTCTCTTCCAAATCTGAGGGGGCGAAAGAAATGACTGGGCTGAGACCTGAAACAGAAAAGGGTAGTGTATTAGAATCAGGGGCTTGACTTTCTCTGGGGACATGAAATTCAAGTGTAGACCAAAAAGGATTTGGGCATTAAAGAGGCAATAGTTATAGACCACCCACAAAGTGAAAGACTATTTTAGGACTTGACATACAAAACCTTGTTTATCTTATTAGATAAATACTGAGACATTTTACCACTTAACATGTCTGAAATCCACTGTATTAGGAGGACGCTGAGGTCAAGAGGGTGGAGCAGTCTTGAATAGGATTCCTGTCTTTATAAAAGAGACCCAACAGAGATCCCCACTTCCATCATGTAAGGCTACAATGGAAAGATGGTGGTTTAGAAAGTGGGCCCTCACCAGACACTAAATCTGCCAGCACCTTGATCTTGGATTTCCCAGTCTCCAGAACTGTGAGAGATAAACTTCTGTTATTTATAAACCACCAGTCTATGGTATTCTGTTAGAGCAGCCTGATTTGGACTAAGGCATTCTCAAAGACACGACATAAATACTTCTCAGGAAATGTATCCCCGTTTCAGAGACAATAAGCAACTAACTCTTGGAGTGTCAGCTTGTAGGATGTGGGTCTGGGCTGTGTGAACCTGGGCATTGGCGGCCCAGAGTCTCCACTCCAAATCCCTACACCAGAGGACCTCTCTGAGGTTATACGCCGAAGATGGTAACTCCACAAAGGCACCATGGCTCTTCCTATTTTGCAGGTGAGGAAACGGGGCCTGTGGAAGTGACTTGCCTAAAGCCACATAAGCTAATTAAGTGGCAGAGAACTGGGCCATCAACCTAAATGTTCCACTGCCTCCATGGCCATCCTTTCTTTCTCTTTTAAGGAAAAGTACAGGAATAGAGAGGAAGAGCATTTTATTTATTTTATTTAATTGTTCATCTTGTCATCCCCGCTGCGCCCAGGATGTAAACTCGGGTCCTTCGGATGTATGTGGACTGTGCCTGGCTGGAGGCAGCAGATCAAACCGCTACTCCACCAGGGCGCACCAAGCCCGTTTCCTCTCTAACACTTCTGTGTGGGCATCTCCGGTAGAATTAAAAATATCAGAATCCCAGCAGTGAGGTTGAGACTAAAATAGTAATACTAGAATGAAATCATTTCTCAGTGTGCCCAGGCGCTATTATGGTCACTGAGCAACGTAATAATGACAATAATAGTATCTTATAGTCTGTGATGCTTTTAACTTTTTCACATCCTTTCACATACAGATTCCACCTTCTAGGCACCGGGAGGGCAGGGGTTACGGAAGCTGGGTGGCTGACGGAGCCAGCAGCCACGCTTCCCAGAGTAGTGTTCCTCTGTCTGTTCAGCCACTTCTCTGTGTTCTTTCTATGTGGGAGCGTCCGTAAGAAGGGGAAGAGAAACTATGACAAAATGTGCATTAATTCAACATAAGGAAGCCAAAAAGTAAAAAAATAACAAAAACATACCACTGGGATTTGGGCTGATTTCTGGGCCTGTCCATTTAAAAGCTGGTTTTCGGCCTCTTTCCTCTGTAACATGGACTTTCTTGATAAGATCCAGGCTGCTTAGGACATTAGCTATGTCATACAACCTCCTAATTTTTGCTGGACAAAAACAAAAAGAGTATATATACACGACTTAATGGAATAACAAAAGATCAAAGAACTCTGCTTCCTAAGAACTTCATGTATATTCAACAAGTATCCTAACCATCAATGTCAGACAGCAAAAATGTGACTTTTAAAGTTATTTTAGTGATACTGTGTTAATTAAAACAAAAAAAAAAGTTTTACAAAGTGAAAAGGCTCAGTTACTGCTGGTATTGGATTTTGAAGGGGCCAAAAAAGAAAAATGACATAATGAGATTATCCTATCAAGAACTATGTTACAGATTTTTTCATAAAATGTTACCATTGCTGGGCAGGTTCTAACAGGATTCAGAAGAATTTTATGAACAAATAGAAACAAAGCATCCACGGTAAATGTATTTATTCATTTCCTGCTGGCGAGAGTTTATAAACAATAAGATTTATTTAACCTCATAAACTCTGAAAACTCTCTACCCCATCAAAATTTGTAATTTTTATATTATCCTCATGTAATAAGCAAAGCATAGAGGTGTTAATTCTGCAAATCTTATATTTTTTGAGAAGTTGTATCACAAAAAGTCCATCTTTACTTCCATTTTGATAGTACAAAATGGCAAAGTGAGCTCTTTCTTCAGAGCCATGCCAGAAAGTTCTCCATTCCTGGGGACCTGTGTAAGTCACACTTCTGCAGTTCCTGGAATAGTTTCCTAGGCGGTGACTAACCAGTGAAATGGAGAGAACTGCTTCGTGTCTCAGAAGAAGTGGAAGCCCATCAGTAACATCAGGATGCCTTTTCTGAAACTGCAGATCTCCCGAGCCAAGTATGAGGGCCCTTCCTCTCTAGTTTATTTTGTCTTCACAGAGACACAGTCACACCGAGGGGCACAGGACTAGCGAGGGGAGACGCTTTGTGACAAGTCCCAGGCCCGCCACATGGCCTCTGTATGTGGCATGGGGCTGGCTCTTCCTCACCATATGTGGGGGTGCACAGTGACCCAGGCTTAGCCTAGTTTCATGAACTATGTGGAGGTTTGTTAATGACCCCAAGAGGGATGGGCATACAGTGGGCTGCTCTCCATGTGCTGGGAACTTCCATTCACATCCTCTGTCGACTCCTTTTTGTGAAGGTTCCTGCAAAGTCTGCTATAAAGATGAGAGCGGAGAGTTCTGGATGAGGAACCTAGTCTGTGGTCCATTCCCAACTCGGAGCAGGTGTTCTGGTGAAAACCATTCTTTCAAAATGGCAAGCCAACTGTGCTGCAGGGCACTTCTGGGGACAATTTCAGAAGTGTTAGTAATACCCTCAAGGATAAGAGTCAACGGAAAGAGAAGAGATCTGGGTTCCAGTGACATGTTGCAATCGATTGCTGCTCTAGACTTCAGACACTGTGATTCTAGTATAATAGACAACCTTCCAGTATCAAATGCAGTCAACTTTTATGGAACTGTTTATAAACTGAAGTGTCAGACAAATTCAAGCAGATGCATATATATCTTTGAATGCTATGAGTCAGCCAAAGCTGTGTGCTCATTGCTTTTGGGAAGAGATGGTACAAAAGCATAATTAGACATGATTTGTTTATAGAACAAATGTATTTGGAAATCAGTTTGGAACTGAGATTTTATTGTTAGAGTAGGTCCAACAGTCGATGGCAGTCAAGACACTTACTTTTAAATTTGCTCTTATCCAAATCTTCCACGTGGTCCTCCCCAATTAAAATCTTGGCAGCAATTTCTAGGCTTACAATCTGAGGCGTTGACACCAAAAACAGCATCACAAATTTCTGGCTCATCACTCTTAAAGACTTGTCTTTGCGGCTGTTTACAGAAGCTTTGGAGAAGGATGAGGATTAGAGAATTAAAATTCATGAAGGGACAAGGGACTTCTAAAGTAACATGGCTAAAAATATCCAACCTGATCATACAGTTGACAACCGCAGCATTTTAACATTCAAGGCAGTGCTTGAATAGCCTTCTGGGAGAAAGCTTTTCCTGAGGCCACTGTGAGATGCCAGGCCCCCCAGTGCTTCCTGCCCCCTTACTCACCTGCCCGAAATTCTACTCCAGGGAGTTCGACAAAACATGTGTCTGGGTGTCCATTGCGGCTGGCATTTGATTTGATGAGATGCTCCTCGATACTGTAACTCTTACTGAAGTCAAACTCTTGTTCATATTCTTTCTTCTTTATCATCATCATCTGCTCTGCGTACTTGTTCTCCTCCCCGACGCTTCTCAGAGTCCCCAGGGTTTTGTTGAGATTGTGTCTCCCGTGCCACGTGTACCTGTTTTTGGCAAGGCGGCTCACCATGTGCAAGCTCTCCAGGACGTTCACTATATCGTAAATGCGCCGCCGCTCGACATCTATGAAGAACGAGCAACTGCCCATTAACAGGATCAGGTTTGGGGATGCGCATGGAATTAACATGTTTTTCTGTGCTTTATCAGTCAGAAGGTTCTGAAATATATAATGTATACTCAGCAGAACATGAGGATGAGAAAGGCATGGTTTGCTGGCAGAGGGTACAGAAAATGACCATCAGAGAGGTTTACATTTACCAAGGGCCTGTTGCATGCCATGCAGCCTTAGGAAATGTTTACCCTCAGCATGGGAGGCACTATTTTCCACATGTTAATGACGAGAAAATAAGAGGTTCAGGTCAGCTTAGTGGCTCACTCCAAAGTACAGAGACAATAAGTGGCAAAGCTAAGTCTTTCAACTCAAAACCCATATTTTAAGGTCATTTCTATTACTCCCCGACACACACATACGCAGCTGACTTATGATATTTTTAAGGTGTTGAGATTGGAACCTGTTGGAGAGTTCCTTGCCTGACGTCTTTGTACTGGGCTGTCCCTTCTGGCTGGAACCCTGTCCCAATGTTCTCACAGCTGCCTGCCTCAGTTCTTCAAGTTCTTGCTCAGAGATCACCTTCTCTGTCACCAGATCTATCTACTTAAATAAAATTTGCAAAGCATGCTCTTAGCATTCCTGATCCCTTTTACCCTGTTCCACATTTTTTCTTTTCCCTAGCATGCATTTATTACCTTCTAACATACATCCTAATTACCTGCTTATGAAGTCCTTGGCATCTTATCTATTGTGTCCTTCCCCCACCCCCTGCTCCAAGATTCCACAGGAGCAGAGATTTTGTCCTTTTTGATTATTGACACTACTCCAAGGTCTTACAGCATTATCTGGCACATAGGTGATTAATAGATACCTTCTGAATTAAAGGGTATGGTTGACTCTCTGCATCCTCAATTCTACATCTGCAGATTCAACTGGCTGCAGATTGAAAATACCAACTATGTAATTAGATCAGTGAAGGCTGTTCCTGTACTAACCATGTACAGACTGTTTTTTTGGATCATTACTCCCTAAACGATATAGCATAACAAGTATTTACATTGTTTTAGGTATTAGAAGTGATCTGAAGATAGTTGAAAGTATATGGGAGGAGTGTGTAGGTTATATGCAGATATGAAGCCATGTTATATAAGGGGCACGAGCATCTGTGGATTCTGGTGTTCTCGCGGGGCGGAGTGGGCCCTGGGACCAATCCCCTGTGGATACTGAGGGATGACTGCAGAGTCTACATAGTTACATCTAAGTATACGTGACTAGATGAATCAAAGTGCCATCCTCGTAAGATGTAAAATAGTTGATTATTTATAAATAGGGAGTGAAAGGTCAAAATTTCCCGGGGGTGATAGTTATGTATTAAAATATGCTGCATATCTCTTCAGTTTCAGATTTTAATTTCATGACTTCAAAGGTACCCCAAATTTGCCATAGACTCTTTTCTTAGCTATCATTAGATTCAAGTCCATGAAGCTAAAGGAATAAAAGGCTAGAACACTACAACAAAATGCATTGGTCCTCAGGAAAGGACGTAGTGGCTGGGAGGGGTATAGCTCGCTCCCACTCAGAAGCTTGATCTTGACATGCACTATAAAGACACCATTCCTCAGCCTAGCTCTGCAGCGCCAGACCCAAGGAAGGAGATGTAGCTGTTTATAAAACAACCTTGCCTTCCTTTAAAGTTTCACAGTTTTTGAAATGCAGTCAGAAGCCTTCTTCATTGTGATTTTTTTTTTTTTTTTGCTTCCGAGAGTCACCAAAATTGGATGCGAGATGCCTTTACTCTTAAATCAATAGGGTTTTACAGATGTACACTTTTCTTGTGTCCTTATGTGTGTCATTACAAACTCTGGTTAGATGAGCATGGGTTTGAAGGGCCCATAATAAAGTGCCTTTTTAAACTGTTTCAGTGAGCTCCTTGTATACTTACTAAGTTCCTCGGCTACTTCGTCAAGACAGATATCATTGTTCACAGCAGGGTTAGGATACTTAGGATACCGTGCTAAGAATTTGTGACACAATAACCCTAAGCTTTTCTCTTTTCGACTTGGTTGGGATTTCTCATATTCGTCTCCAGATAAGTGTTCCTACAAAGGAAAAGGTAATTGTCTTATTTTGCAATAAAGTTGGGCAGGTTAGGGACATTGGCACTCCATGACTAATATTTATATGTAAAATACTTATTTCAACAGCTATGAAATTCGAGGGTTAAAAAAGGTAGAGAACGAGTATACACTGCTTGGCAGATCTAAAAGGGAAGACAGAACTGAAAAGAAGGCAAATATTCACAATTCCCAGCACTCTATTCAAGGGGACCCAAACCTTCCCTGAGATCTGAAGGAGACTAAGAGTAGGCTGCAGGGATGTCGCTTTACCTAGGGGGTCCTCTGCACCAGCTACCCTCCCCAAACCCCCACTCTCCACCTTGTCCTCAGCAAACCTACATGTAAACAATCTTTGACCTCAGGCAATCCATTTCTGCTGTCAAACAATCCCCTTTTCTGATCTCTGTTGCGGATCTCTGGGCTCACAGCGCTGAAGAGCATTTTCAAGTTGGCTGTTGGTGTCCAGGGTTCTCCCTGGGCAATTTCCTGGGGCTTGGTGGGTGTGGTTAAAGGACCAAGGTCAGGCTGGCGCTCTGCCAACACTATATTGGCGGCAGTGGATTCCTTCAGAGGTGTTTTCGTCAGTCCCCTTTTAGGAGGCTCAAAAAAGAGATTTTCCTGGTTTAAAACAAGTAAATAAATAAATCTACTGTTAAACAGGGCTTAGCAGATGGCTTTGACTCTAGAAATCACATAAGACAGACTATTTGCTCAGGTAAAGAAAAGCCTAATAAGGCCTAAGAGTTGATTAAATTAGTCGCTATTTTCCAATAACCACTTGAAACTTATAGCTCATTCTGATAGCTAATTTTCCCATTTTTAATTTTGCGACAAGGCATACACCTAAATGTTTCCTTCTTTTGTTACATGAGTCAAAAAAAGAAAGCTTTAAGACTTATCATTTTTAATTTATTCTGAAATAATTTTAGATTTAGAGAAAAGTTGCAAAGAAAGCATTCCCATATACCTTTCACTCAGCTTCCCCTAATAGGGTTGATCATTTTAAGTGATCTCAAACTCTAAGGAGCATCTTTTACTCATGACATTGTAAAGACAAAGTAAAGGCCTCCAAGACAGAAACCATGTCCCATTCATCTGTGTATCCATATAGTAAGGCATCTAAGAGTAGAGAAGGAACCAAGGAGTTGTGAGTGTTAATATAAAGTCAGACAATGCTGGCAAAATCCAGTACAGGGCAAAACCCAGACTGCCTAATGGCAGGTTTCTCATTAGAAAACTCTTCTCCTTGAGTATCTAAGGCCTTCTCTTTACAGATGGAGAAAATGGGGACCAGAGCAGTAAAATTGGTTCCCCATGATCACCAAGCTATTTTTCTGGCAGAGGTAGGACTGCCACTGAGACTTCAGATGGTAAATAACAGCAGTTTCTAACTAAGACTAATGGAGACTATGTTTCTTCTACACTTGGGCACTGAAGACTTCTAAGAAAATGTACAGAATAGCAATATGTTGAAGAACAGCGACCTGCTGATTCTTCAATAACTTTAGGAACAAAAATGAATAAAACTATTTTATATATCTGTGATGCCTTAGAACTTACTAAGCATTTTTCCATTAGTATTGTCACCAAATCCTGTAGTCCTATTTTGCAGATGACATTTAGGGTGAAAGAGGTCACATAGTAATTGAAACCAGGTTGTCTCACTCCAAGTGTAGAGCTCTTAAGGGAAGCCAGTGTGATGGATCCAGTGGGGTGTGGTTTTGAGCATGTGCCTCTGAGAGGTGCTAAATCAAGAAAAGGATTTTTCTATAGGGCTGAACCAAAGAATGCAATTTTTCTAAAGATTGTTCTTTTTTGTCTGACAATCAGAAGCCAAAGCAATTCTTATTTGACTAATATCTAAAACTTTTAGGAAATTTCATTTTGTTAACTTATCAGTGATGGATGCCAATCAACACACCTCTATTGACATTTCTTTTGTAATTTGACAGAATGTTGACTTCATTAGTTTTAGTCCAGTACTTAAAGTAGCCGGTGATTTGGTAGATTATTTAAAAAAAAAAAAAAAATCGACCTCAAATCATGTAAAATGCCTTTTCTAAAGTCTTGTTATTTATTCTCAGAAATATTGCAACACAACAAATTTTATGATACTTAAAAATACCTTTCTTGGTTATCTTTTTGAAATTTTTACTAAATCATCAAAAGCTAGAAAGGTTAACCTAACTCTAAGCAACTCTTCAAAGATTAAATTTCTCTTCCTTCCAGGTTTTAGCAGAAGTTAACTAAAAAGGAGTTTGCATTAGTAAGATATTGGATATTGAAAGATTATGGAGTTAAATCAGAAGGTTATTTCATTTAAAACTGCAATGATGAACATTAAAGTTAAAAAGGTACCTTTTCATTCTCCATTCTGTAAATTTCTCATTCATTTAGAATTTCTTTAAAAATGAAAAATCTGGAGTTCCTCCCAAAATTAGCCTGATGGTTCAAGTAGCTCAATCAATTCTATTAAAAAGCTTACTACCCTTTAAGAAAAAAGGAAATATAAGAAGTTAACGAAAAATAAAACCAGGAAATCCGTTGAAAATTTCCTCAGACACCGCTGGTCACTGCAACAAAAACTAACGAAATCTGACAAATTACATTTACATTTTTTCCCCCTGATCAGAGACAGTCCCACTGGACAGAGGACTCCATCAAACTGCAGTAAATTCCTTCAGCCAACAAATTTGCTTTCATGAAACTTCAAGCAATCCACAGTCATTTCCAGTGACAGCCGTCTCTCACCTTTCCAAAGGCAGGTCATTCTCCAGATCCCACAAATGGGTCATAGCTCAAGCACCCACCTGTTCACAGATCAGGGCTCCGGATTGAGAGCCCCAGCCCAGGTTCCAGCTGAGCAGACACGACCCGAAGTATCTGAATAAAAGTCTGCATCTAGATGATTGACTTTCTCCCGACACCCACGTGCAAGGCCCAGCAGTAAAGTCTTAGGAAACTGATTGAAAATTGCCAAATCAGTCCTTAGTGCCAAATGTATTCTAGGCACTTAAAGAGAGCCTTAGGATTAACCTTTTAAAAAAGACTTCCTTAAAGATACATCGCTCTAGGGTGGCCAATTCACACCACGCTGTTGAGCACCACTACGGAAGGCTGCATTTGCTCAGTAAAGCAACCAGGTACAAACCCCGCCACCCGCCTGGCAACCCGCGCACTTCCCCCTCCGCCCCGCCAACTGCCCCTCCCCCCGGGTCCAGTCCGCGCGCTGCCAGCACAGCAGTTCCCAGACAGCATCTTCGCGGTTTCCAGGGCAACGACTCCAGACCAATCAGAGAGCCGAGTGCGGGTCTGCGATTGGCCGGCGGCGCCAGGGGCGGTCCTGGACCTTTCGCCTCCGATTTAAAAATTTGGCGCGGAAAGCCGGACCGTGGCCTGCACCGCCCCTAAGCTGCGCGGGGCTTGAGCGCGGGCAAACCCGCGCCCGGAACTACGGCATCCCCGCCCCTCCCCCTCGGCCGCCCCCTCCCCTCTGCGCGGGAGCTGAGCTCCTCCCTCCACGGCCCCCGACTGAGCGAGAGGCGGGAAACGGCCGCAGCTGCCGCCGCCCTCCGAGCCCACTCCCTGCGCTGGGTGGGCTCGGTGCCACGTCCCTCTGCGTCCCGCTGACCTGTCAGTTCACCTCACGGTTGGAGCTGGCTGGGGCTGAGCGGGAACTCCTTGGCACTCCTTCCCCGCTCAGGCCGGGGAGCCAGCGTGTCGGGCCGTCTATGGGTCCTTACACCACGCCGAGGTGGGTGCCAGAGGGAAACGCCGGGGCCGGGTCTGGCGGGCCGGCGGGCGGCCAGAGACAGCGTGACCGTCCAGGAGCAGTCAAGGCCCGGATTTGAAATTAACCCGCTCCCGGCGCGAGGCGATCCCGCGGGCGGGGAGGGCCGCTCCCCTCCCCCACGCCCGCGCCTCCCGGCCCGGGGCCCCGCGCGCCAATGGCAGCCTCGGAGCCGGAGCAGGTGGCGAATCAGGGTGCAGGCGCCGCCTCCCGGGCCCGCCTTCAGGACAGAGTTGGGGGGGAAAGTTAAGCAACTTTTTCTTTTTCTTTCTCTTTTTTTTTTTTTTTTTTTGGCAAACACCCCCTCCTCTTGGTCTAAACTGGAGGATGAAGTTCGGCACGCGAGCTGGGACGCCTGTTGCGATCTCACCCGCTGCTCCGCACCAAGTCCGCTCTCCTGTCCCTCCGACCCAAACGAGTCTACTCTTCCCTGGCACGAGTGATCGCACGAGTGCGATCCAGTGTGTCTGCCCCACGGCTTCTAGAAGTTGATGTGTAGAGGAAGAAGCTTGGCCAACTGGTGTCCAAACTGGATGAGCGCGGGGTCTCCGCCGAGCCGTGAGAACTCAAGTGTGGGAGGAGGAGTGAGTCTGAAAACCCACCAAGCCTGTTCAGGGCATCCGCTCTCTTCTCTCAGGTCTCCCACCAGCTAACTCTCCCTTTCCCCTTCCCAGTAGTCTTCCCTCGTTTTCGTCTCCTTTCCCTATTTCCAAGCCTCAGACAGCGTCCGAGAGCATTGGGGGAAAATCTCCAGTTTCACGTCTTTGCAGACGTGGAAACCGAGGCCCGGGGCGGCAGGCTGCCTTGCGTGCTCCTGGATTGTATGCGCCCGCGTTGCCTTGCTGGGTTATTCTCGGACATAAAGCATTTCCCGTTTTCTGATGACCTGTTGCGGGACCGCAGGTATTGCCCAACCGTGCCTAGATCAGGGCGCCCTTCTATCGACTGTTTGAGGGCTTCCTTCTCTTTTGTAACCTCGCGTCTCTAAACTCCAGCAAGGCCCAGGGCCACGGATCCCCAATCCCAGATCATATTTATGTGTCCATGAATCACCCAGTGCTGACTTGCGGCGAGGGATATTCCAATATTCCCGAACTCAAAGGAAGGGCCGGGGATACCGGGGTGGCAGTGCTGCGGGGATCCGCGGTAGGGGTGTGTTCTCAGAAGTGAACCTTGGCTCTGCTGCCAAATGCGAAATTAGTGCGCACGAGGTAGTGGCGGCAAACAATTCATGCAGGCTTGTCCCAGCCCTTCCCTTGCCACCCGGCTGTGCTGCGGGTTGCATCAACTTCAGGCAAGGGTTGCTCAAGGACACTGGACCCGAGGTCGACCTTTGGAGCCGCGCTGTGCGGACCCAAGCTCATGGCCATAGCTCTCAGATTTAAATTACCTCGAGGGTGACTGCAGGGCCCCACCACTCCGACTGCACTTAGCAGCTGGTTCTTACTGAGCCGGGGTACACCTGCGGTGCGCCTTTTCTGGAGCGCGGTGTAGTTATAAATGCATCAGAAAAGGTGGACAGTCGGTGCTTCAACTTTAGCCACTGTTTCAGGGATGGTTACCCTCTGCTCTAACCTACCCTCTCCCTATCCTTCTGTCCTTGCAGGAGGAATACCGGCTGTTCAGCTCAGCCCAAACTACCTTACACAGAGTCCTCTTGAAAGACTCTTTTCAAAGGAAAGCTGCCTGATGCCCCTATGGTCAGAGGTGGTGACTAATGCGGTCATATCTGTGATCTACACAGCCATTCATGCCCCCAGGTGTCTGAGGGCCAGGTATCTGTAAGACAAGCAATGCAAGGAGCAGCTGCCCCTGGCCACACTTTAGAGATGTCATCTCATTTAATACTCAGCCCAGGTGTTAACCATAAATTCTGACCCAGAAAGTGAAGTAGAGCATTTTAAACTATGAAACCAGAGAAGGACACGGCTGGGGTTGGAAGCCAAGTCTGTTTACTCTTAAGGACTTTCCACTAAAAGCCATGTTCTTCTCCACTGTGCTGCTCCTTACTCCCGCCACAGGGTAGTTGTGCCCCATTTTATAGAGAAGAAAATGGAGTCACAAAACATTCTAAGTCACAGATATGATAGCCATAGAGCCAGGGTTAGAATCCAGGTCTACTTGGTCGCAGTTCATGTATCTCATTCCATTACCTTTGAACATTCCCCTGAAACCCGAAACCAGCCTTTAATCTTCTAACTCTTCCCCCAACATACAAAATACAGAAAAGTAGGGTGTGTCATTCTTGCGTTTTTGACAATTGCCATGTTATATTGAAAGTGACTGTGAAATTATAATCCAACTCACTGCATTTGATGACAAGTGACCCTATTAAGAGTGAAATGATATCATTTTGGAGTCTTAACAATCCTTTCATGTAAAGGTAATGAAAAAATGAGCCGAAACAATTCTCAACACTGTAGTGTGCCAATTTGAAATTCAACATGAGCGTAAAAGAAGGTAACAAGACTATTGAAAACGCGTGTATTTTACTACACATCCTGGAAGGAAGGGCGAGGGGCAAGTTTGAAATGGTTCATATGTTTCCATTAAAGGCGTTGCCGAGTTACTCATTACATAATGCTATGGAATATGTACGCATTTTTCTGGAATTTTGTTCATCATGTTATGTAATCTATGTCTCACTGAAGTTAGACCAGTTTTTCGACTCAGCACTGCCACTTTTTATAGCTTACACAGCTTGGAGGACTGAGATATTGTGTAACACATTCAGTGCTAAACAGTAAAATATAAAGATATCTGGGATAAAGGCAAAAGATGGGTAATAGCATTTCTGAATCATGTCTCTCTTCACCATTACCATAGCCTCACACAGGAGGATGCAAAAAGAGACCCTTCCCCTGCCGACCTGGGTGTGATGGGGGCAAAGGAAAGAGTTGCTCTAGCTTGTAGGCTCCTGTTTTCTCCCCAAACCTTGGATCTTAAACTCCGGTCCATGGCTTTCTTAGCACCTTAGCTGAGCTACAGCAGCGCTTTCCTAGATCTGTTCATCTTGCCCCCTGTCTCCGCCTCCCTAGTGCTTCTAGGTCACCAGCTCTACCCCCTGACCCAGAGGGACAATTTGAGGTTGTGCTTTTTCTGCAGCATGTCTTGGCAGAGCCACCACAAAACAGCTTTCTAGAGCTTTAAATTGCGTGGATCCCCGCGTGCTGCTCACGACCAGAGAGATCTCAGCCCGACCTTACTCGTTTACCTAGTTTGTTACTCTGCCTGGAAATGATACATGTGCTGGGTCCAATCTGGGCAAAATTGAAAGAGGCTGGATATGACAAGGGACACAGAAGGTAGGAGAACCTGGAGTTGACGTGTGCGGACTGGGAGCTAGCCCGGGTCATTGCCTGCCACCAGTGGCTGCTAAGCTGTGTGTGAAGTCCCTCTAGTTCTCCAGGGACTTCTGTGGGGAGCTTCACCCAACTGGATGGACATCTGCAGGCCTGGGCTCAGCTGCAGCAGCTCTAGTTGCCGCCATTTCTTGAGCAGTTACCGCATCTAAATTTTTAAAATGCTTTGGGGAATACTAGAACGCGAAATATTGAGGACCCATTTATAGAAAAAAAGAGCCTGCCCTCATAGTTACTGCATCATCTGATGTTAAAATTGTCACAGAACTGAGGATCTTGCGGGATCGCAGGCTTAGTGATTATCAGTGGCTTGGAAGATCCTATTTTTCCAAGTTCCAGAATATGTATGTGTGTATATTACATATATATGTATGTGCATATATATGTATACATATGTATATATATATGAATGTGTCTATAGCTGTATCTTCTATACCAATATCTGTATACAGATTTCTGGGAAGGGTCAGAATGGTCTGTCTATGGATTTCATTTAACATATGAAAAAGTCTAAGTCATGCAGGAATCCCATAACTTCCATGATTATCTGCTGTGACGCTTCACTTTGAAGGGTCACTGTTACTCTTCTTTCAGGCAGATTCCCCACGTCTCCTAATGAAGTAAGCTTCTCTGTTATAGGTACCCCTTCAGCGCCTATGCGAGCTTCCCAGAGGGCAGAGGGAAGGATTTGCTTATCTCTCCCCACTGTGCCCAGGTTGGTGCCTGGCCCAGGGGCTTGAGAACTGTTAGTTGACTGAATAAGGTTCTAGCCTCTAGGACCATCTCATCGAGTCCAGAAGACAGCTTGTCTTTTAATCTTTATATCTTCAGCATCAAGTTCAATGCCTGGTACATACTTGGTGCTTAATAATATTAGAAAAAGATGAGCTCATAATTATTCCCCTTTATAATTCTATTTTACTTTAGGTACTTTCTCTCCTCCCAGTCCCAACCCATGACTTCTGTTTTATCTGTTCATTCACTAAATCATGGTCTCTGGAATGCCTACTCTGCCCCCAAATGCTGAGTGAGGTGCTTTGTGTATACAGGCGTGTGAAAGGGGCATCGTCCTTTTGAAATTTATAGTCAAGCAGTAGAGCAGTGTCTGGCACAACATGCTAACTGTCATTCTTACTACTATTATAATCTAATTTAAAAAATTTAAAAGGGGAAGGGAGAGGGAGGAGGAAGAAACATCTTTTTTCAGTAGTTCATGTTTTAGTTTTTCGCCCCAGCCCTGGGTCCTGAACCAGGGTCTGTGGTCTGCATACCAGCATCTTAGTCACCTAAGCCACAAGAGTGTACCACCATCTACTTTTTTCCTGTGAGTGTGAGATGTCTGCTACTCCTCACTTTAACAGTCAGCTCTTTTTCTATGTCCCACCTCTAGCACTTTTTAAGAAACGTTTTCTGTAGGTATTGTTCTTCCCTAGAAAACCAGGTTCTGTTCTTCCCTTCTTTCAGCTCATGTGTCAAGCCCTTGTGTGCTCTGAGCCCGGGTACTGTGCTGGACGCCAGCTCCAGGACACACTGGCTTCTTGGGCATCACAACTACCAAGCCAACTTTTTACTTACTTGTGTCTCTTGTCTCTCTCTTTCTGCTCCAGGGACCTGAACTTCATTTGGTCAAGTTGTCTGCTTTTCTGAGTCATTGAACTGCTGCTTCAGAGCCAGTGGGGGCAGGCTGGTTTCTCCTGGAACAATCATTGAAGTCAGCCTACGTGGTTTCTTAAGCCTTGGCCAACCCCTCAGTCATCTTGTCTGGGGCTCAGTGGCCTCTGAAGAAGACAGGAGGGCTCTTGATCAGCCGTGTCAGGCTTGGGGTACCTCCTGTAGAAAGTCACCAAGCACTCAATAACCCACTTCTTCTTCTAATGGTTTTTTTTTGGTAACTTCCTGGCACGTGTGAATCCCTGTTCAAATCAGGACTTTCAGGGTCTGATTTGGTCTAATATCCCCGTGATACCCAGGCACATTATGGTAGAGTTTTACTGCTTACTATACTGCTTTATCATGTAGTACAGCAGTTGACTAGTATGCACATAATTAATTCTGTTGAAAAAATATGTATGATCCTCCAAAAGAAGTAGATGGCTGCTTTGCTCTCTTTAATTACAATGGTTCAGGAAGAGCTCACAATATTTTCATTATGGAAATTGGTTGGAGTAATTTTGCCTTTGAATCTGCCAACAAAATGGGTAGGTCTATTTGTGCTTTTATAATAGTGCTAAGCTTCATTACAAATCCATCCTTTGAAATAAATGTAATTGTTTTAAAGCTAGTTTGAACAATATAAACTATTACTTTTTTATTAAAAAAGGACAACTATTTGTTACCCCCAAATTTTAGATGCTGGTCCCCTCAGCATCATGGTGATAACAGTGTCATATCTGTGCCATATCATAGATGGCTGCTTCCTAGAGAAACTTAGGGTCTTGGGGAGAGAGAGGCATCTTCTAGTCAGTCATCTTCCACGAGACAGGCTAGGATTTAGATCAAAGTTAGGACTTTGGAGAGAAATAGATCTTAATTCAAAAGCCTACCCACACGGTGTGCCCAGGGTCTAGTGCACCCTGGAGCAGTGCCACATACATCCCAAGATCCTGGTTCAAGACCTGGCGTAGCAGGAACAACCAATGTGCCTGCCTGCCTACTCGTCTCCATTCCTGCCTTCACCTTTCCTTAAAAAAAAGAAAATAAAGGCCACCTACAACTGTTTGACCTTAAGCAAATTACTTAAGCTCTCTGAACTTTGCTTTTCCTCTCCTCACTAAAAAGGGGATCAAAATACTTACCTTGAATGGTTGTCATAAAGATCAGATGAGATAAAGACTGTAAAGTGCTTAACACAGCGTTTAGCATATTGTAATAAATGTTCAACAATAGCTGTTACTCTTGTATATCATTGTAATCCAAACACATCCAGAACAAATGAATATTCACTTTGTTTTTCTTTTCTTTTTTTTTTTTTTGCCGGTTTTGATCGTTTTGGGAGAAGAGATTTCCAGTAGCCAAAATAGCCAGAAAACTGTTCCTTTGAACCAACTGAGTCTGTGTCCTCTGCCACCTTCTCTGGCCTCTTGCTGTTCCCCGCTGAGGGTGCAGCTGTGCCCTTTACGCAGATGTGGGTAGAGATGTCCTGTGCCCTTGGAATTCTTACAGCTAGAGACTGGCTTCATTTTTTAATTGTTTTTAGAGGACGTTAATATATGGAGATACTTGAGAAAGATACACCGAAGAGGAAAAATACTTTAAGATAAGACTCTTATCTCAGTAGAATTAGTAAGTGCACCATAATTTAAGGTTTCCCGTCTAGTTTATTGGCTCTATTAGTACATAGAGTCTCTTCTGCTCTTTTCTCTCTTGTCTCTTTGCTTCCAACACACAGATATCTTAATTGTTCTGAGTAAAGGCCTGGACATAGAACTGAATTTGGCTGAAGCTTGTGAGCTTGCTTAGAATCCAAGGACTCCAGCTCTAGTCCTGTCTGTGGTGCCTGCTAGTTCTGCGTTCTAGGGTAAGCCACTTAACCACCCAGCCTCAGTTTCCTCCTCTGTGAATGGGCCTGGAAGTATCTTTGGACACTGAGGGACAAACCACGGCAACATATGTAAAACAATATTTGAAAACTGCTATTTGATTCTAAGGAAAGAGTCTTAGAAATAGTCTCGGATCTCTTGCTGGCTTATTGATTTCCACAGTTGGAGCTGTCAGGCATTGTATGATCTTAGACAGGTCACTCAACTCCTCTGAGCTGTAGTCATCTCCTCTGACACGGGGAGAACAGACTTGACCCCTTAGATCTCTCAGCACTGTATGATTCCAGGCTGATGCTGAGCTTCCCCTGGAATCTGGCAAGAGCACAGCTGGCAATTCTGACAGACTGGTCAGTCTCTTGCTTCACAGCTGGATGTCTTTTTTTCTTTCCAGACCCTTAAAGGATAGTCTCAGAGGGTGCTGGGTGTTTTTAAAAACTAACAGCAGTTTGGCTGAAAGGTAGTTTGGCCTGCAATCAGACGTCAGCTATGAACAGAGCTCTGTGGAGATGGAAAATGAGTTCGGCCAAGATTCAGCTCTATGTTTCCAAACTCCAGCAGCCCATTTGATAGAACCAGTTTTCCCTTGCAAGTCGCATGGACTTTTGTCGCTGAAATAGCAGTGCTCCAAGAGCTGAGACAAGTTTGTTGGTCTCCTTGAATTGGTTTTGCAGCTCTCAAGGGATGGCTCAAACATTTCAGACCTGCTCAACCTGGCCCCTGGCCCATTGGTCTGGCTATGTCAGCAAGCCGTGGAAGTCCACACATACCAGCTGGACTGGTCAGCAGCCCCTGGGACCATCTGCATAACCTTCACCAGAGGAAATCAGGAAAAGCATGTAGAAACAGACAACACTGAAGAGATGAGAGATGGAAAACGAGGGGGTCCTCGATGAAAACAGGGGACAGAGGTACCCGAGTTCATGATCCGGTTCCATCATTAGGATCTGAAACTATTGCTCTTGGATCTCCCACCCTCTGCCTCAAAACCAGTACAGTGAGCTGGTTTGTCCAAATGTGTGCCACCTAGTGCTTGCGAGGCACTTGAGCTGCCGTGTACTGGTCATGAGCGTGACTGCCAGACCCACAGAGAGTATCCTACTCGTTAAGTCAGGAATGAATCCTATTCAGGAGAAATTTCATGCAGAGACCTAGGTGTTTATTTTTGTGTATTCAGTATTTGAGGGGCATTGGTTTTCTTTTAGCATTTACTGGGCGCTCCCTCTGGGGGAGGTACTTTATGTTATCATGTCATTTCATGTATTCTTCACATCCCTGAGAGGTATGTTGCTTTTCTCTCCATCTATTTGTCTGTTTTGCAAGTGAGGAAATGAAAGCTTGAGAGGTTAAGCCTTGCTGAGGGTAAGGCAGCTAGCAAGTAGCCCAGCCGGACCCTTCACTGTGACTTGCCACCCGTGCGCAGAGCTCTCTGCTGCCTCCTACCAGCAGGGCTGTGTTTGTGTCATGTGCTGAGTCACCAGAGTCTGAACCTTTGTTGAACTCACAAGCCTCTTTTTCTGCCCATGCTCAAGTTCAAAACCGCACAGCATTTCCTCTCCCTCTCTATCCTTGCTCTGCCTATCATTTTGGTCACTGAGTTCTGTCAGTGTGTCTTTCCTAGTGTCCCTTCATCTCTACCTTTTCATTCTGACTCTTGTTACTGCCTATGTGGACTCTTGCAGTAAACTTGTGACTCACATTTGTCGCTCATTTTCACTGCTTTGTCCTAAAGTGTTTCATTACGACATCAAGGGGCTCTTTGTGGCTCACAGGGTAAAGTCAGTACTCAAGGCTTGACAGCAAGACCCTGTCCTCCGAGCCACAGTTGATCTCCAAGCACCTGTCCAGGTGGGCCCACCGCTTCCTGCAGTGACTGAAAGCCACCTTAGGTTTTCTGATGTCAGCATCTTTGTCCATGATGTATCTTCTGCCTCAAATGGTAAATATCTCTCCATACTGACTCCTTTTTGTTAAAATCTCATCCTGGTCTAGCTGAAATGACTGTCTTCAATGACACCCTCTCCATTCCTCATAGGAATGACGTTCCCTTGAGCATTTTGTCATGCTTCTAGAATGCTGCTCACATTTTTCTTTACTGCAGTTATTTATGAGCCAACATTCCCGCCTGACATCCCAACGTGAGGTTGGCACCTGCGTGTGCATCCCCCACTTGGATCATCGTCGTATCTTAGTACTGAATGAACTAACGAGCAGAGGAAACCATATAGTAAGACAAAAGTCACTTACTGAATGTTTACTATGTGCCAGCAGTGTTCTTAGTTCTTCTTTATAGGTAATGCTTCCTGTAGTCCTTGCAATCACCCCAAGAGGCAGGTAATACTATTGTCTCCATGATAGAAGTGAGGGACCCAGGGCAAGCAAACTGAACTACCTATCCAAGAATTAGTGCTGGATCCAGAATTAAAATCCAGACAGTCTGCTCCCAGCACCTCACCTCTGACTGTGGCTGCCTCTCCAGGACTCTTTTTGGAAGGTCATGGAAGACTAAGAGGTGCACTTGTGAAGAATTACCTCACAGGCTTTTAGCTGTGTCACTTGCAGCAGGTTCTGCAGTGTGGAGTGGTTAGGGTCCAGCGCTTCTTCTCTAAATCTGCATGTGAGACCTAGCCCACCTCAGCAATTGCACCAGGCACGTTGATAGCTGATATCCCAGCACCCTGTGCTGGGTGCCCCCCAGGTGACAGGTGTTACGGAAAATGAAGCCTTTTCCCATTCCCTGTGAAATGCGGCAGCTTCATTCTGCAGTCATCAGGCGATGAGCTTGGGACTCCCATTTTGGTGTGACATGATGACTCAGTTAATAATCCTAATCAGCCCAGGGCACATGCCCTATGTTCCCCACTCCTGTCTCATAATTAACTTTCTTATTTTCCTTAACTTTACAACTCAATCTGTGCACCAGAGTGACTGCAAACCCATATTTATCTAATTTAGCAAACATTTGCATGTGCTGCGATTAGACTCCCATGTTGTGTGAGCGGCATCCTTTGCTAATTGCATAATTCCTTTTTGCATTTAATTGTCAGATGGCATCTTTTACTTTAGTTGTTTATTTTGATGTCTACATGGTTTGCTGCTGGCTGTGAGCTGCCTGTGGGGTCTCAGGCTAAGGCTCCTGCTGCCACAGACCAAAGACCTTCCAGAGCTGGGAGGAGCTGTCTGCCTTCTTTACTGGTGAAGACACGGAGGCCCAGGAAAGTGAAGGGACGCGCCTATCTACACAGCTCATTATTAAGAGTTCTTGAAGACATGACAGGGTGAATACAACTGCAAAGAACAGCCCCCAAACCATTCCAGAGTAGAAATCCATGAATAATTCAAGGCAGTCTTGACAATTAGCATGGAGCTGGAGTCTGGACAAGATTAGCGTGGGCCTGAAAGAAATCAGGTTACGGGCAAGGAAGAATCCTAAGAGATTCTCCAGTTAGAATCCTTGACAGTTGTTTTTCAGCTTCAGCTGCTTTTCTAGCAGATGTTCCATGATCAGGAAGGCTGTCTAAAATCTTCTCTCTTTAGCCTCTTTGTATAAACATTTTTATTCCTCTATCAATCTCGATTTAAAGGGAGTGGACTTTTCACCCAGCAATTAGGTCTTACCGTACATAGTTTCAGAGGGTTAGAACTGAACGGACACTCAAAGATCTACTGTTTGTTTTACAGTGAGACCCAGAGGTCTGTGTCTAAAGTCACAGGGTTGTGGACTTGAGTCTGTGTGTCTTTACTCAGGTCCAGGTTTTTCTCAAGATGTTTCTTGACTCCTCTCCCTCCTTTTCCTCTCTTATATAGTGCCTGAGAGAACCGAGTCAGGGGTCTACATTGGGATACAGATGCTCAAACCTTGACCTTGGCTGGATGACAAGGCTAGCAAAGAGATCCATTGATCCATCACAGGACAAGGCACCTGACCCCCTGCCCCCTGCACCATGTGGGGATATTTAACTTTGAGAGGATTTAAAAGAATGTAGAGGAGCTGAATACAGAGCTGGCCTGGCCCACAGTAGAAACATGATTGGTATTTGTGAAATGAATATGTGCACTGGCAAGGGGATGAGGGTGGGGTGACAAGCATAGAAAGAGCAGGTTAGCTACTGCCACCTGCAGTTACTTTGCTTGGAAGGCAGAAGAAACCATGAGAGTCTTGTCACAATGGGCTTCATCTCTTCATCTGCCCAGGAAGGAAGATCTAGATTTAATGAATATGGCAGCACCAAGAATCATCAGTGGTGCACTCAGAAAGACAAGGAGAATGCCTATTGGTCCCTGCCTTGTCCCTTGACTGGGAAACCTCCCCTTTGTTGCTCGCACTTTAGCTGGAACATCCTCAACTACGGTGCTTATTACCACCTGTATCAGACAGACCCTCTGTATCCCTGGCTTCTCATGCAGTGACTAGGGGATAGATGGTGCCCGGTAAATGTATATGGAATGAAAGAATGCATGCATGCATGCATGGCTTGTACACAGTTGAGATGTACAACTCTTACTAAGTAAGCACGAGAGAGAGGGAGAACATATGGAATAGCCAAAGTTGTAGTAAAAGTTTTAATAACCTATAAGATGGAAGATGGACTAGAGCAGTAAGATTAAATTTACCTAGTGTAACGGTGACGAAGTCTACCTTTAGTTATAAAAAATTGATTGCCCAAAGAGTTTGCGACCCTTGAGCACGTGCGGTCCATATTTCAAACAGCCCAATAGGGCACAGGTCTGCCAAGGCCATTCACTCACTGTGATGGAGCTGCTAAAATGAGGTCAGGTTCCTCAAGTAGAAGCTGGGTCCTGATTAATACAGGTGACACTTCACTGTCATTTTTAAGCTTGCTCAGGTCACATCTGAGTTATGTTCATTTAGGGTCTTACTAATGGCCATATTTTAATTTGGGTCAAATTAAACTATACAAAGTGCTTTCCCAGGCTTTATCTTGTAGCACTGTCCTCCTGAGATGGCTTACTTACTGGTAAGGGCAAGCCAACTTGTTTGAGGTCACCTAGCTTGCCAGTGGTAGAGCCCAGCCTTCCGGCCCATTGTCCCATCCTCTTGCCGCTGCATCCCGCTGCTGCCTTTATGCAGACCAGAGCACCCACATGTAGCATCTGAAAACAAGGCCAGGACGACACTTGTCAAGCGCTGTCAACAGTGGACACGCTCAGATGGGCACCTTGCCATCAGGCAGCCTGACAGTGGTGTGTCAGAAATTGCGTTTTCTAACTCAGAGAGGGCTTTGACGGGCCTGCAAGCACGGTGACCCTGGCTTGTTTCAAATCTGACAAAAGCCAAATATTGAACATCACCTCAGCTCTGAGTGAACCCAGGAAAGAAAAGCTCTGTTCTTAGTTCCTCCGGTCTTGTGGAAAACAATAGGAAGAGGGTGAGCATCTGCAAGATGCTTAGTAACTGTCTGGCTCAAGACGTTTCATAGTTAAGTTTCTGTTTTTAAGGCAGGAGCCATCTCTGCACCTCACTGCTCATTTTGGTCCCCACTGATGCTATCCCCTGGCACTGGGTTATAATAATCCCTCACATCCATCTGACTTCCTCCAGGAGTTATTGTCCACTTTTTGGAAAAAAAATTTTTTTTAAAGTGAATCAAGAAAACAATTGCATGATCTGACTTTCATGTGGACTCTTTAAAAGTTGAATACACAGAAGCGGAGAGTAGAGTCGTGGTTACAAGGAGTGGAAATCTTGGGGGCAGGGTGATGTTGGTCATGGGTAGAAAGTCAGTTTTGTGGGAGGAGGGAGTGTGGAGACCTGCTGTTCCTCACGGTGACTCTATTTAATAAACCTGTGCCAAATCTGGAAATGTGCCGAGAACAGGATTCAAGTGTTCTCATCACAGAGAGGAAACTACGTTAACTAGCTTGATTAGCAATAATTTCATTATGTGTAATAGCAAGTCATTTTTATTTAAAGAACCAAAAAGCAGAAAAGCCTATGAGGTAAGTAGGGCAGAAGTTTATTCCCTCATTTCACAGTGCCGCAGAAGAATATCTGACTGTCCCTTTCATCCATCCTTTCCTTCATTCATTCAATGCATTTTTATTCAGATACTCCCGTGTGCTAGGAACTTTACAATGGAGTAGGGGAACAGAGATGTCTGGGAAGCTGTTGGGAGAGATAGGTAAACTCATTCCAGAAAAGAAGGCATCGTTTGTTGGGCTTTTAGAGGATGGGGTGGTGGGATGTCATTGCAGATCATGACCAGTAGGTGGCACTCTGGGTCCCAGAGGTTCACGTGTCCTTTCTGTTTTTCATGCCCAGCTTTCATTTGATATTCATTACTGTATTTAAAATCAAATTCTAAGTCATATCATTGAAAGGCTGTGTTAGATTTTATTTTAACTCCATTTATTTGCCATTAATTGTTCCATGCTCTTCTAAAAATGGTCAAATTAAATCTCATGTTAGGGCTTTCTGGGTAAATGAAAGACATGTCCAGGAAATTCAGACTCCTAAATAAATTAGCACCTCCAGTGATTGGTTCCAGATTCCTTTCTTCAGAAATGCTCATGAATAGTTAATGCTATGGGAAAGATTTGGATGGATACACTCGAAGATGTCAGTTGCAATCTCCCAGTGGTGGGAATACAGACAGTTTTGTTTTTTATTCTTGTCTGCATTTCATTCATTTTTTTACAATGACCATTATTATTTTTTTAGTTTTTAATTGAACTATAACCTACAAATAGAAAGGTATGCAAATCTTAAGCAAACAGCTTGAAATGTATACACTTATACACATAAGTGACTTCCACCCAGATCAAGATACACAAATCCCCCAAATTTCCATGTTCCTTCCCAGGAAACCTTCCTCCTCTAGGAATCACTCTCCTGTCACCATGGAGTAGTTTTGCCTATTTTTTAATTTCACATATATACATTTATATAAGATGCCTTCTTTTATGAATGGATACTTTTTCAAGAGTCTTTAAGTTGATGTGTGTAAATACATAAAAGTTTTGTGTAGCAGAAGTCTATTCATTTTCGTTGGGGCAAAGTATTCCACTGCACGTATGTATGTGTGTATATACATATATACATACATATGTATATAATTTCTTTAGAGAAGGAGGAAACATTTTTATTTTATTTTTATTTATTCACACTCGTCATTTCCCCCTGGACCTAGACTTGATCCCAGCAGTATGTGGCCTCCTCCTTCAAAGACAACTGACATGACTGCTGTTCCACCGGGGTGTGCCAAAGGTGTATCTTCTTACAATCAGAAAAAAATTACTAAAAATGACTAAATGTAGACATAGAAACTTTCTTTGCTGCATTTCAGGAGTTGGCTTGGTGCTCAGAAGCACAGGCTCTTTGAGAGAGGACTAAGCAGAGCTATGAGCAGTTGCCCCATTGTCGGACAAACTAGTCAGGCTCTCCCACTGGCTGTGTACCACTGGGGCCAGTCACTGAAGTCATGCATGCTCAGTGAGCCTCAGTTTCCTCATTTATAAAATGTCTCACATTACCAGCTTTAAAGGGAAAAAAGGAAAAGGAAAAAAAAAAACCCAGAATATCTAATTAAATTTGAATTTCAGATAAGCAACAAATACTTTCTTAGACTAAGTATGGCCTGTGTATTGCATGGGACATACTTATCCTAAAGCATTACTCATTGTTTATTTGAAATAAATGTCATTGCATTTTATCTGGCAACTCTAAAAACAGGTGTATAGGGCTGCTCCTCCTGACCCCATCAAAAAGGAGAACCTTCTTGTAACACCTTCCGAAGCTGAAACACGGAAAGCAAAGAAGCAGTGGCTATTCATTTATATGGAAAACATTTTGAGTCAGGGCGCTCAAAGAACCTCCAGAATCATGTGAAATAGCATATAAAGCCTGCAGCACAGGAACATAGGGAAAGCAGGAAGGAGATGATCAATCCCCAGCCTGCAGAGAGCTCCACAGAAGGAACCTGGGGTAGTCCCTCTGCTTCCAGAATAGCTGCTGCAAAGCCAACTCTGACGCTCTTTTTGCTTTCCACCTTTCGTGGTAAAAGCAAAAGGCCTCTTCCAATTTCATTCAGGTACTGGAAACAGGTGCTAGTATAAGTCTTTTGGAAAAGTGAGGGGCATGACATGAACTTTCAAAAAGCAGGGGAAACCGGTAATAATCCCTGCTTCTGTAACAGATGGTGAGAAAGGGTTCCTAGACAGAAAGCACATAGAAGACACAAAGAGGGCCAGAAAGGCAGACCAGAGGCCTTTGGGTTTGGAACTGAGCCCCTGGAAGCCCCAGTGGGGTTCCCACAACACACGCACCCCTCTTCACCCCCGTGATTGGCTGACACTTAAACGTTATCTGTTGAGTGGCTGAGTGAGTTTGATCTCCAGCTCCTGCACTTCCGTCATTTGGCCCTAGGTAAGCTATGGAACTAGTCTGTTTTCTTATTGCCTTCATTCCGCAAATCCTTCAAGGAGCCTGATTCTGTCGGGTATAAGGGAGAGACTGACGGACTGAGGAGGCTTCCGCCCCTCTGGAGTTGATTATATAGAGAGAAGAGAGAAAGTAAACAAATACAAAGACACTACCTGGTAGTGATGTGTTGTGATGGAAACACAGCGGATATGATAACAGACCCGGGGGCAGTTTGGATGGGTGGGTGAGAGGGCCACTCTAAGGGTGCTGAGCAGAGACCCCAAGGTTTCACAGACAAACTTTCCTTCAGGTGGGAGGTCCCCGAGACAGTCTATCTGGGCAGAGAGAAAAGCAAATTTTCTTAGCTGAAAATTAGGGCTGAGAAAAACCACCTCCCACCTGAAGGAGTGTTGATTTCTGAAATATTCAAGTGCCCTAAAAAATAGTTTGCAGGCCTTTCTCGGAGGCTGAAGCCCAGACCCCGACTTCGTGGAAAGTCAGGAACATCTGAGTCTCTGGTGCAATGCAGAGCTACTCAGCAGTCTGGACTAACCTGTTCTGTCTGTTTGTGGTGAGGTAAGTACAGGCATTGAAAATATTTTAAAATTTTGCTATTACCATGACATCTAAGCATATGTGGTATCTTATCTTTTTTTAACCACCATTTTGTTTTTCTATTATGTCTGTGATAGATTGAGGGAAACAAAACAAAAGGAAACATCCAGCTGTCCCATTAACACAGCTAGTTTGAGAAACACTGGTGTTTTAGCTATGGAGTTAGAATGAACTGGAATTTATTGCAACTCGTTTTCTCACTGACTGGTGGACCTTAACCCTAAAGTGCATAATTTCCCTGGGCTTTGATACCTTCACCTGTAAAGTGATCTAACACTGCCCACCTGTTTAGGCTTTGCAACTGCAACGAGGTAACATGTATAAAGCACCCTGTGCTATGAGTGGTGCAAAAATGCTCATTTCCGATATCACTACTATTATCCGACACTTGCTTGTTTTGATCAACCAATATTTATTGAGTGTCTAATATCTGTTAGATCTTTTTCTAGGAATGGAGAGTACAAATGATAAAAGTTAGTATCTCCTTTTTACTTTTGTGGCAAGTGTACAATAAATGAACTCAAATGCTTGATGAGTCAGGGTGATAATGTTGTAAAGACAAAACAAGGAAAAGGAGGGGCCGAGGAGGGTAGGCAGACAGAAAGCCTCACAGAGCCAAGATGAAAGAGGTGAGGGGGAGAGAGAGTTGAATAATTGGGCAAAGTGTCTTCATCTCTCTAAGGGCAGACAGCAAGTGCAAAGGTCCTGAGGTGGGCTGATCCTGCCTGGTATGTTCAAGGAAGCAGCAAGGAGGCTAATATGACAGAACAAGTTAGAGGTGGAGAGGTGAGCAGGGGATAAGTTAGAGCAGCAGAAGGGACTTTGACCTCTCAGTCATCCCCAGCACACACTGAGAAGGGCTTGGCCCTTGGTAGGGGCTTTTGGAGGATGGAGCCTTGAAACTGTCTGGCTTTGTGATGCTCCCATCCCAGTCCAGGTGGGGGTCCTGTGACTCTCCTGGCTGCAGTTCTCGGCTTGTAATACACAGTGGTTCTTGTCAGTCACACCCTGACTTGGGACTCAGTTGAATGATTTTCAGCTGAAACAGGACCAGTGCAAAGGATGCTTGTGAAATCAAGTCTAGGTTTGAGTCATCTGTTTCTTTCAAGGTACGCGAGCATTCGAGGATCTTAATAGACAAGCTGATCCTCTCTCTTTTTTTTTTAAAGATTCTGTATTTCTCGTTAAAAATTTATTTGTAACCTCCATACTCGCTGTGCTCTTTTGGTCACTTGCTGATCTGCAGAGTGGAAAAGTTTGCCACCCAGAGTGTTTGCTCCCAATGGAACTAGAAGTGGTTCCAGCTATGCTATAAATAGGTGTCCTTTTCGTGATGTACCTAGTACCACGGCTCAATGCATTTTGTGCTTTTTGTTGGTGAGCTTGCTGTTTAAAATTTTCCCCAAGCATTGTCCTGAAGTGATGTCGGATGATCCTGAGCACAAGAAGGCTGTGATTGCTTTATGGAGAAAATACCTGTGTTTGATAAGCTTCCTTCAGGCTTGGGTTATAGTGCTGTTGGCCCTGAGTTCAACATTAAAGACTCAACAGTACTTAGTACTTTGAAGGAAATGTCTTTAAACTGAAACACATGTAAAACAAGGTATGTATTGAGCAGTTGACAAAGGTGCTGAGATCAGAGGCTCACAGAAACATAACCCTGTATTGCTCCTAGGAGCAATGATTCCATATTTGCTCGTTCATGTTCATGGGGACTTTATGAAACATCTAACTACTGGGAATAACAAGAATTGACTGTGACCGAATTGCATTTCAGAGAATTACCATCAGTGAGCACTGTCATTAGTAGAACATAGGAATAGCTGTTTATTCCACATTAAATATACTTTAAAAGGAAGGGAAGAGAGGGAAAGGTGGTAAAGGACACTGGAACTCCAGCGGGGGCTGTGGTGAGAAATACAGATTGAGATCCAATGTCGGTATTAAGAAGCGAGTGCAGCATTGTGAACAAAAGAGATGATGAATATCAATAATTAAATAAAAGATGAAAAAATGTTTTCTCTGATTTAATTCTAAAAATGATCGTGTTAAAAATACCAACTCTAAAATCAGCAACTAATTCTATATAAAAGAGAAATGAAATAGAATGAAATGATTTACACATTGAAGTTATGGCAATTAAAAATACTCAGATAACTAAAAAAGTTATTAATAATATTTTCAAATAAAGAAAATGCTTGTTCCTCCTCCTTTCCTTCCTTCCTTCTTGCTTCCTTTCTCTTACTTTTTTTTTCCTAATGGAAGATGAAAAGAATAGCTAATTCAAATTTGTGTTTGATGACTCTTGGAAAGTTGCAGGTTTTTCTTTGACTGTCCACATCCAGTTCCCTTTGTAACTGCTCATCACATTTCAAGACAAGTTTCCTTGAATCCTTTCTGAAAGGTAGGCAGGCTCAGAGTGCTTCCAGGTGCTCCCAGTTCATCTCGACAGCAGGATGCCAGCCCCAGGGCTGAATGTGGCATGTTATTTTGTCACAGGGTTTTCTTAGGTCAGTGGAAACCGCAGTACACGAGTCCCTGGCATGTACGAGCCAGGCTCTCCCGGGCCCCACAGCCAGCTCTGCGTGACACCAGAGCTTCTGCTGGTGGTGGGCAGAGCAGAGCTTGCCAGTCAGTTGCCTTGGGTAGTCAGTTGCCAACCTCCTGGCTGGGTGGTCCCCAGCAGGTTTCTTAACCTTGCCTCAGTTTCCCCCTCTGTAACAATGGAGCCTATAGCGACCCTTTGCTGTGGAGATCTGCTGTGTGGGTAAAGTGAGTTGGTGCATCAGAATTACGTAAAGCCCAGCATGCTGTGATGGCGTCACATGGGTTGGCTGCCGTTATTAAGTACCGAGAGCCACTGAGGGTATGGAATCCTGGTCCCAGAGACAAGAGTTTCACCTGGGGTATAAACAAAGCTCCTTGCCCTCTGATAGGCATGGTTGACACAAAGGTGCTGTGATCAGAGGCTCAGGGGGTGGTACAGGACATTGGAACTCTGGTCAGGAGTCAGGATTCTAGTTCAGCTTCCCATTTACTGGTTTCTTGGGCTTACATCACTTCACCTTAATGGCCTCCCTCACCTGTTAAAAATACAGACAAAGGCCTCGCCTCTCTGAGCTTTCTCATACCTCTTATTTAAACTTCACTCAATAGCCTGTGACATCAGTCTAAGACTCCCATTTAGGGAGGAGGAAATTGCAGCTTAGAGGCAGAGAGACTGTAGCTGGTGGGAGAAGAACTTTTAGCTCCCAGTCCAGCAGTCTTCTGGTATAAGAAGAGGGATTTGATGGAGGGCTCTCCATCCTCAGCCAGACAAAAGTCTGTGAGCATTTAAAGGGATGAAGTGTGAGTGGGGGTGAGTTAATAGGCTGATTACATCTAAAATTTCCTCTTGAAGTTGTTGCTTACCTCTTCAGATGTCCCCTCTCTCTTTGGTTCCACCCAATAAATGACTTTAAGTCACAGCCACTGCACAGGCTGGCGGCTGGATGCTCTATGGCCTGCCTTTGTGAACAGATCAGCTCTTGTTGGTCCCTTTTCTCCTCTTTGCCTCTTCTCTCTGGCATCTTTGCTGAAGCCTCGGGAGTTTTTCTGTGTTTTGAACAGTTTGGCCTGTCCCAGCTTTTTATTTGTAGCCACCCAGTCAACCGCCAGCTGAGCGTGCCGCCTCCACCAGCCATTCTGCCCTTGGAGACCTGCTTCCTCTCCCTCCCTCCCCTGATCCTGTGCAAATCAAACTCATTGTGGTGACCAGGTCTCATGACATAATCTGTGCCCTCTGGCAAGGTCAAACGTTACTTTGCTGTTTGAACACACTTGCAGAACAAATGCCCTGATTACCTTTCCAGCTCAGTAATAAGTGTGGTGTTACGGTGTAGGCTTCTTGTTTTCCTTGCAAGTCACGGCTATTCATTTGTCACCAGGCTCCAGTCCTAAGCCTGTGGAATCAGAAATGCACTTTATTTTTCTCAGGCTTCCCTGTGGCAGCTCTGTCCCTGTCACCTGAGCCCATTCCAGGGTCTTGTCTTGTCAGGGGAGGAAGGATTATGTGCCATGTCAGCAGTCCTTTGTTTGCTGTCTGGTTAATGCTCTTGCCCCATGGCTGTCAGTCCTCTCTGCCTGTCAGTGTCCAGGCATATTTAATGCAAAAATTGAGTGTGGGTTGGGATGAGTTGGGGTACTTGAACCCTTCTGTGTGATCACTTTACCAGTCTCAACAATGTCCACCTGGTTTTGTTCAGGTAACTTCCTCCTTTGCAAATACCCTGCTGCTGCTGGAACGCTGGAGCAGTCGCCATCCTGAGCGAGCCCATGGGATTTCTCTTCCATCATCACTCTTTCTCCCGCTCATGTGGTTCCTCTGCACACGCTCCTCTTAGGAATACCTCCTTCCTGTCATTCATTCAACACATACGTGCCATTCATTGTCCGGATGTTGTGGGTATAGCAGTGAACAAGACAAAGTCCCTGCCTTCCTGGTGCTGATGTGCTAGTGGTATGCATGCGTGTGTGTGTGTGCGTGTGCACAAGCTCCTATGCCAAAATAAACACATCAACAACTAAAGGATCACAAAGCAGTAATGTCATGTAGCTTGGTGAACTTCTGCTCATCTTTCGAGGTCCAGACCAGGGTCCATCTCCTCCCTGGCCTGCTCTGTTTCTTCAACTTCTTAGCCTTTGTCCTTTCTGTGTACAGGCCTCAGACATGCTCCACAAAGTTTTAGACTTACTATCTTGTAATTTCTTTCTCTAAAGACTTGTTTTGCAGGTGACTATGAACTTTTTTTTTGAGATCAGAGACTAAGTCTTGTCTTCATTTTCTCAGCCTTAGGTTGAGGACCTGGCATAGTAGGAGTTTAATAAATGTGTGTTGAATGAGTGGGTGAATGAATGAGTGAGTGAGTGGATGAATAAAGCAGTGGGTGGATGTGCCTCTCTGTGTCTGGTAAGCTGCTCTGCCATCTTATTCTCTAAGTTGTTGTAGGCACATCTGAATGTCATCTCTTAAATAGATTCTGACTTGCAAAGATACCGGAAAATCAGGAAGTGATAAGCATCAGTTGCTCAGCCAAATCTCATTACAAAAGGCCAGTGAACCCCAAATGTAACAGATTTTAAACCCAAATGAGGAAAAACAAATCCTCCACATGGAACCTGAATGATTTGGACTCAAGTGATGGCCATCTTGAAATTTCCAACTGAACTGAAGTTCTCTGCTCGCTGCCAGCCAGATTTCACTTGGTAAACTACTCAAGATGGGAATCAAACCTGTATTTCACTGTAGAACAAACTAAGAAGTTTGGAAATATTTTCAACCCCTTCTTAAGGATCTGAAGGACTTCATTTCCTTTTCATCTTGTCCTCCTGACAGTCTGGTTATCTTATAAATTTTCATGGCCACAGGCTGGGCAGAAATGTGACCTCATTTTCAGAGGGCAAGTCTAAAACCAACCACCCTTGCTCCTGACATCAAGTTTGGTGTCCCCAGGTGGTGGTGACTAAGTCCTCATCACCTCGATTTCCCACATCCATAGGGAGCTTTGTTGCTTCTAGCGCGCATTCAGACCCACTATCTCATTGGGTCTCAGTAATAGCCCTCTGGGCTGAGCAGGCTGCACATGTAATCCCCACTTTATAGATGAAGAGATGGAGGCTACAAGAAGATAAATGCCTTTGGAAGTAAACACACACACATATTCCCCACACATACATACACAGACACATATACACACGCAAACACACACACTCACTCAGATGGTGGAGACAGGATTCAAACTTTGCCTTATGGGTTTCCAAGCTCATGTCTCTTACTCTGTAGCTCAGCTGTGCCCGCTGAGTCATGGCCAGTTGGGCACTACATACAGTGAACCTGCTTCTGTTGGCTCTTGAACAACTCGTTCCTTAAACAATGACATCTTCCCCAAATGAATTTGTACCTAGAATTAAAATTGCTCAGTGGGACCCACTGTGTCCTATTCCATCAACTCCCCAGTTTTCCTCCCTTCCATGTCTAATGCATGAAAACCCTCAGTTTTATAATCAAGAACCTTGCGCAGGGGACAGGGGTGAGTGGTGGGAGAAACGCTCATCTGCATAATGCTGTGGCTGCAGAGGTGTGATTAATGCCTTTATCCTGAGAACATCTCCTTGGCAGGGGCCCAGGCAAAATGTTAGCACCCACTCCCACCCACCCCTGCACCTGGACTTGCTGCTGGTGTTCCCTGAAGGATCCCCATGGATGGGGACAATGGAGAATTGTCTGCTACTCTGGCAGGAGGTTGGACACACCTCTAGTGGACTGTCTTTTGACAAAGCAGAGGGAGCACACCAGCCCTGAGTGGGTGCTTCCCCCATAGGGGAGGAGGCAGGTGAGTCATCGAAGCCCCAGGCTGGTGGCAGCTGAATCCCCTGGGAGCCTGCAGAGTGTGTGTGGGCAGGAGAGGAGGGCCAGAGATAGGGAAGACTGTCTGCCCCCAAGCTCCACCCTGGGAAGCCTGCAGGTGCCTGGAAGAGACAGAAAATGTAATGGGGCTGGAAAGGCCATTACTGGGTCTCTTCCACGTATCCTGGAGTGTCTCCTGGTAGTCTGAGAAATGATCTTGGGCATCACAGGGAGGAATGTTGAATTCTGAATCTAACAGTCATGCATTTTAATGTGTCTTTTCTATTTATGGCAAGTCATATAGGTTTTCATCTGACGGTCATGATACAAAGTGTTCAAAAGGACATTGGCGTAGAAAAGTAAATCGGTTTCAAGAAAAACGAAGAGTGAATGCATAGCATACTAGTGAAGAGAATGAAGTCTGAAGCCAAATCTCCTGGGTGGGTGGCACCCAGTTCCTCCCTTGTGGGCTGTGGGGTGCTGGGCAAGGGTTTGAGGGAGTGTGCTGTCCTCCTCTGCAGAATAGGAGCTGCCTCCCAGGGGTATTTAGACAGCAAGACACAGAGCACTTAGCACACTTCCCAGCTCCAATAAGCGCCTTACAGGTTGTTGTTAAATAAAGTCATCGAAGGTGGAAGGATTCTATAGGGAGAAAGTCACAAGGACAGTCCCAGGGCAAGACTATAAGGAAGCTTGCCCTCTGTGACAGACTGGGGACCTCAGGCCCAGGAAGCAGAAGGATGTGTCCATAGTTGTAAAGGACCTGGCAAGGAGAAGCAGGGAGGACACTCTGATCACCTGATTTGCAGTCTACTGCCAGGCTTCAGGGATGACCACTTTTATAGAGAAAGGTGATTTGTTCAGTGGGCCGCTCCACAAAATCACAACACAGTCCTCAAGAAAGGTGACATGGACATTTCTTCGGAGGAGCCCTCACAGGCCCTGACCCCTCGGGTGGGCAGATGCAGTCCCTCATGGCTCCCTGAGCACTGACAGACTGTCCAGAGAATATGCCAGGTCAGTCAGGTCACTGATGTTGCTCAGAGCTCACCTCAGATGGGCCTGGCAAAGCCTGTGAACATGTTTGATGACTGGCTTCCCGATCAAGTGAATGAATAAATAAGCAATGATCCTCCCCTATCCTCCGCGCACCGACTAGCTGAGCAGCTGAGCAGAGTTTGGGGTGCGGTCAAAGGCCCCCTTGGCTGCATCTATGTGTCAGTCTTATCTGTCGGTTAGGCTACTGAGAGTAGGTGTCTGGAGAAGGCTTTAGCATAGCCTTCAGGGTTTTAGACACGACCTGTCCTACACATTTTCTGTCACCTCTGGGATCCCAAAGGTCAGCATTTCTCAAAATGCTGAGAAACAGTGAGGTCAGAGGAGTTTGATGGAGGGAATGAAGGTGTATCAGACCTGCGACCTAGGACCAGGGAAGCAAGGAAGGATGGTGTATATGAAGATACTTAGCTACAAGGGCAGCGTTTCATGATTGTAATTGCTTTGGCATGAGCATCTGACAAGGGACCTCATTCTACAGTTTACCTGAAATACTGTTGCTTCAGTTACTTTGCTAGAACCTCACCACCATATAAGATTAGTAGAGCAAATATTTTAGCTGCCATTTAAAAACAAAGACAGTCCAGGGAGGTTAAGACACTCACACAATGTCACACAGTTATTAGATAACAAAGCTGGATTAGAACTAGCAACTCTGGTCTCACGTCTGGTACTGTTCACTAAGCCAGGCTGCCATCTGGTTACGCTAATCTGGGTAACCCACCCCAGACACTGCGTGGTGCTGAGCCCTCAGAATTGTTTCCTGGTGAGTCAGTGGTCCAATGAGTGGTGGGATGAGACAGGAGACCTGGGGGTGGAGGTGGAAGGGAGTCAGGTTAGGCTGTAGAGCAAAGAGGCAGCAACAACTGGAAAGAATTTTCTGAAGACAGGCGGTCTCTTTCATGACTGCAGTTAGCCAGGGCTCAGTCTGAGTCTCCCTGTCTTTTAATTTATCAGGAAATTTCTTACTAGAATAAATCCAGAGCTCTCATGGTTGTCCATTAGATAAGCTAGTTGCCATTATCCTCTCTCCTGACTCTGTAGCCCCTCAATGACTTACTATATTGGCCTTTCTTACCGTTTCTAAAACATCACAGCATGTGTGGGCCCTAGGACCTTTGCACTTGCTGCCTGGAATGCCTCTCCCCCAGGTGTTGTGCAGTGTGACTCAGATGTAACTTCCTCAGAGAGGCCCTCTCTGCCACCTCACCCCTTTTCCCTGATGTGCTTTTCCTCATGACATGACCTCTTGCTGGCGCTGTATCATGTATGTATTTGTGTCTGTCTACTAGAAATTCAGCATCGTGGGCCATTTTATTTGTTTATTGCTATCTGCTTAATGCCTTGCATAATGACTATTGCATGTGAGGCACAAATTAAATATATGTATTGATTGAATTAAGGTACTTTGAAGCCTTTACGCCCTAGGCGTGTCTCTAGGTGTGGCCTCTAGGAATGTCACATTCTCAGGAACAATGATCCTGGCTTTACACACGGGTGCCTAAAAGGCATCAAGACCTGTACTGTGCTAGGGTCCCTGGGTCCCTTGCAGAGAAAAGGTATATGTGGCAAGAGGTAGGCCCAGGCCCCGCACCCTCTGCCCAGCCAACATGTCCCAGTCCAGGAAGCAGCCTCCAGCTGGGAGGGACTGAGCAGTGGACCCAAAGTCCAGAGAAGATGAAGGTGGCCAGGGCTGCTAAGGTCAGGACTGAGAGGCTGGGGACAGGATCAGGACAGCAGGCTCTGGGGGGAGGTCTGGGACTTGGGGGTGCCAGGGAGGGGAGTAGACTGTCAGAAGCCAACAGGAATAGGAGCTGATAGCCAGCAGGCCTGAAACAGAAAGAGCAGTTCACTTGGCTCCTTGCAGGCACTGACACCTTCAGGCTTCCCCGCTGACCCTGACTAGGCCCCGAAGGGCCATTTCCCAACAGGAACTATGACAATAGCAATGTCGAAATATGCGAAGAGACTTCACATCTAGGATCTCGTGATGGTGGTGTCACTACCTCATTCATTTAGCCAAACTGTACGTAGAAGTCCCTTACCAAGGACCCTTTGTCGGTGCAGCGAATCTCTACATATGCATGGGAACAATGCTCCTACAAGAATTCAATTAATTATTTACTAAAATACATCAGCTGCTGTATCCCCAGTGCTAAGAATAGTGCTGGTCACGTGGTGGATGCTCAATTCATATTTTTAAATTGCTGGATTAATATACAGGTTTATCAATCTCAACATTTAATAAACAAGGAGATCGCCTGGGGTCAGTGGGAAATAAGACCTGGGAGTCTGACCCCCGGGATGGTCTCCCTCTTGAAGCCAAAAGACTCTAGTGTAAAGCAGAGATTCTGACTCTAGGGTTTACAACCCAGTCCGTTTGTAAATGAAACATGCCAAAAAATATAAGGGGGAAGAGGTCGAAAGTGATTAGCCTTTCATTTTTCCCTGTAAGGAAATGGAGAAAGATATTTCCCAGACTGACTCTTTCAGAAAAAGCACATTTTTAACACTCCAAGCACATGAAGGATGATCCCAGAATTTAAAAAAAAATAGATACATTTTGGTGCTGTGAAAATCCATCATGCAGTTCTTATGTTTCTCATTTCACTGAGGATTGGTGGAAATGTCACATGGAAGGGACAGGTTTGGGCTCTGATGGGCATCTGGAATAACAAGCCACTCGACTTCGTGCCAACCCTCTCCTTTCTGATTCTTCCCTCCACTTCTCTCTTTCTTACCTCTTTATACTGATTCACAGGGGCACATTTCAAAGCTCCAAAGAGAAACGTGCCATGTATCAGAATTGGGTCTCAGATGGAGAAGAAAGGCGTGCCAAGTACTAACTATGAAGAGAAAAGGAAGGACAGGGGGTAGGGGAGACTCCCACCTCCCCACTGACTGTCTTTATTAGACTCTCAGTGTTCCTTTATGATTCCTATTAATCACACGTAATCACCCTCCCAATTATTAAATTATAGAGACATGCATTCCCTCAACCACATGGAATAATTATTTACTAAAATGAATTAACATGTAGAAAAGCCTCAGTTCTGTGGAGGCTGAAACTTAGCATAATGAGTTTATCGGGCTTAAAAGAAGCCAGGCAGGCTTTTTTTCCAGTGAAATAAATACACTGATTACCATGAAGCTTAGCCATGTTGGCATCATGCCGTTTGCTATTCCTTTAATAAAAAACAGCTCAAGTTGTTTATCTGTTTTCAATCAAATTCATTCAGGCTTCCCTTTGCAATTAACAGCCTGGATAGGGGTGGGAGTGGGGAAAACATGTCCTTACCAGCCTCCTCCTGCAGGTCCCCAAAGTTGCTCATTTGGGGACTTCTTTGTGATTTAATAGACCTGCCAGTCCACCAGGCTGGCACATGGCTCTGATCTGCAGTGACAATATACTTGTCACTGGGAAAGACATCTCCAGGACATCAGCCTTAGCTGGGAGGGGAGCCAGTCAAGTGGAAATGATTGTGTACTCTTGAACTCTCCCGAGCTCCTGCCAGGACCTGGCAAGAGGAGAAAGGTCTGCATTCCATCACTTTCTCTAGAGACCCCAGTCCCTCTTGCCACCTATCTCCAGAGGCACTCCCAAGTTCTAAGCATCTTCATCATGGGCTTCTGGACACATGACTGGGAAACAGCAGTTATGGGTAATTAAGCCTGGAAACTCTTAATTTTTCAAGGTACCCATTAAGCCACTCATTCTTCTTCGTTGACTTTTAATAGTGATTTAGGTGCCAGATATTCACCAAGGGACATTTGGATCATTTATTCATTCATTCACTCTTTCGACTAGACGGTGTTCTACAGGGCAGTCCTGGGAGTGCATGACGATAGTGTAGGTTTTTTGTTCATTTAAAAAGAAATGTTTCACATCTACTATGTGTCAGGCAGGGCTATAGGGAGATGAACAAGGCACATTAGGTCCTAGCTCCCATGGAGCTTGCCTTTGGGGTGGGTGGGTGAAGGAGTGTGGCAGCGTGACTCCTGGTCCACCGCCTGTGTCATTTGTGTGTGGGCTGGACCTAGCGACGTGTTTCTAAGAAACAGAAGATACCGAAGTGATGGGATGTCACTTCAGATTAGCTTACAAAAGACTGTATCTTCTATCTTGCTAGGTCTTTCTTACCCTCCTCTCCCTCTCATACGCTGATGAAACAAGCTGCCATGCTTTGAGATGCCCTATGGACATGTTCATACAGCAGGGAATGGAGGGTGGCTCTAATGTCCCTGAGAAGCTGAGGACTCAGTCCGACACTGTGAGGAACACGTGAGGAGCCAGGATGTGACTCCCCTGGGAGAGCCTCGAGGGGACAGCAGCCTGGCTCACTCCTTGACTGCAGCCAGTGGGTCTCCCAGCCGGAGTTCCTGGCTAGCTGCCCAGAGATAACAAAGGTTCTTTTTAAGCCTCTAAGTGTTGGGAGAATTTGTTATGCAGCAGTATAAAATAATATAGGGGGAAATTATAAAGTAATCAAGAAGGCAAATACCAGCTGGTGATGAGGCAGTGTGGAGTGTTGAGGATGACATGGGAAGACTAGCAGGGTGGTGGGTACAAATTGGTGTCACAGGGTGGGATGGACCTTAAGGGTCTTTAAGACCAGACCCCAGGGGGAAGCTTCTCTGTGCTCTGCATGTCCTTTCTGAGGGGCATCTGACATTAGATCAAAAACCCCCGTGATGGGAAGCGTGCATCTTTCCAGTGTCTCTGTCTGGCCTTTGCATTTGCTCCGGGGCTGAAACCTGCAATCTGTGATTGCAGCGCCCTCATCCTGGTTCTTTCCTTTGAGGTCATGTGCGTGCTTTGAACTTTTAGGGCCCTCTCTCCTAGACAGTTGCCCAGCCCTTCCTGCTGGTTGTCTGCTTGTCTGAGCTGGCTCTTCTTTCCTTTCTAGACTCCAGGCTTTGGTGGTTTTGACACTGTTTTCAGTCTTTGAGATCTAACTCCTTTCACATACCTTCCTCTACCCTGTGGGTCTCTCTCCGCCGTTTTCGGCTTGCTCCTTGGTCTTAATGTCTCTGTGCCTCCAGTTGGACATTCTGCAGCCCTGGGGTTGATGACTGCCCCCAAAGGCATCACCAGACCCCCATCACATGACAAACTCTTAGCTTAACTCCTCTCCTGGAGAAAACTGCCCAGCTCCTTGGCAGTCCACCCCGGCCCCTTCCAGCTTCAATTATCACCTCTGCAGACCACTCCCTAGAGAGCGGTTCCTGCCTAGCCAGCTACCTGCTGGACACTTTCCCGTGAAGTTCCTTCCAGTCTGTGAAACTCAGGATGCCTGCCTTCCTGTCCTACAACTCTTCCCTGAGCACTCACCCTGGGATGCACCTCTTCCTGTCATCATCCCCTCTCTGTCACCAGATAGGCCTGAGTCTCCTGCTTTTTCTGGTATTCCAGGCACTAACTCAGAGACTTCTGGCATTTCTTACCTTATCTTTTTTCTGTAGCTTCCACAGCGAATCCATCATCACCTGGTGTGTGCCAAGATTCTCTTCTGGATCTCTTCTACTGCCTCCTGCTTCTGCCACCCCTGAGGCCCAGGTCCTCATCAACTTACCCTTCGACTTACAGTAACCCCTGTCCTCCAAAGATATATGGCACAAGGCAGTGTGGGGGCAATGCTAGACAAAGCAGACCTGGTCTCTGTCCTCCTGGGACTTATGGTTTATGTTGTTCCTCCATCATTCATTCAAATATTCACTGAGCTCCTGCCATGTTGAATTTATCTAATAAACTCAGATCCTCAGTGGTGGATGGTAACTTCCTTTCAACTTAGTTGTATTCAGGGGTGGTTTCCATTAAACAGCTTGACGATTGCTTTTGTAACTGGTAGCAGTACATAAAAGGACTGCCTGGAAAGTCAGGCATACCTTCATCACCCACCCTCGGAAACATGGCTCTGAGAATTTCTGAGCTGGAGACTTATCCGTAGTCTGACTACCAGAGCCTTGTAGTAATGTTTCTAGGAAAAATCAAGCCTGGGAAGGTTCCTGCATGCCTCTCTCCACATTCTTCAGGTACCATGAGTTTCCTTACCCCAGTCCATCTTCCTTTCAGCACCAGTGGTTGGTCTTCAAGTACCTGCATCATCCCAGGTCACCAGGGCATTGGGGATGGGGATGTCTTAGCTGCTGAGTAGGAGCCAAGACAACATGCAGTCAGTCTTGGAGAGATCGGTGTGGAGACAGTCACATGGAGGGTCCCAGGGAAGGACTCCAGGCCAGTGGGCACGAGGGAGCCAGTGGGGAATGAGCTGACGCAAGTACAGGCTATGGGCTGTGGCTGAGTGTGCTCATTCATGCCCCCGGGCCACGTAAGGCAACATGGTATGAGGTTTTGAAGATGAAAAACCCTTTACCACTGGTTTTGGGTGAATGATTTAATTTCTCTGAATGGCAAGTATTTCCTATTTTAAATGGAACCGATGGTACCTACTTCCAAAGATTGTTGGAGTTCCTAACATGGAAGGCCAATAAATGGCAGCTACGTTACCTCTGTGTTATTAGTATGGTGGCTGACATTGAGGCTGGGGCTGAACAGACAGAACCAGAAGGTGGGAAGGAGGCAGAATTCTCAGAGAATGCTGAAGTTCAAGCTGGGGCAACCATGGTCTTTCCACAGGTGAAAAGTGAGGAAGTCAGAAGTGAGCGGGAGGTGGGAGATGGGGGCAGCTGCCAGGAATTCTCAGCAGCCACCTTTGCTGGCTGTCTACTGGGGAGGTTGTATAAAGAGCAGGCAGAACTGGGGCATCTCGAGTAGAGCATTTAAATGGTTCATCCCCAGCCTCAGGACAGAATTGTTTCTAGAGCTGAGGAGATGCTTCAGATGACTGTCAAGTAGCCCCTGGGTCAAGGCTGTGGGGACAGGAAACCAGGTAGGCCCATCCAGATGTGGCCCACAGAGTGGGTGCCTCTGGGAGACTGTCCTCTGGACCCATCTGGGCCTTGCGCCCCTCTCTGTCCAGACTGTTGAAGGCCATGCTCATCTGTCTTTTAAGGATGCACTCTGACAACGCCAGCCTCTCTGACTGCTCACCGCAGTCTCCCTGCCTTGTACACACTGTAGCATTTAGTCCTCTAAGAATCCATGTGTGGTGGATGCTATTCCCATTTTATAGATAAGAAAAGTGAGGCTGAGCCGATTAAGTGACTTTGCCAGCATCCCTCAGTTGGGAAATGCAGGGCTGAGATTTAAAAACAGGTCTGCCTGGGTATAAAAACTCCAGCTCTGTTCAAGAGACTACGATGTTCCAGTTGCTATAACTGAGTAACAAATGCCTCCAGAATGTAGTGGTACAGGATAACCGTTTACTGCACTCGCTTATGAATTCAGTGCGGAGGGCTGGTTTGCACTGCTTGTGTCTGGAGGACTTGAAGCCTGGATTCTGCACTCGCCGGGAAGCTCGTTCACCCACGTCTGTGCCTGAAGCTGGCTTGAATCTAGGGGCCTTCACCCCCATCACATGGGCCTCCCCAGAACCTTTCTCCCTGGGCTAATTTGGGCTTCCTCACAACATGTCTCCCCCAGCTGTGAGCGAGGGTGTGGGAAAGAGGGAGCCAGGCAGACTGGCTGTGTGACGTAGACTTAGAAGAGGGGCAGTGTCACTTCTGCCTGTCCTACTTGTCAAAAATGTCATAAAGGCTCAATCAGACCATAAGGGAGGGGACCTAGCTGCTACAGTTTGCTGAGTGACAGGGTTTGGAAGGAAAGGTGCACCTGGAGCTGTTGCTATGGCCGGCACTTTAAGATGGCACGTCCGAGGAACACATCCACCAGGCAGCGAGCACCCGGTGGCCTTGTTCTAATCTTGGTGATTCCAGAGGCCAGGCACCTGGGGACACACAGTAAGAGTCTTTTTTTTCCTCCAGTCAAATGAATAACCACCTTAACCCTTTTGAGGGCTTCATTCTTTCTATTTTGTATTTACTGCTTTCTTACTTCCACAGCAGAAGTGTTCCGTTTCGCGGCTGCTCTGCTTCGAGCATCTCTTCCATCCCAGATTCAACAGATGCCATTTCCTCAGGGAAGCCCTGCTTCATGCAGTGCAGGGGTCCCGGGGGTTGGGGGGAGCTTCTGAAAGCCCCACGGCATGTCATCACTCACACCATCGCCTGCAACTCTTTGGACCCCGTGCCCTCTGATTTGCCCAGCCAGGCTCAAAGCCTGGTTTCTTCCCCCTTGGGCTTCCCATGCCCTGTATGTGGAGGTGACAGGGACCCTGAAAACAGTCTTGACATGTGTCATGGAGCCTGTTTAGGCCTGAATCATACAGGGATAGCACTGGTAAGACTTGGGTAGTGACCTTTTACCTCCCTCTCTCCCTCTCCTCCACCCCCACCTCTCCCTCCCTCTGCCCCTTCACCCCACCTTCCCTCTTTCTTCCTTTCTTATCACAAAGCAGTTCTGGTTTTGTTTGTTAGTTCAGTACTCTCCAAATGGATCCACAATTCTATGACAAACCATAACTCTGTTTTCGCCTTAGTGGACTGTGTGCTGTTCTGAGAGTGGGTAGGGAAGGGACTCAGATCTGGTAGCCGAGTTTGTGGGGAAGAGCCTACAGGAAGCATCGAGAGGCCTGGGTTAAGACCCGTGCTCCCCCTCCCAGCCTGCTTTCCTCTCCTCTGTGAGATCGAGATAGCACCCTTTCTGCCCTGCCGAAGCGACTGTGAAGGTTGAAAGAGAACTTGGATAGGAGAGGGCTGTGTAAACAGTACAGGGCTGTATAAAAGAGTGGTTTCTCCTTTGAGCCAGAGCTTCTCTGAATGTAGAAGTGAGGGATGGAGATTATAAACCCATGGCTCAAACTTCTTCTGCAGTGTCCTAACTGACGATGTGTCTTCTGGAAGGAGAATAAGTTAAGTGGGTGGATGTGGGAGAGGGAGCTCCTCAATCCAACAACGAACACTCCGAATTCTGGACAAGATCCCAGCACAGGCACAGGATGTAGCTGCTTCTCAGATATTTGTGGAACACCTGACCAACTCATCTTCATGGGTTTACACCATCTTCACAGCATGGGTAGGGTAGCAAGCTCAGCTATTCCAGAGACCAGACAGGTACCATGCTGGGGTGAAGCGGACTTGATAGACTCTGGGAAACACAGATGCTACCACTATAAACACTTTAACGAAGTACTTTTCTATAACTAAGACCTATCTCAGGAAGGGCCATATGTTGCCATATAGGAAGGCAAACCAGTGGAGTCTTTATTCCCCCAAGACGTCAGATTACGTATTTTATTCTAAATGCAAATTCTGTTCACATTTCCATTTCCATCTTGGTGACAGATACAACATTTCAGAAAACTGCAAGAGCTAAGCAAAATAGCTCTGCAGCTGTATTCAGCCCATGGGCCACCAGTTTGAAACAAGAGCTGGAAAGAGCCCCCTGGGCTGGAGAAATGTAGTGTGGGGGCTCTTCATGAGGGAATGGGTGTCCTTTGGGTGGGATGGGAGGTGGACAGGAAAAGGTCTGACTGCTGCCGAGCAGAGCATAGGGCACTGACTGAAGGGGTTGTGGGGGAGAAGGGGACTGCTGCTCTCTATCAGCAGTGGGCTTACATGAGGACAGGGGACAAGGTGAGTGGGCAGGCTGGCAGCCCTGTCCTGCCAGAGAGCTCAGTGGGGAGCTAACAACTGCCCCAGAGGAGTGCAGGAAGTCACTTTGTCCCAAAGAAGGCAACATCAGCAGGTCTGGCTCAGCAAACACCACCAGCTCCACTGCTGGGGACCCCAGTGAGCATTAACATGGAGTTATTTCTTTCATAGGAGCTGCTGCCTATTAACCAGGGAGGCACAGCAATGACAATGCTTCTATAGAAATCATCAGGGGACCCTGCAGACAACTGGGACCCACATTACTTCTATCTTCAGTGTTTCCAGAGCCTCGAGGCTGTCTTTAAATCACTCTGGATCATATCCAGAGAGCTATGAGGTTGAGCAGAATTAGAAAACCTATGGGTCCCTTTATAAAAAGGAAAGTAAAATTTCAAAATTTTTAAATCATACAGATCATGCTCATTATTAAAACAAATTTTAAATACAGATGGTCAAAAGAAGAAAACAAACAAAAATTATGGTCATACTTCCAGAACTATTTTTTGCAAGTTGTAGAAATATTTTTATTGAAGGAACATTGCATCCTAATATTATGTAATTTTAAGGTATGCATCATCAATAAACCAGCATATGTATATAATGCATTAATCCAGTTCTATCCTTGTACCCAGTTTTCCCACCATCTTCCCTTCTGGTAACCACTGATGTGATTCTGTAGACTAAAAGCCTGTTTTTGTTTGATTTGGTTCATTTGTTTGTTTGGTTTCTCTATATACTACACATGAGTGAAATCATATGATGTTTGTTTTTCTCCTCTGACTTATCTCGCTAAGTGTAATTCCCTCTAGTCCCATGCATGTGGTTGCTAATGGCAGGATTTCATCTTTTTATATAGTGGCATAGTCCATTGTATATAAATACCACATCTTTTCATCCACTCATCCAGAACAGGCCTTCACATATTCATACATGCATGCTTACAGACATACAGTTTAGACTTTACAAGACGGTAACAGGCTTCCTCGCCTTCCCTCCCGCTCCCACCTCCCCGTTTCCATCAATACACATTCCTCTTTGCCATCCACTATGAAGAGTGGTTATCATTTTATGGGTGTACTATGATTTATTTACAAATTCCAGTTTTAAGAATTTAAGATTTTCTTTTTTCAATTCAAATCAATAATACAATGAACATTCCTAATGCTCAGTGTCTTCATACATCTCTATTATATTTCAGTCTGGATTCCTAGAAATAAAAATATGCTTAGTGGAAACTGCTTACAAACTAATTTTGAAAAAAAACTGTCTCCCCAAATGTCGTACGTTATATAATAGCAGCAGTTTCTGGGGATGCTAATTCATTATCATCAAAACTTAGGATTTTTCATGTGACAATAAAGATTTTACTGATATCCTCTCAATTCATCTCCCACTGACCTTATGAGAGTATTATCATCCCCATTTTACAGATTGGATAGTGGAGGACAGAAGACACAAAGTAACTTGCTCATGGTTATGCAGCAAGGAACTGGCAGCACTAGGATTCAAGCCCAGCTTGGACTGACTCCAAAACCCCTGTTTGCATTCTTGTGTTACCTGCCCCCCGCTGCACATTCATAAAAACTGCAATCTTAAGAAACACCCGATTTTTTTATGTTATCAAACTCACAGTTCTTGCTCCCATTTGACTGCTGTTTTTATGGGCTGAGTGACTAAGAATAGTTTTTGATTAATTAAATTTTTGTCGCCAAGGAATTAATTTGCCCCCCACCCCCACCCCCCCTTCGTGCTTCCAAAGCACACAAGAAAATGATTTTAGCAGCGGGGATAATTACAGAAAATATGGTGTTAACTCAAATGGAATGCAAATATTTTAGAGTTTTTATTATTCTATAGGACCACCAGAGTGAAAAGAAAATGAAATAAACCTCAGCAGATGTTAGGAGCGAGCAGACACCAAGTCGGGAGATCCGTAGTCGTCTCTGGGTTTTTAAGTCCCTCTGACACTTTTAAAAAGAAGCCATCTTTATGTTTGAGCCTGGATGGTTCTGTGAGGACCGGGGCCCAGTGAAATCACTGGGTAGATTCATGCTGATGAGAAAGGCCCAGCCAAGAGGTGCATGCAAGTCTTCTATTTCAGGCACTTTCCTTGCCAGTTATGGTTTCTGACTCTCACCCCATCGCAGTTTAAGGGGTGCAGGCATCTGGTGGAAAGACTGGGTAGAGAGTGGCTCTGCAGGGGGTCAGTCCATCTCACACCAGAGGCCCCATTGGAATGGAGAGGCTGGAGGCCTCCTTGTGAGTTCTCCTTGACTGAACTCTTTTTACACGTGCTTACTTTGCTCCTTCATTTTCCTTAGTAGCTTCCTAGGAAAGAATTCAAGAAGATAAATTGCCTTCATTTTTGTGAGTTAATATGCTATTCTTCCTCCTCCACGATGGAAGGTTTAGGTATAGCATTTGGGCCTAAGGACTAGCATTTTGAAGGCATTTCTTCTGTCATGTTGCTACTCGAAGTGTGGCCCACACACTAGTGTCAGTTTACAACTATTTGTCATCCAACTAATGAGTTAAGTACAAAAATGGAGAGTAAACATTTCAAAGCTGTTAGACTAAGTTGGTGTGTCCACTGAAACTGAACTTAAAATCAGGGAAGGGCTTTTAATTTGTATGTCTTTTTTGAATTTAGTTTTTCCTAGTAAATCTTTTTTACTTTATATTATAAAGTTGCAGTGAGTGACAGATTGAAAACAAAGTAAAGTTCTTTGCGACATATTTCAAGAAACATTGTTCTAGTAACAGTGTTGTTCTTAGAAGTCCTTAGGCAGGACGATCTTTTCTAAGTAGCCAGTTTTCCTCTCTGAAGCTTTAAGAGTTTTCTCTGTATCCTTATAATTCAGAATTTCACAAGAAGTCTTAAGGCCTTTTGCCATTCAGAATTCTGGGTCCGCAATGGGTCTTTCAACCTGGAGACTCATCCATGCACCCATCCATCCTCCCATCCATCCACTCACCCATCCATCCACCCATCCATCCACCCATCCATCCACCCACCCATCCATTCACCCATCCATGCACTCATCCATCCACCCATCCATCTACCTTTCCATCCATCCACCCACCCATCCATGCACCCATCCATCCACCCACCCATCCATCCACCCATCCATCCACTCATCCACCCATCCATCCATCCATCCATCCATCTTTTTTCTTTCCTCTCTTTTTCTTCTGTTCTCTTTTTCTGAAATTCTTGTTATTTGGATATTGGACCACTTTCTTCATCTGTTGTATCTTTATTTTGTCCCCATATTTTCAGTCCTTTTTTCTTAGAAGATTCTCCAACTTTATCTTCCAGTTCTTTCATTTATTTAGACTATCATTCATTATTTATGTATATTCAACCTATCTTCAAAATGTTTCTTATTACTTGATTCTTTTTCATAGTATTCTCTTTTTTTGTATGCAATATTATCTGATTTTAGGAAACTGATTAGATTTATTGTTTTACTAAGTCTTTGCTTCCTGAATTTTATGTTTCCTTCTACCCCTGCCCCCCCAGCCGCCACCTCCTGCCCAGCGATGAGTTTAGCTTCTCTTCACATTGATAATTCTTGGCAAAGATCTTGGTTGTCCATCCATATCTGATAAGGCCTTAAAAATCTGATAGATCACTTGGTCAGTTCTTGAGTGATTGATTGGGTGGGAGGTCATGGGGGGACCCAAATAAAGTCTTTTAGGGGGGACTGTTCAGTTTCTGCAGAGAAGAATTTCCTGATCTCCTCCCTGGGGAAAGGTGGGGATGGGTGGGGATGATGAGCTTTTCTAGATGCTGGTGCTTCCCGTATCTGATGGGAAGGAAGGACTAGGGTTTCAATGTTCAGATACAGAGGGTCTGCTTTGCCTCTGCCCTTCTCCATGACAGTTTTGATCAAGGCTTAAGCTTTGCTAAAGTTGTCTGGGGACAAACTGGCAATCTTTTCACCTTATCCTCCTCTGCAAACACTTTAATCTGTACCTTTCTCTGCTCTGCTACATCCTTCATTACTTTTCCAATAATTTTTGTTCTTCCAAAAATATATTGAAATTTCTCATTCACTGATGTACCCCTTTCCATTCTCCTAGACTGAGACATACCTGTGATGAGCGATCTGTGTTTAATTAGAAGTCTACTTCCTGTACTTTTAGAGTTAACTTGTGCAAGGTTGAATATTTATTCATATTGTTTCCTTTTATCAGCTCCACCCAATTTGGGTTCCATCATGGGATGTACAGTTTGATATTAGTTCCTTTCATGTCTTCATCCAACTTCTTGGTAAGAGTGTTGAGCAAGATAAAGTCAAGGAGAGAGCCCAGTGGCTTATTCCCAAAGACCTCCACTGATGTAGACAGACAGACCTCTTGTTCCATTGTTTCTGAGTTGTTGTGTGATAAACAGTTGTCAAATGTGACCATCCTACCAGGGAAAGAAATGCAGATGACCCTGTGAGATTTGTTACTGGCAGCTCAAGGCAGTTGTCGTGTTTACCATTTAGCTCTTGCTTGTGAAATGCTATTATTTAGTTATCCCTTAGAGCATTTTTCTAGGGGCTGAAATTAAACTCCTGGGCTGTGGCTTTTGGAATAGACCTCTTTTTCTGAAAAGAATGCTACTCTTTCTGGCTCTTCTCCTGATCTCACAGATACCAGTATGTTTTAATACTGGTACTGGTGGCACCTCCCTACTTTGGGTTCATTAGTGGGAGCCTGGTCCATTCATCTCACTTAAAATAGTCTTCTATCTTCTAGTATGAAGATTATTATCCTTTGAAGAGATGAAAGAGTCAAGTAGTTTGTCCATCTTCCCCCCTCCCTCCTTCCCTCCCACCTCCCTCCTCCAACCCTTCCTTCCTTCCTTCTTTCCTTCTTTCCTTCCTTTTTTCATTCCTTCCTTCCTTCCTTCTCATGACCCTAAAGCACTCAGCTAGTTGCTTCCTTATTCTTCCTGGTTGCACAACGACTTTAAGAAAGGGGGATGTTAAAAAGTCACTTGATCAGGTGCCTAAAATCTTGCTGGTGCATTAATCATTTCACTTTAATCTGTCTTCTTTTGGCTCCTGTGACAATAGTGTGCTTCCCTTGATAGGTGAACCTGTTCCATCTTAGCATTTTTAGAACACCTCCAGGACTAGGCAGACCAGATGGAAGCAGGAGAAGCTGAGGAAAGCCCAGAGCAGGGGAGGGTGCAGGCGAGGTTACAGTGAGACCCAGGCCTGCTGGGCAGCGGCAAGGTGAGATCAAGTGAAATCCTGTGACTCAGAAAGCCTTTCTGGCTGAAGCCCTTGACCCAGCCCAGTAGGTCTTCTGTTCCTCACACCCTCCAAGTCTCTTTCTGCCCAGGGCCCTTTGCATTTGTTCTGATAACCTCTTTGTGCAGGCCTTTGCATTTGCAGCTTCTTTTCACTCTGATGTGAGCTCAAACATCTCCTCCCCTCAGGAGATGACCCCGCTCCCTAAGTCAGGTTCATCCCTCATCTACCAGGGAACCCATTACATCTGCTCTCCTTACCAGAACTAGCATACAATTCTGACAAAGGTACTGTCACCATTGCTAGAGATTTCCTTGTTGATTCATTGACTTGCTTCATATGCCCTACTCTGTCAAATGTAAAATCTAGGGACTTGATTTGCTTTTCTACCTCTGATCATAATGCTTGAGCCAGAGCCTGGTTCACTCAAGGAATGGATACATGTATTGAAAAATATCCATGAGAACACCTTAGCCAATGTGATATTTTTTTTAATTTAAAATTTTTTTTAGAGTAATCCATTCATATTCTGGACACACATTGAGAATCCTCAGTGTATACTGTGGACTGAACATCCAAAATCTATGACCCACAGGTCAAATCTAGCCCACAACCTGTGTTCATAAATAAATGTATTGTAACATAGCTGTGCTCATTTATTTCTACAGTATCCAAAGCTGCTTTTTCTCTACAACTGCAAAGGTGGGTAGGTGAGGCAAGGAACTACATGGCTTGCAAAGATGAATATTTTAATGGTCTTGTCCTCTGCAGAGAAGTTTGCCACCACTGCGACAGGGGGAAGAGTCCCTGAATTACGTCAGATCTTTCTTTCATGTGGACTGATGCCATGATGGCCAGAGGCTTTGTGGCTTCCCCAGCTAGAGGCCTCTTTCATGCCACTGTCTTTAGATAGGGGACTAAATCTTTCTGTTCTTTGAATTGTTGGCTTTGGCAATCTGCTTAATTCAGGTGGAAAACGACTTTGACCTGTATTATCCAGAGAACGGAGATCAATGTGATTTCTCTAATTGTTAATTATCAGGCGGACACATGCCAGGGTCTGTGCCTGCCTGTCTTTTTATCGAGAGGAAGAGTTTTGCAAGGCGCCTTGGTGGCATGAAAGATAGACTTCAGCTGTAAGATTTTATTATTTTTATTATTTCCCTTTGCTTAGATCTCTATGAGAATCATGATGTTTCCAAGGCAACACATGGCTTGGGGAAATTGGAGAGAATACTCTCGATGCAAAGGGATAACATCACAGCTACCACAACAATGCTCTCCAGCGCTCCAGTGTCGGATGTTCAGAGAGACCAAGTCATTTTGATTAGAATCCAGGCAGCATGAGTTTCCAAGTGGAATAATCGGGCCCATGTTCAATAAATTAGTGAGCTGTCCTGATTGTGCAGTGGAGACGGGGACACGCTAAAAGCGATGCCGGGGACTGGGCTCCTGGGCTTATTCGGGCATGGGGGTGATTGTGGCCGAGCGTTTTATTACATTGCCAGGATGAGGTTGATACTTTCAAATTTCTTTTCTATTATACCTGTCTATTGGGAACACACGTTTCCTTTCCTTACCCACCCAAAATATTAGAAGGCTGTTCCCATGACCAGATTATTTCCCCTGAAGTGGCACTCCAGTGTTTGAAGCAATCTTAAAATATTTATTACAAAACGAATGCATTTATTATAGAAAACCTATGCCATACTGCTATCTAAAAATAAGTTAAAAAAGCTCAAACCACCACTTTGAGATTCAAATCGCTGTGAACACTATATATATATATATATATATATATATATATATATATATATATATATATATATTAGATATGGCAAAATACTCTTCCCACTATTCTGTAATCTGTGTGCTTTTTAACGAATAGTATGACATGACAGGTTTACCCTCTACTGGAGTCGGAAGAGTGTGGTGTCACATCAGGTGTCAGAAGCAGGCCTGCTTTATCTCACATCCTGACTTAAAGAATTTCTAGCTGTCTGACTTTGGGAATGTTATATAACCTGTGTGATGCCTCTGTTTCTTCCTCTCTAAAGTGCGCGTGATAATGATGCGATCTACCGCATCAGATTGTTGTGAGGATTAAATGTGTTAATACAGAAGAGCCCCTATAGGGGACCCAGCACATGGAGAATGCTCATGAAATGCCAGCTCTGATAATCACTCCATGTCAGTACCTCATGATTTTACTGCCTGTGTGTTATGCTATCGTACCAGTATGTGAGTCCTCTTTTCTGCTTTTTCCTTCGGTTTGGTGGCTGCATGTGTGTGCGTCACTGTACAGGTTTTAACGCCGTGTTTGTGTAGACTGTGGAGTTGGAGCTATCCAGTGTCTGAGTGGAGTGCACTGAAGAAACCATTAGCCCTCTTGTTGAAAGACCCCCTGACAGTGTCGGCGGGAGGGCAAGAAGGTGGAAGACTAAGACACCATGCTGGCCAGTCGCTAGGAGGTGACAGAGGGACTACACACGAGCTGTATGACTTCCGATTGTGGATTCACTGCTCTCTGAGCCTCAGAGGCAAGTGACTTAGCCTTCATGAACCTTTATTTCCACATCTGTAAAATTAAACTTATTTTGGAATCTTTACTCCTTGAGTTCTAGTGAATGCTGAATTAGGTCAGTGAGTGAAGAGTTAACATTTGTCTTGTAGCTGGAACCCTAGTAAACATTAGGTATTGTTACTAGAAATGGGTGGGGGGGGGCTGCTATTTAATAGGCTGCATTCCTATTCAGACATGCTTATTCTCCCCATACAGGCAGTATGCATTCACCTGCTGTTTATCTACGGAGCAGTCTTCGATGCATTACACATTTATGTCTCTTCTTCCCTCTGTTTCTGTTGGTTTCTTGTGTTTGTTATACTATCGTGTCTCAAGATCACACCTACTCTTATGCTTGGCTTTGTGAAGCTGGGGCTAGGGCTCTGCAAGCACATGATCTTCTTTGCCAGCTAGATCTGTATGGGGCTCTGCCAGTAGGGGGTGCTAGTCAGAGACGAGTGAAGAAGAGGGAAGAGGCCTGCTGCTTTCTGTTTCCTTCCAGTTCCTGCCAGCCTCCTTCCAGCTTACTTTGTCGGTGGCAGTTGATTTTAGTAGAGCAGCTGAGTCTGTTTTTCCGTTTTTCTCTCATCCTCTCAAAACCAGCCTCCTTGTCCCAGTCCCAGGCAGTTGGCCTGCCTTCCTTAGAGTGTCCAGGTCTTCCTCTGTCAGGCCTCCATCTTGCTTCCAGGTCCTGGCAGCCGCAAGCTCTTCCCTCTTCGTTCCTCCATCCCTGGTGGCCATAGCTTCCTGCATTTACATCAGTTAAACACCAGAATTTGCTTTATGTTTTCTCAATTCGCTAATTCCTGGTGAAGAGCACTATTAAATGAGCTGTTAAAATTATTGACGTGGTTTCTGCCTCCTGGCTGGACCCTGACCAATACTACACACACCTTTGCTTTTCCTGAAAATCTTTTGAGAAGGAAAATTCATTTTTTGAGCAAATGTGTCAGCAGGGCTGAATGAAGGAGGCTGGTCTGGTGCTCTGTGCAGGCTCAGTGCAGAAGCATCTGGGCGCCTGGATCACCTGGCCCCTGGACCCTCTGGCTCCCGCTCTGGTGGTGTTCTCTGGGCCAGGACTGTCCCCAGGGAGGCAGGCAGGGCTAAGGTTTCAGTGTCAGTGTCCACACGGGGAAGCAGAGTAGCCCTTTAAGACTGGCCCGGAGAAGGAAGGGGAAAGAAGGGACGACCTGAAGAGAAAGGAGAACTTATGGTGTCTACTGGAATCCAAAAGAAAAATTTCTGAGCAGGAGGCAGATGGCAGGTTAAGAACAGGTCCCGCAGGGCTGACAGAGGCTGGGGAGAGACAGGGAATCATGAAGACTATGAATCAGGCTCGATTCTGGAGGACAGTGTCTGCCTTGCCTTTACTGACACCCGATGAAAGAGGCCTACACAATAGGCTGGTCCACACCACTTTCCTCCTTAGTTGGTCTCCAAAAGGCTTGCTGCCCCCACTGCTGAGGGATTATCTCCAGGAGTTTGTTTCAGGTCACCCCTGTGACCTCCTTACTGAGTGCTCAGTTCAGTCTGTCTCCCTGTCTCTGTCTGACACACACACACACACACACACACACACACACACCCACCCATATATACACACTGGAAATCCTTGGCCTTACATGGGAACCCCCACACCCCCACCTCCAATCACACTCCTGCCTGGAGCAGACTGGTGCTGCAGGCTTTCAAGAGAGCGGCGGAGGAGGCTGCCCTTGCCCTCTGACCCTTGACTGCCAAGGGTCCATATGTGACCAGGATACCTTTATTGAGTTCAAAGAGCTGATAATGTCATGATAGCATGGTGATGGGGGATAAGACAGAGTAGCTCTGTGAGGACACAGCCCCCCTCTGGTGGGAGGGTCACCACCCAGCTGTTCTGTGTAGGGTTTTTGTGAATCAAAGCAGACACACTTCTGTCCCTGGCTTGGAAATTAATACCTGGTGAAAGAATAAAATTGATTCTTTACTTCTTGGGAGTACATTCAACAGGAAGAACAAAAGCACCTAGTGTCTCCACTGATTTTTTTTGAAGAAAACGTTGGGAATAATTTTAGTTTTATAGAAAAGTTGTAAAGAGAGTACAAAACATCTTCCTATGGCCCTTTGCTAGTTTTCCCTTTTGTGAGCTTCTTACATCATTTGGTACACTCAGCAAAACCAAGGAGCCAATGTCAACAGCTTACACTCTTGACTAGTTCCACTTTTTATTCCAGTGTCATTCATTTTTCTATGAGTAACCTTTTTCTATCCCAGGATCCCATCCTGGACATCCTACTACATCAAATCATTACATCTCTTTAGGCTCTTCCAGTCTGATTGTTTCTCAGTGTTTCCCTCTGTTTGATGACAGTTTTGAGGAATCTTGGTATTTAATAGAATGCTTCTCAATTAGGACTTGTCTGATGTTTTTCTCATACTTAGACTGGGGCTCTGGGTTCTGGGAGGAAGACCACCTTATGACAGCCTGTGGATGTGCCCACAGTAGTCAATATAACATGACACGTTCCACTGGTTTCATCATGTGTTTGAAGGAGCTAGGCAGATCTTCTAGGCCGGACATCTTGATTTGGGTTCCTTCCCTCTGGACACACAGGACCAGGACTGCTGACCAGGAGCGACTCTGCAGAGCTGGGCATGGGGTGGGGCCACATCAGGAGAGCAGCAGACTGGAATCAAAAGGTCTGTCCAGTGCGGACCCTGGCCCCTCCATGTCCACGTTGTGTGATGTTGACCGAGGGTCTTTAAGCCTCCCTGTCCTCGGTTTCCTTATTCACCCATCAGTAGGAGAGCCCAACCCCTCCCTTTCCCCTAGAGTTAGTGACTGGATGCAGTAACACATTGAATAAGAAATGACTAAGCTCTGGAAAGGGCAATGCACAGGCTGGGAAATAGTCTTTGAAGCCTGCACTGGATTGTCCTGCCTTTCTGGCAGGAGAAGGCAGATTCATCCATGACTTCTGTTAAGAAACAAATGTAGATGTATGTGTGTAGGGGACATTTTTCCTTTTTTTCCATAAGTCAGATTTATTGAGTTATATTGACATACAACAAAAGTTACCCTGTTCAGGTGTGTAGTTTTATGAGTTTTGCATAATCACTACTATAATCAAGATATAGAATGCACGATGCAGAACATGCCATCACTCTTCTTCCCCCCAAATGCTGCGTGCTGCTTTTTTTGTCAACCTCTTCCCCAATCCAGCCCCTACAACAAAGATCTGGCTTTACCTGTTTGGTTTGGGCCTCAGTTTTGCCTTTTCCATAGTGTCATATACATTGAATCATATGTTATGTAACCTTTAAACATGTTTAAAAGCAGAACAGTTGAGGTATCATTGACATACCATATATTGAACCTGCTTAAAGTGTACAGTTGGATTGATTCTTGACGTGTACATTTGTGTCATCATCATAATGAAGATAGGGCACAGGACCGTCCCCTTGAAAGTGTCCCCATGCTCCTTCCTGGTCTCATCCTTTGAGGATAATCTAGCCCATACTTGTTACTCCTTCTCTGATCCTAATGTGCTTATCTGTAACCTCTTCATTTACTTGTACAATAACATTTGCATCTCCCCCCCACCCAACTGAACTGGCCCAGTGCTTACCAGATTGTCTCTGGAGTTGGAAACATAGGTTCATATATTTAACCTTAGGCTTCTATGTGACATCTCTATGCCATATCTTTTTTAAGATTGGAGAGATAATATAATACCTCCCACAAAGGGCTGTTGTGAAGATTAGTTGGGTTTTATCCACATACAGCACTTGGAAAAGAATTTTGTTCTATAGTAAATAATAAATGCCAACTCTCATCATTACCATCATTTTGCAGAATCCCTTCTAGGGCAGCATTACAACTCTAATTGCACCTATGTGTCCATGAGGCCCAGCACAGTAGAAGAAGCTCAGATATTTTCTGGACATTTGAACCAAGCACGATGTCAGGGAGTCCGTTTCCTGTGGTCACTTATGCTATGACATTCTTGTTTGTGTTCTGCTGTTAGACAAAGCAAAAAATGAAAGAAAGCCCAGACCACGAGGCTGTAATATTTTTGTCTGGGTAAATATAGCCATGACATGTCTATTTCCATGGTTTAGAATATCACAGTGGAAATCTCCGGTGGAAAATTGAGCCCAGCACTTCTACCACATGGTTTGTTTTGCTCATATTTTGATATGTCACTGGCTTAAGAGCCAGGCAGCTGGTCCCCACACACTCTGGAGCCTGCTCTACTGTGGTTTGCACAGAAGGCAGGAAAGGCTGCAAACATTTCATGAGCATTTATTACAGGGGTGTGTTTGAGCTGGCTTGATTGTTCCATTTTCAGGAACTTTGAGAGCTAGTTACTAAAGAAGTTATTATAAAAACTTAAGTCCTCTAGACATACCATTACATAAATTACATGGAAAACGAAGGTAATAAATGCCTAGTTATGCTCACTTTGAGTTTACTCAACTAATGATTGAATACTATCTCTGCTCTTGAGGTCCTTTATATTTATTACATGTGTATGGTGAGCAGACTGTAGAGTGGTATGCTAGTTCCCATCTCCTTCCATCTGTGTTCTGTGATGGCACATTGTTTGCATTGGAATTGGCCATAGTAGGAGTATTTACACCATAGATATTGGTAGGCACTTCAAACCAGGACTTTTTATTCCCAGAGAAATGGTTGTTAAACATTCACCAGCATACCACAAATATTGCACACCAGTCATGCAGCTGAATTTTTTTGGTTGCAAGAAAAAGAGTCTCACTCAAGTCAGTTCAAGTAAAGTGAGGAAGGGCTTTTGCAAAGAGTTTTAATTGTAAAAAAAAGAGATAGACTATCATGGAGATTTAAGAGCAGGCCATACCCTGGGGCCCTCAGAAGCTATAGGCTGGGGGTGGTCCTGGATTCAGGCCACTCTAATGACCGCAGAACATGGCTTGACTCTATATTCTGGTTCACTGCTATTCTCAGGGTACTTGTTTCTTTCTGTCCTGGTTTCAATGGTCTTCCTTCCCCTTTGCCTTGTCCTATGTCTCTGCTATTGCATCTACTTCCTTATCATTTCTCATAGCTTTATCTTGTATTGATTAAACACTGTCATTCAAACTTTTCATGATGAAGACTGTGATACTTGTTTTGAAGAGACTGTGTCTCTTTGTTTTGTTGCTTTTATTTCTTAGAGGAGATCTAATTGGTCCAGTTCATTTTTCATGACTGGCGGTATCAGCTAGTGATTTATCTAGATTTTGCACACAAGTCTATATCTGGCCATTATTGTCCAGGAAAGGAGGTGCTATCACATAGGACAAATTTGGGTTGAGTTACATGAGGGATATAAGAATAAGTTAACTGAAGTTAAATAAGCCAGACAGAGAAAGACAAATACTATATGGTGTCATTTCTATGTGAAATCTTAAAAAGTAAAAATAAAACTCATAGAAATAGAATAGAATGCTGGTTGCTGGGGGTGGGGTGGTGGGACAGGGAGAAGTTGGTAAACAGATATCAGCTTTCAACTCTAAGATGAATACCGTACGAATCTAGCATAAAACATGTTGACATCAGTGATCATAGAGTATGGTTGCTAATGCTTATTGTATGATTGAAATTTGCTAAGAGAAGAGTTTGAATGTTCTCACACAAAAAAATCTAAATATATGAGGTGATGGATGTGTTAATTAACCAGCTGTGAAAAGTTGTTCACAAAGTGTGTGTATGTATGTATGTATTCACCACCATGTACACTATAAATATCTTACAATTCTATATGTAAATTATACCTAAGTGAAGCTGAAAAAAAAAAAAGATGAATTAGCTATTACCAGAATAACTAAAACAAAAAGACTGGCAAAGTTTGGCAAGGTTTAGGTGCGTTGTTTCAAATTTCATACATTGCTGGAGTAAATGAAATTATGAATAGCCAGCTGGAAAATGGTTTAGCAGGATACACTAAAGCTGTCACATACCTGTCCTACACTCCAGAAGTTCTCCTTTAAATACCCAGCAGAGATGAGTTCTTTTAGTCTATGGCAGGACCTATGTAAGAATCTTCCTAGCAGCACTTAGTTCTAACAGTTCCAGCAAGAAACTCCCTAAAGTCCTTCCACTCTAAAGGGTGTCCACGATTTGTGACAGTTTCATATAGCAGAAAAGAATGTCGTTGTCATTGCTATGCACACAGGGTGGTTGGAAATCTCACAAACATGATGCTGTGTGAGAGAGGCCATGCTGGAAAGAGCACGCACTGTATGGTTTCATGTAAGTGCTCTGTAACAGCAGACGAAACACCATCTATGGCAAAAGAAGTCAGAATAGTGGCTGCTCTTCGGGGAAATTTATCAACGGGAGGGAGTGTGAGAGAGCCTGCTGGAGTGCCAGGAATTCTTTATCTCTTGATATGGGTGGTGCTTGCTACTCAGATGTGAACATTTGTAAACTTTATTTGAACTAGGTTCTTAGGATATGGGGAAAGGAAGGAAGGAAGGAAGGGAGGTAGGGAGGGAGGGAGGGAGGATGGATAATCATTGCCCCCAATAAGTTCATAGTTTACCAGTGGGTAAGAGGGAGTGACTGACATGGGAAAACACAGTATTATTGAGAAAGGTAAGTGGTAATTAAATTTATGAATCTATGTGAAGTGCCATGGGACGTCAAAGGAGGAGCCATTGATTCTGCTGAGAGAAAAGAGAATTTACATCTAGCGAGTCTCGAGAATGTGCCAGTTGCTTTAAATAAGTTACTCAGTTCTGTATGTCCTTCACATACATAAACTGAAGGGAGAGGGAAGCTCTGGATGGACTTTGGAGGGATACTAGGGTATCCATCAAGATAATGAAGATAGTTAAATCAGGAGAGTTAAATCAGTTTTTGGAAGATGCTGGAATGAATGAACACAAACCTGGCAGCCTAATGCAACAGAAATTTATTCTCTAGAAATTGTGGAGGCCAGAAGTCTGAACTCTAGTAGGTTCTTAAGGAGAATCCATTACGTACCTCCTCTAGACCTGGCATTCCTGGGCTTGTGGTTACATTGTTTCGAATCTCTGCCTCCATTGTCACCTTGTCTCTTCCTCTGTGTCATTTTCATAAAGTTACTTGTGATGGCATTTAGTCCCACCCAGATAACCTATGATTATTTCTTGGCAGCTCAAGATCCTTATTCATACTTGCAAAAATGCTGTTTTCAAATAAGGTGACAGTTACAGTTCCCAGCATGTTGATAGAGACACTGGCCTCCCACAAATGATTTAACTGAATCAATAACATATACTAGCTCATTAAAAATTAATAAATAGGTGCTTACTGGGCACAGGAGATGGGGGACAGAAGGCTGTACATGCAGCAGAGTTCTTATGCTCCATGAAGATTAGAATATTTTCACTGTTTACTTGCTCCTAACGTCAACCCCCTGGTTGGAGGATTGCCTGCAAGTGCGCACACACGTGCACGCACGCACACACACATGCACACATGTGCACGTGCACACACACGCCCCCACCCCCCCCTTTTGTTTCAGCTGCACTTTGACCTAGTCTGAGGTCTTCTGAAGATTAGGAGCCACCTCCAGCCCAACCATTCACCGACCACCATGCACCTTTCCAAAGGAAAATCTTTTTGAGATATCATGCGCATCCTGAGCTTTTACGAGCTACAATCCCTTTCTTCAAACAAAAGCGTGTTGTGTATAACGGATACAGAGCCTGGAGCACCACTTCTCTTCACACCCTTGGTCCTTCTCCTGAGAGCCCACTTGACAATTATTATTGCTTCAGATCAGGGACTGGCAAACATTTCCAGGAATGAGCCTCATCATAACTAGTTAAGACTTTCCAGTTCATCTGGGTCTCTGTTGCAATGACTCAGCTCTGCCGTCGTAGCTCAGAAGCAGCTATAAAACAATACAAAACAAGGGGTGTAGCTGAGAACCCATCAAAATGTATTTATGGACACTGAATTAGAATTTCTTATAATCATGGCATCTTCTATTTTTTGACTTTTTTTCAACTATTTAAAGATGTGAAAACTTTGCGTAGCTTGTGGACTTTGCAAAAACAGGCAAAAGAGTGTTAGCTCACAGGTTATAGTTTACCCACCTCAGTCTTAGATAATAGCCTCTGACCTGTGGAGTCTTTCTGAAGATTTAAAATCCCAGATTAAAAAACCTCAGGACTGGAAAGGTCTGTAGAGGCTCCTGGTCCCTAATCCCCACGGTCATATCCAGTTGCCAGCCAATATGTCCCTGAGTTGTCATCCGGCGCCTTCTTGAACTCTTGCAGCTGCAGAAACGCCACCTCCCCGGCTGGCTCATTCGACCCCCCAGGCAGCGCTGATTGCTAGTCTCTCCCCCGCGTGGAGCGGCACCTGTCTACAGCAAGAGCATCTACAGGATGCCAGTGGAACAGTGCGGCACAGTGTTAACACATCAGGTTAATTTCATGCTCTGCTTGTCCTGGGCTGATATTAACGAAAATTAAATTTTGTACTAATCAGCCTTAGCGTTCAGTGTGCACGACACACATTTGTGATTCCTGGCAAGGGTGGTTAAATCATATTTATGCTATTTATGTGGTGCCTGGATCACAGGGAGACACTATTACAACAGTTAGACCCCCAGGTTGACAGATGCCATTGTGAGTGGACATAGCTGAGTGCAAGTGGCAGGCAGAAGGAAGACAAACCAGGGACCCACAGTTAATTTTCAATTTCCTTCTCGCCTTCGGATGGCTAGTTTTAAAGGGCTGACCAATGTGAGGGATTTTACTGTGTCCTGCTTTCTTTCCCCCTCTCCCCACCTCCCTGTTTCGTGACTTTGGGAAAATACAGTTTTTAGAGACAGGCAGAAAGGAATGTTTTCTTCTTTCCTGGAGCCACAGAAAGGGGTCTTATGAACACCTGATAAAACTTAGTTGCAGGTGGCTTATTAGTGACAGTGGTTAGGAACTTATGGCAGCGTTCTCTTGTTCTGCAGAGGTGGAGAAAGGAGAGCAAAACTAGTCTGGGTGTCTTCCTCAGTGGGGAGAGAGGCTGCCTGAGTTGATGGCAGGGCCTTCAGCATTGCATCTATTCTCTTGGTGCTGGTCACCACGAGCAGAGGGGCTGTGAGGACAGTCTCATAGGTCTAGTTTCCTGGAGAAGGTGAGAACCACAAAGCACACTGACTCCACATGGACATCGTTCCACAGCCCCAGATGCATCTTCATCCACATCCATGTCAGGGGACTCCAAACTCTTTAGGATCATGGATCAACATTTCATCCACGAGCCATGCATGCGCCCAGAATGACTCTTACTGGGCATTGAACAGTTTTCTTTCTAACTTGAGCCTTCAGTCCTGCTTCCTAAGCTGCAGGATCAGCCCTCAGCTTAGGGTTTATGTCCCGGGGTGCAGGGGCCAGCAAGGCTTACATGAACCTGTGGGTAGGGTGACTAACCATCCCAGGCTGGGACTGGAGGGTTTTCCTGGGCTGTGAGACTTTCTGTGCTCAAATCAGAACAGTCCTAGCCCACCTGGGATGGTCATCATCCTACCTTAAAGGACTGGTGGTGTCATTCAGTCTGGCCAAGGCACCCACCTGATAGATTGTTAACGATTTCCAAGGAGGTTGTGGCGATTGCTTCCAGACTTTGGCAAACCCATCTCTGGCAATGGCTTGGGCTCCTCAAAGCCCACTTCATTCCTTTCCTCCTGTTAATTATCTATGGGTCCACCTCTCTCCCACGGGGGCTGAAGAAGCCACATTGGGATGGATAGACCTGGGGCAGAGGCGACCAACACAACATATGCTTGCTGCCTTTTCTACTCCCTGACTAAATGACCTCCCCCTTAACCTCTGCCCTTGCTGCCCCCTGCCCACAGCAGGCCACCTTCTAAGGCCTCTGTGCCCTCTTGGGCTGGGACATTCCTCCAGAAGCTCACAGAACCCAAGGGACGATTGCCAATGGAAATGGAAGTGCAGAAGGGGAGACTCCTTGAAGCGCTAGGGCTAAGGGAGGGTTTGAGGATTGCTGAACACAGGAGCCACAGAGGCAGGCTTAGGACATCTGACTCAAGATGGACTTAGGACAGAGCCCTCCTTCCAAGGAGCTTATTCAGATAGGCCTTGCACTAAGGGACAGGTGAGCTGGCTTCAAGGTGCTGTCACACTGACATCTGGCACCACCTGAATTTAGGCCTGTGTCCTGGTTGAGCACCCAGCTCAGGGGCAGCCCAGTGAGCCCCTGCTCTTCCTGCTCCCTCCAGGTGGTCCAGCCGCAAGACAGGTGCTCCATGCCCTCCTGCGGGCATGCCCAGGCCGGGACAGGGGCAGCCAGCTCACACTGGAGAGGGGGCCAGACAGCCTGTGGAAAGAGCATAGTGTGTTAGTATGGCAGAGTCCTGAGGCCCCGGAGGCCCCCACTTCTCCTTCCCTTGGCACCTGCCCTTTCACCCCAGGATCTCTGAGTCCCTTTCGCCCGCCAGCACCTGATGGCTGGCAGAGACGCTGTCGCCAGGACTGTCTGTGGCTCTGATGAGGAACCAGCACTTTCTGCGTCAAGTGATGTGCTGTTCCTAAAGCCCTGCCTGTGACCCGCTGCCTTCCTGCCCACTCTGGAGGGCACATCAGCTTGTCTGGGATACGTATTTGCTTTTTATGTATATAGAGGCTGTCTAGCAGTCACACCCTTATTTTTAGTAGTACCAGGTAATAATGTGAATGAACACATTTGTAGGCTTCTGGATAGTTGACATAGTTAACATGTGAACTCATTTAAGTCTCACAGCAACCCTAAGAGGTATATGCTGCTGTGATCCCCATTTTACAGATGAGGAGACTGAGGCATGGAGAGGTTATGGAATTTGCCCAAGGCTGCACTGTACGTGTTAAGTGGAAGTGGTCAGAGACAGCCTTCTGGGGTCTCACATGCCCACACAGTGCATGGAAAGCAGTCAGATGTGTCCTGTACACCAGGACAGGAGACCCAGAGGCCTTGGCCAAGACCATAGACACAACATTTGTGCCAGCAGACACCCACAGACCAGATGGGCCCGGGACATCCGGTGGATGACAGTGGGACAGGGGATGATGGAGAACAGACATGTCTTTCGCCCCATGCCTTGGTGCCCCAAACAGAACCACATAAAACAGGCAGCCTAAGAGTGAAGAGTCAGCAAAGGACCGGAGAGAATAAAATTTTGTTGAGATTAGATTTCTGTGTCTCTGGTATAGAAAAACACAGAAGGTTATATTTCTTGCAGCCATTTCTACTTAATCATCATTTCCCTGAAGGGTTCTGGGAGGGGAAAGCCCAGCCAGACTTGTGTCCTGCTAAGACATTCCCCAGGGATCCTGAAGTCGTTGGAGACCTGGCTTTTCCTGCCCTGGTGCCGGACCTAGGTCCTCAGTGGAGCGTGGCCAGGGTGCAGGCTGCCTTTGGGGTCTCCTTACATCTGAGCCCCCTCTCTGCTTTGTTTCCCCTTCTTTCCACAGCAGTGGGCTATTATTTCATCTGGGGAGTGGAAGGAAGTACCTTGGATGGTCACTGACAGCACAGTCTTTACACCCTGATGCTTACAGGGCTTGAAAGCTCAGGTTTTATAACATAAGAGCCTTGAAAGATTTTGTTTGCTTGTTTTTGTTTTTTCAAAGATGAAGTTAGGCAGACAAGCAGGAAGGATGGAAGGGAGAGGAGAAAGGGGCATTTTTGTTTATCTATTTGTTCATTTTGATTGTTCCCCTGGCCTCAGGTCACAAACCTGCGTCCTGGGCTTTACCTGGTCTATATCCCAGCCGCCAGCAAGTACCTGAGCCACCAGGACACACGCCTCTTGAAGCCTCTTGAGACCTTGCACACCAAGGATCTACTCTATGTTTCTTTGTTCTGCTTGCATCTCCCAGTCAGGAGGTGGCAGGTGCTTCACGGCCCATTTTGGCTCTTCCAGGAGGATGGCTAGAAACACTGAGGAAAGACAGCTGTTACTGCCACCCACGTGTCCACTTATCTGCCATTCTCAGGCTCGTTGAGACTTTAAAATCTCAATTGAGTGATACTTTCTTTGTCATACATTTCCTAAATAAAACAGCTAACCTACTGAGAGGAACAGGAGCCCTGGGCTGCCCTCTGTGACTTGGAAGTACACAGGAGGTCTCTGTCCTGTCCCGGGGCCCAGTGCCCACCTCTTGAGCGCTAAACCTGAAGATGCAGGACGGGTTCCATCTTGCATATGAATTATGATCAACAACTTGGACTGGCTGCTTTGGGTGTGTGAGACGGACCCTGAGGCTGAGGCGTGCTCTGCGGGGAAGCAATGAGTTGGTTAGTGGGTCCCGCCTGATACAGGCCTGTGAGTGGAGGGAAGACCCATGCTCCTGCCAGTTTTGCAGAACTTGTTCAGACTCAGTCTCTCTGGGAATTGCCCCACCTGAGTAAAGCAAAGCCTGTTTGTTTTCTCCTTTATTTCAAAACCTCAGTTCACATGCTGTGAGCACCCCAAATCAGTCAAACCTGGCAGGACAGGATGGAGAGTTTTTGGTTGTTAGTTTAGTTTTTTTTTTTTTTTTCTTTTTTTTGAAACTGCTTGGAGTTTCCTTTCTATCACTGTCACTCTTGCAGAAGGTAAAACCTTGTGGGCCAAGGGCACAACCTGGCTTCTCAGGCCCGGAACCAACAGGGGGCAGCAGAGAGCAGAGTCAGGCTGACCGGCTTCTCCAGACCAGGCAAGCGCTTCCAGTCTTCTTCCTGGTAAGCAGCTCCTCTAGACTCATGCTGCGGAAACTGTTGTCCGCACGAGTGGTCTGGTCCAAGGACACAGCAAGAAAATTCAGAGGAAGGAGTCTATGCTGGATGTCAAGATGCCCTGAGAATAGGAAGGAGGAAAAGGAATAACAAAGAGTAAGAGCAAATGCGACCCTTTGCCCAGTTCCTATAAGACGCCAGACCATCTATGAATCTTCTTTCTTTTCATTCCCTTAAAGACTTCTTGAGATAGATGAAACCCTAGTTTACAGATGAGAAAACAGGCCCTGTCTGGTTGAGTCACTTACCCAAATCACATGACTGAAAAGAGCCTGAGTTAAAACTTGGATCCTTGTCTGCTCAGGTAGACGAGGGTCATGGTCATTTGTGCGATGACGCCCTTCCAGAATGAAGGCAGGAAGGCATGCCTGGTGTTTGGGTGTCCTGGGGGCTTCTGCAGGTCCGAAAGAGGGCAAACAGGTCCTCCCGGTGCAGCTTCCTCTCTCCTGATGGCCATAAACCCCTCGCCATATTTAGCCAGCTCCTTGGCTCATGCACCATTGCTGGCAAGGCCAGTGAGAAGCTGGCCTTTGAGGCTGCAGCTGAGAGATGGTGACGGATGTGAAATCTCTGTTAGAAACCTCTCATGGAGTCTGGTGGTGGGTATGTCCACCCAAGGAGTCCCCAAAGCTGGGTGAGTGAGAGAGCAGAGTGCCTTGTAGGAGACTCAAGGACGCATTTGACCTGGGCCAGCCAATTCTTAGAACCACTTTATAACTCTGCCCTACTTGAGGCTTTTGTTTGCTCTTGGTGCCCCTCATGGTGTTCATGCATTTATTCTGTACTCAGTGATCTAAATCATTCATCTGCTAGATGTACGCCTAAACCTTGACAAGTGACAGGGAAAAGATAACAGAAACGTGTATGGAACTCTTATGCGTACATCATGGAAGCCATTGATTGAACCACCACCCTGGGATGTAGTTCTGTCACATTACAGGTCCAGGGGCACAGCAGGGATAAGAACCCTGCCTACTTGCTACAGGCTCATTTGCACCCTTGGATCAGAGATCAAACCTGCTTTCACTTAGGGGAGCGCATGCAAACTGGTCTGAAACCTGGGGTGTGGGCTTGGCAGGATTGGCACCAGACACATCTTTGCTGTCACTGCCCCACTGATTCTAAGAACTACTAGTGCCACATTCCTGGTTCCAAGACTTAGAAACCAGGCTGCTGCTTTAGTCACTGTCCTACCCGCAGTCACCACAGACCAGGTGCCTGCCTTCTTGCCAGTGTCTGTCCCCAGAATGACAACCGCCCACCAGTTTATCAACACAGACATGAGGCTGAATCCCAGCTGAGGTCTGAGTGTGAGCCAACTTCAGTTCTTAATCTGATCACTTTTTAAACGTTACTTTAAACACTTTTTCCCAATTATAATTATATTTCTTAGAAATAAAGCATGAAGGAAGAAAAAAAATTCTATCATTCCTCCTTTCTAGATTCCTTTTTCTCAACTGTGCTGAGTATTGTCCGACACCCTTTCTTCTCCTTGTTTCTGTGATTATTATCTCTTCCTCTAGAGAAGGAACTGGACGAGAGGATGTACTTCATGTTTTGTTCACTGCTAATTCCTTAGTGCCAGGAACAGTACCTGGCACATTTCTAAAATGGGTGGATGAATTACTGATGCCTTGAACTCAGATCTGATTTTATTTAACATGGAGGGAGCCTTTTTTAATGTCAAAAAAGTTCCTCACATCGTCATTTTCTATGGCTGGATAACAATCCCTGGACATCTCAGTACGCGCCGACTGTCGCTGTGGTTTTAGACACTGAAGCATTCTATAGCATACTGCCACTCTCCACTTACAAGCTGTGATAGGACCAGACTCTGCTTTATTTTGTGGTTTCTGCCTCCTCGTTCCTGGGTGAATGAACAGATCGAATGTCTGAGGGCATGGAGAATTTTAGTCACTGCCCTTTTGGACCTGAGCATAGCATGTGGCACCCACTCCAAGACTCTGGGCAAGCAGCCAGCTGAGTTCTATGTCCTAAAGGAAGGTACTTCCGAGAAAGCTTCTGTTCTCATAGTACCCACCCATGTGACCTTACTTTGTCCATGTCCTTCTCTAAAATGTTGGTTGCACGTCTTTTGCCCACCTCCCAAGAATTTCCTGGGAGCAAATTAAAAAGCTCTATGTGAAAATGCTTTAAAAATTACTCAGAAGTCTATCACCCCATCCTCTTTAAACTCAGCTTCCTGTTCTGGAATAGTCCTTCACAAGAACGAAGAATTAAGTGCTGAGGTCAGAAACATTTTAGATCACCCTCAAAGCAGGCAGGGTCTTGGGGCCAGGTTCAGGATGGCAGGCATTGCAGAGCTGGTTTGGTGAGTGTGACCTGAAAAGAGCTCAGGCCCTTACTCTCTAGTCGATCCCCTATTTCTGGTCTTTGCTCAAGCTGTGTCCTTGGTCTAGAGTCGCATTTTCCTCCATATCTGCTTGTGGGAGACTGCCTTCAGGATCCAGCATCTAAGAGGCCTTTCCGGAGCACTTCTCAAGTTGCAGTTAAACTCGTGCCCTTTACCTGATTATTTGCATTGGGGTCCTTTGGTCTTAGAGCCAGATAGCAGGTTGATTCCACTTCCGGGTTGCCTGAGACAGTGGTTCTCAGCACAGCAGGCTCACCTGGCTGTGTGGAAACCAGTGTCAGTAGAGTTTATGAGCTCCCCAGGTGATGCTCACGTGCATCCAGGGGTGAGAGCTGGGGGCTGAGCCCTCCTCTTATCTCACACAGGGAATTTTTCTTGCGGCCTGTTTTGGCAATCCGCATGCCCCCTTCTCTCACAACTACAGAGGAGAGATGCATTTCCACAAACACAAAGACCTTAGCAGTGACTTGATGGCTTAAGCAGGAGATGGCAAACCTAATTCTCAGTGTCAGTGGGGGTCTGAATTTCTCTTCCAACTCTTACAGCCAGTTGACAATCTGGACTGGAGTAAGCGACAGATGCCAACTGAGCGGACAGACCCAGAAGCATATGAGTCTGAGCGTTGCCCAGAGAACTAGGAAGCATCTTATATCTGAAGGGCTGTGGCCTGTGTTTGCTGTTGAGCTCTGTGAGAGGAGGTTATGTATCTTTTGGAAATTCGGCCTATTGTGTCAATGCAGATCAATAGCTCTCTCTCTCTCTATATACATATATATGTATATATATATACACATATATATGTATATGTATATATATATCTATATATATCTATATATATCTTGCTTTCATAGCAAATGAGTATCCACATGTCTGCTGTGGGTGGTAAATTAAACTTGCTTGGTCCATAGAACTTGGGTCAGTGGGTACGTCAAGGATGTCATTCCTTGGTTAGTATCTTCCATGGCTTTCTACTGCTTGATCCTGGCATTTAAGGCCTCCTGCCAAAACAACCACAACTTACAAAGACCATTAGAGATATGGCACAGTGATTGTTTCTGGGGTCCTTTGGAGGTAAGCATCAGACATGGTGCTGGATAACATCTGATATTTTATGCCAGGTATATATTCCTTTTTCCCTCTAAGGAATTAGTCTATAATCTTCACATTACCAGAGGAGCCCATAATACCTCAGTGGTTAAAGAACTGTTGGTCTTATCTAAGTTCTTTTTTTCCAAAGGAAGATAGAAACCCAGAGAGAGAGAGACTTGCCCGGAGTCCACACATCTCTGAGGCCTCTAGCTGCCCAGGCGTCCTCACCAGCACTTAGGGGTCAGCCCCGAAGGTCAGCTCCCTCAGCCATTTTCCCAAGCTGATGGGAGTAGTGCACTTTTCTCTGCCCATCTCACAATTCTGGGTCAGGACTAGCAGAAGCTTCTCTCCACAGGCTTCTGACCCCTGGGGTCCAGGCTGGCTGATGCCCACTGGAGTCCGGGCATTTGCTCTCATTTTGTCCTTCTCAGGCCTCTGAGCATCTGTTTATGACATGATTCATTGAGGTGGATTCCCCCTTCGAGGGTCTTTTTTATTCAACAGTAACCTGGGTCTCAGACATGCAATTTCTCTAATAAGAAATTGAAGTAGCATTGATTTATGCCATTATATCGGTTGCAAGTGCAGCATTAAAATGTGATCTCTGTACAGGCTTCATGATGATTCCCACCAAAAGTCTAGTTTCCATTACCTGAGATTTGACCCCTTTACCTGTTTCCCTACCACCACAGCTCCCTTCCCTTCTCCCTTCCTCTTTCCTAACTACCATTTGGTTGTCAGTATCCCAGGGTTTGTTTTTGTCATGGGTTATTTATTCATCTGCTTTGTTTCTTTATCTTCCACATATGGGTGAAATCATCTGGTATTTGTCTTTCTCCATCTGACTTATTTCACTTATCATAATCCCCTCAAGCTCTGTTCATGTTGTCACAAATGGCAAGATTTAATCTTTTTTCCTAACTGAGCCGTACTCCATTGATTGAGTATGTATACTGTATCTTCTTCATTCATTCATCTATCGGTGGGCACTTGGGTGGTTTCCATGTCTTGGCTATTGTGAATAGCACTACAGTGAACACAGGGAGGCATATCTCTTTTCTAATTAGTGTTTTTGCATTTATTTTATTAACTAAAATACCATTTACTTTCTCTGTCCCTTGGTCTCTAATTCATCTTAATTTAGAAGGTGATTTAGGTCTTTCTAGTGTTCTTCACTTTTTAATTTTTTATACTTTTGGCCTTTATCAGATTATCATCTCTTAACTATGAGGGCACTTAGCAACCTGATGCTTTTTCAATTTGCAGCTCAGTATCAGTTGAGCAAGAATTATGCTCAGTTATGGTCAGGAATACTGAGGCATTAAGTCCTGGTGACTGTCTTTGCTATATTATTTTGATGATTAAACGATGTAGTCTATACTCATGTATGATAGATGGGCACTTACTGAATGATAAGTTTTTATTGTGGCAAAGCCTTTGCAAATTCCTTGAGGGCTGAGATGATGTCTTAAACTTTCATTGACCAGCTGCAAACCACACAACACTGGGTATTTTCAAGTTGCTCCATAAATCCCAGTGTGATCTTAAATATGCTTCATACTGGGTAAAGGCTGAGGCGGGTTATCTGGGCTAAGAAAATATGCCCCACTGCTCTCAGAAGTGTCTGCTCTCAGAAGAGTGTGAAGAATAAACTCCCAGTAAGTGGCCTTCCTCTGTGGGGCACACAAGTCATTTTTTCTCAGTCCCAAGGGCATTGGCAGGCCTAGCTTGAAACCGTGCCACTGCGCTGTGACTGATTGGAGGAGCAGTCCCCAATGTCGCAGCCTGACCCCCACCGTCAGCACCTCCGCTGGGTCACTGGGATGGAGACTTTGGACACATACTGGCTTATGTGGTCTATATTCAGGCCTGGCTGGAATTTTGGACCCCTACTAACTTGTGACCTTGAGTAGATAACCTAGGAGGCGCCTTCTCAATAGAACACAAAGGGGACCTGTGACTGTGGAGCTGACTTCTCCTCTGCAAACCCAGACTATGCTCTCTGGCTGTACTTTTCAAGTCTCCAGAGCTCTGGCTTCCTTAGGGCCCACCCCACTTCCCTACCTCTCCCAGACCCTGGGAAGACCCCACATGTGCGACAACCTCTCTCTTTGCACCTCTATGGGTTCCTTCCCCCGGCCTGAATGTCCCCAATCATCTCTGAGCCAACTCCAACTTCCTCCCAGCTGCCCACGCTTCTCACAGACTCAACAGCTATGAGCCAGGTCTGTCGGGAAATGTCTATAAGGCAAAGTTGAATTTGGGGCCAAGCTTCCTGGTTAGGATCATGGACTTTGATGTCAGACACATCTGGGATCAACATCCAGCTCTTCAACTCACTGGCCAAGTGAATTTGGGCAGGAACTTCCTCATTCCCAGCCCTTGTGTATCTGTAAAATGGAGGTGATAACTGTCTTGTGGGATTATGGAGAGATTTAAGAGTTGTCAAATTCAAATATAATTTCAGGTCCATAGTCTCCCTTCAGTAAATGGAAGTCATTTTGATGGAGTCTTTGGCCTACTGGTTACTTCTGAGTGTTTCTGTGCCTAGGTCTCTATCTGCTCAGGACTCCCAAGGACGTGGGGATATCACTGGCATATTTGCTTTCCTGGCACCATCCTGTAGAGCATGAAGGAACTGTGGTGTGATGCTGAGCCAGAAGGCTTTTCTCTGCACCTTCTTTAGGGAAGTTGAAAGGTAGGCAATGCAGGTTAGAAGTCAGGCAGATGTGGCTTCCCACCCTGTGCCAGTGTTTAACCTAATCCCCTGGAAATGTTGGTTGGATGTTGTATGAGCCTCAGTCCCCTGATCTATATAATGGGGGAGTAGTAGCCAGCAGGGCTGATGTGGACACTAAATGAATGAACTGATTTATCATGGTGAATAGGAACCCAGTCAGATTCTAGAGCCATACTGCCTGGGCTCAAATCCCAGCTCTGCCACTTACAACTCTGCAGTTTTGAACAAGTAATATTAACTCTTGGTTTGAGTTATTCAAATGAAAAGTAGGATAGTATTATTATTTATCTCATAGCACTATCAAATGATTTCATAAGTAAAATACTCAAGATGTTGTAATAGGCATACATTCAATTTTAACTCTTCTATTATAATGAAGAAAGTAGTTGGTACAATGCCGGCAATATATTATGTTGCCCTATAATGGTTTCCTTTCATTCCCCTCTCTGACTCTAAGTGGCATTATGGTGCCCGAGATTCCACCATTAGGAATTTTTTTATCTGAAGTTTGACAGTAAAATGGAAATGTTCTCATTTGGAGATAATAACAACCTGTTTATCAGTGAGTTTATTTACACAATACTGGACTGTTCTGTGTCAGATGCCATGTTTAATGTCAACTTGAATGACATTGGTCTCTGCCTGAGCTCACAGCTTAGATTCATTATTTGGGTATGGATTCACGTGTAGATTTATTTGGAGCCCACCACAAGTCTGAGGTAACTGAAAAAAATGTATGGAGTGCAGTATTTATTGTGATGGGAACTAGAATAGCACAGGCGAAGGGCCAGAAAAGTTTTCCTTTGAGGTGATATTTGAGTCAAACCTTGATGTCTGAAACAAATATGCTAGTTGTTGAGTATGGGATGATTTAGAGTTTGGATGAAAAGGTCATGACAAATGGCAGCAAAATTGGGATAAATGCCTGTGAACTTGGACATGCATGTCTTTCCTTCAATTGTCATTTACCAAACAATCGCCATGTATGGGCACTGATGTAGAAGGGGCATAAGATCCTATCTCTTCTCTCCAAAGGATCACGGTCTAGTGGGGGACGCACCGGGTGTTCAGGATAGAAGGGCACATCCCCCTGAGCTATTCCTGATCCCTTCCAAACCTGTCTGTTGCCAAACCCAGTCAGATGGGTTGTTCAGTGTTGACTGACCCATGGTTCTTAAGGGCAGATATGAGGGTTCTATGAAATCCAAGCCTTAGTTGTAGGAGGCGAGAAGCAATAGTGTCATTGTGAAGAGAGAGGGATCAAATGAAAGGATTTGGGGATTTTGTGCCTGTCTCACACCAAGAAGCTGACTGAGGTAGGGGTCGCTGACCCTATTAAAGGGGGTCATCTGTTTACTTGGTTGTATACAGCCTGTGGATCCAAAGAGAGGCTCATCTCAAAACCCATTCATTTTGATTCAACACTGCAGAATTTGGAGAGGAACTAAAGCAGTCATTTCTACAGTAGCTGACAAAAGTCACAGCTACTGCTGGTCTCAGTATAGGCTTTCATTTCTAATTAGAAAATAAAGAGCAAGTCAGAACTACCAGAATAATTGGTAGTTCCAGGAGGGGATATCAGCCTAAGAATTCATAGCCATTATTTCTAACTGGAAATGGATTAATGTAGGAAATAGAAGATAGATTTCAATGTCTTATTAATAATCTCAGACACATTTTAAAAGATATTGAATCAATAATGTAGGAGAAAGCAGACAAGAAACGGGAAGTCAGACAACAGAGAAGACTTCTGACAAAAAGATAAAAGAAAAAGAAAAATCTGACAGTGACTAGTAGAAGAGGTTGAAAACAGGATTAGTGAATTAGAAGACAACTTGGAGAAAATTCCCAGAATGTAAAGCACAGAAACCAAAAGTTGGAAATTATGAAGATGAACGATAAAAAAAAAAACAAAAAAAAAAACAACCAAAAACACAGAAAATAGAACTGGCAATTCTAAGATTCACAAAATGAGAATATTGAAGTAGAGACCAGGGTGAATGAAAAGGAAAAACGGAAATATAGAAAGTAAGTTTTCCCAGTAGAAGAAGTTTGTAAATCTAGATTAAAAGGCTCATTTTTATCAAACCTCCATAGATATGACATTTTGGAATTCTGGCTAAGAGAAAAATCTTACACTTCTTTAAACAGGACAAACAAACCAGTTACAAAGGAGAGAGGTCATATTAGTATTAGATTTCTTGTTTATTACACTAAATGTTAGAATCTGAAGGAGGCATATTTACAGAGTTCAGAGGAGAAAAGATAGAGACTATATATTAAATCATTCAAATGATTTTTATGTGAGGACATCAGAAAGTAATATACAAGACAGACTCATAAAGATGCTGTCCATGTTTATAATTCAATGTTACCTCAATTTAAAAAATTCTTTAGGAAACTCTTCTGCAACTGAAAAGAGCATTAGCAGAAGATACTCAGCAAAGAGGAGGCTCAGTATACAATCGTCACCAATCACAGCTATGGTCCAATGCAAGGATGGAGAGAGGCGGCTCTTCTGGGAAGAAGGTCTGGGCTCAAATACAGACTCTTGTTCTGTAGTGGCTGGAGATGCTCGGTCTTTGGGAGAAAGTTGGAGAGTTGCAAGTGGTTACCCCCTGACTTCTTTGTATGTAACCAAGGACATGTGTGCTGCCCAGAAACAGAGGAATGAGAAGCAAAGTGTGAATTTATTAGTATTGTGCATATGTTTGGGAGAGACAATGGTTTCTGACAAAAATGAATGGGAGAGTCTAGCTTAGATTAGGAAGTAGGGTTTTCCCATGTCTCTCCAGTTTAGATCTAAAGTTTTAGGATTGCTAGCTAAGTTGTATTCTCCTTCTGCCTCTCTCCCTCCCCACTTCCCCCACTTCCCTTCTTCCCCCTCTACCTTCCCCACCCTCTCTCCCTCTCCTTCTTCCTTCTCCAAAATGGACTATATCCCAAGTGTTTTGGGGATACCAAGAAGATAGAGAAAAAGAAAGCTATAATCAACTTTTCCTGAGGACAGGAAGCCTCACTTATTGGTGGGACATAGAAGACAGAAATCTGTAAATAACTACTCACCTATAAAGACCAGTAACATCATCAAATAATGTCCCACTAAATATTCTGAGCTCTTCCCAGCAGTTCACCAATACACAGCCCCTTTAGTAGTGGAGAGGCTGACAGGGTGTGGGCAGAGTATGGATCTATAGGCCTAGAGGGCTCAAGAATCCCCTTGCTCTGTATTCACTTCCTTTCATTCTGTCTCAATGCACTGATTCTAGGGTAGCACGGGGGTTAGGGGATGGGGTAGGGAAGCTGTCCTCACCAGAGGGTCCTGGTCTCACCTTTGTGGGCTGCCCACCTGAATTCTCCTCCTGCTCTTGCTGTTCTTTGGGAACGGAAGGGGAGTGAGGCCTCTGATATGGATCATATCAGAACATGTCTTAATTCCAGGTCATTCTTTCTTAGGAACTCTTTAGGTAAGTGTCCATTATCAAAAATTTATTCTTATGTTCTATCTTTCACCTCAAAAGGTGCCCAGTCATGCCATCTCCTCTAGTATAAAATATATATACATTGAACCAAATTACTATAATAAGAATCATTTCAAATTTTAACATGAATTCTCTCTCATTTTTAAGACCCTATTCAGAGATTAAATTGCAAGATGAAATTCTCTTTGCATGTAAAATCCCAAAGGAAAAACATCTACAATTTCTTCAACTGCAATTTCCTTTTCTGCCCATACTCAGTAAGAAAGGTCCCACTCAGATCTTTAGATACCATCTGAATCTCTTCCTTTGTCACATTTGCCCCTGTGACCTACTGAAATGACTGTATACCTCTTCAGAGCCTTCAGAGTTAAATTCACCAAACCTCAAATCTCTCACCTGCTCCATTTTTTCTAGTTCCAGAGGCCCCATAGAGCAGGTAACAGCTCTGAAGTGTGAGAGTAAGTTCATGGGCTTGACAGGGGGCTTACCCACCAGTCTCAGTCACCAGTCTGTTACTCTCTGCCATGTATGCTTTTAATGAAACTCCAAAATCAGGAGGCCCCCTACTTCTCTATGCCCGGTTTTTCTAACATTCAAGATAACTGATCCCAAGTGACTATATATGGTTATACATATAAATGCAAATGATTCTATAGAAAACAGTTGCAAATCAAATCCAGAAATATATTAAAAATGCAGCCTACCATGGAAGAGTCGTTTTTCCTCCACGAAAGCGAGTATGTTTCCACAATAGTGAATCTGTTAGTGTATTGCTTTCACTAATAGGTTAAAGGAGAAAAATCACATGACTTTCTCCATGAATGCTGAAATGCATTTCACAGAATTCAACATACTTTTGTAAGTAAAATTTTTAGTAAGTTCCGAACAGGAGGCGTTTTAAAGCTAAAGAATATAAGAGGTAAGCAGCAGATATTGCATTTAATGGCACAACAATAGCAGCCTCTAATAAAGACAAGGAAATACAAGGATCCCACTCTCCCTGGAACTAGACAAGATGATGCTGGAGTCCTAGCCAAAGCAGTGGCTCAGGAAAGAAGTGAGAGGAAAGAACTTCAGGAAAAAAAGACAAAATTATGATTATTTGAACAAGATAAGCTGAGAAAGGAAGATGGGCTAACAAGATGTTTTAGTTGAGGTGCTGAGTAAAAGAGAAATATCCAAATGAACAGTCATCTTTGTACATATTAGCAATATGTAGAAGCAACAGAGTGGGAAAAGGTTCTCAATAACAACATCTGTAAAACGTAGAGGAATAATTAAGGAAGATTATAAACTTTTACTATGCATTCAGGAGCACACTGGAATAATTGGCAAAATAGATCGTGTTTCTGCATGGAAATGTTCAACATGGCAAAGATAAAAATTCTTCTCACATGAGTGTGTCATTTTAGCCTTTTACGAAGAACCCAATGGGATATATTGGGTGATGCCACGTAATTTTATTCTGTAATAATCTGGATCAGTAAATATGAAAGAAGAGCTAAGATAATGAGGGATAGAAGCATATTGTGAGGACACTCACAGTACCAAACACTAACACAAACTATAAAGTCTCAGTGATGAAGACAGTGTGAGAGGAGAGCAGGTGGAAATACACCAGTGATGAAGAACAGCAAGTATACAGGACTTCAACAAATAATAAAGGTGGCATTTTAAATAAGTGGTGACAACAACAGATCATTTAAATATCATGGTGATAATGAACTATCCACTTAGAAAAAAAAGTAAAATCAAAGAAGAACCCAAAAGAAATATTGGAGACTATTTTATATAATCTGGCAAAGAGGAAGCTTTTCAAAATTAAAATATATCAGAAGCTACAGAAGACTGACACATTTGACTAGATAAGATGTTTGAATATCTGTACAACAAAAGACACTGTAAACAGAGGTAAAAGATGAGTGACAGACCACGAGAAACATATTTGCAACTTATATAACAGAGAAAGGATTTTCTATCCAGGATCTGAAAGATTCCTACCAATCAATTAGAAAAGTGTCAACAACCTAATAGAAAATGGCCAGAGGTATTGGATTAGTCAAGAAAACACCTGCTGATGAAACAGATAAATTCCTCAATCACATGCAAAATCTCAAATGGTTGCTCCTGATTATCCAGCAGTTCTCCAAGCTATGACTCAGGGCCACCTAGCTTCCCAGGTCAGCATGCTCACTGGTGATAAGACAAGGTTCTGACTTTAAATGATGCTTTTATTGCAAGAGGGGGAAATATGTTAAAGAAGAAGCAAGTAAATTAATATTAAAAGCAAGATAATTTCAAAGGTGGGGAACCTTCAGGTGACCAACCAAGGCTTCTCTGAGGAGGTGACATTGGAGTTGTGACATGAATGAAGAATGGGAGTCACCCAAATGAGAACCTGAGGGAATGGCACTTCAGGCAGAGGAACAGCAGGAAAAAAAGGCTCAGAGAATGCGCTTGACTTACCTGAGCGGCACAAAGAAGGTTGGTTTGGAGCAGTGACTGGGGAGAGGAGAAAGTATAACAACAGAGATGGGGGCCGGCCGCGGGATGGGCGGCCTTACAGACTAAGTATGGGAGCTGGGTTTCTATCTCATGGGCGATGAGAAACTAAGATGTCACAGCTTCCGTGACAGTGCACAGTGATACCACTTATCTCATTTTATAGAAAAGAGCAAAGAAAAAACGAGCAGTGATGTAGACAGATTTTGAAATTCTCTCTGAAGGCCTTTTGGAACCACTCTGCCTTAGTTCTCTGCCTCCTCTTTAAGTTGAGCTTTGCTGACTAAAGCCATTTAACAAGATTTCAGCAGAGTGCAGTGTGTAAATGTTATGCAGAATGAATTACAGGTCTGTAGACAGTCATTTCATTACCCTTGATTCTATTAGCAAAGTTCACTCTACGGAGCAGACAAAAAACGATTTATCCTATTCTGTCTTCTCAAAAAATGGTTCAAAACCCGTGGCTGTTGAAAGTATTAAGAGGCATCCATTTTGGTGACAGGGAGGTCTAGTTGGGATTTTGGAATGTGCCTTTGATTTGTCATTAGAACGCAGCACCAGCCATTCCACAGAGCACCTGCCACAGTGCTTGGCCTCTGGCCACATGATCAGAGCTGCTGAAAGAAAGCGAGTTTCACCTCTTGGAATGTTCTCTCTCCTGGGCATGGTTTGTGGGTGCTCTGGGAGCGGGGGGTGGGGGGCTGGGGGGAGCGCTGTATCCCTGACACCTATAACAATAGTTTAACCCTGGTAGGCACTCAGTCAATATCTCTAAGTAACAGAGTAGGTTTTCTGTGCTTTCATCACATTTTCACACACACAATGGCACGTGCATCCCCATGAGGCTCTTGTTTTGCAAACACCTCTTCAGAAAAAGGAGAACCCTCTGGGCTGGAGCTCTCAGTAGGCCAGTCAAGTGCAGAAGAGGCAGGCCTGGAGCCCACACTGCGCTTGTTCCCACATCTGCCTCCCCCACCAGGCCTGGGTCTCTCTGGGCACTGTCTGCGCACTTCAGCTGGTCTTCCCGCCCCAGCGCAGCCCGGGGCTAGAGGCAGGGCAGCTGCTCAGGAAGTGTTTCTGGGGCAGGAATCTCCAGGCCGTGTAGACCCCTCTCTCACTGGACACTGAAGAGGTCACCGGCGTGCCTTCCTCAGAACCTCTCCAGACTGCTGGGCCATGGCCTGGACCCTTGAAACCTGTGATGAGAATGAAACAAGTGTCCCAAGATAAGCACTGTTCTTAGAGTCAAGCGTTGTCTTCCACTCACACTGGGGCCTCGGCTGTGCGACCTCGAGTGGGCCGTCTTACCTCTCTGGGCCCCTGGGCTCCATCTGTCAGGGAGAGGCGATCATGCCGTCCCTCTGGGAGTGCTGAGCATTGCGTCACATGATGTCCTTTGGTGAGAGCCGGGGGGAAGGGGGTGCAGAAGGAAGGGAGGTCTGTCATTCCATCTTTCTTCTCTCTGTCCTTCTTTCCTCCACTCCTGCTGCCAGTCTTTATTGTGCCAGACATTGTGTTTGCTGCGGGGAATCCCGGGGTGGCAGGAGACAGTATCCTGCATTCATGGAGCTTAGAGGGGATTAGAGGTCAGGTAAGCTGAGCTAGGAGAGAAATCAGGTTGAGTTTCAAGGAGAGCATAGGTAATTATACCAGGACTCCCCAAAGGTAGAGATCTGGTTACCTCAGCCGGGGCACAAAAGAGTACAGGAGTCTGCAGGATTAAAGGCATAGACACCTCAGGCATGTTGCAGCCTAAGGTATAAAAGTATCTTTGAAGATGCCCAGTCTCCTTTATTCTCTTCACAACTACTTGCTGAATGCCTGCTGGGAACCAGGCACAGTTCTAGACCCTGGAGGCCCAGGATAGAGTAGCAAGCAAAGTCAACACCACCCTCCTGTAGTCCGCATTCAGTGTGGGAAGACAGAAAAGAAACAAATACTGAGAGCATTTATTAGGCAATGATGAGAGCTACGAAGGATAAACGTGTGGAGTTAGAAGCATATTTTACCTTCCTCCTGTCCCTCCCAGGTTCTGGGGGCACCCACTCTTGTGGCGCACTCTTCCAGAGAGAAAGGATCATGTCTCTGTTGGTGATTTGGGATGAAAAATATGCACGACAGGACCTGCTCTTCCTCCCTTCTGTTCTGCGGGGCCAAGCCTTCCCTCAGCATGCGCCAGCCACTCTTGCTCCTCCTGCCTTACCTCTTAGGTGGCCCGGCTGACCCAACCACTGTCCCGCCAGGGTGTGGCCACAGATGCTATTTTAGATGAGACACTCACTGCTAACCTAGAAGAAAGATCTGAATGAAGTAAGAAAGAAAAGCACTCCAGGGGGTGGGAGCAGTCTGTGCAAAGGCCCTGAGGCAGGCATTTTCTTGGGAAGCCGAGGGGGGTGGGTAACAGTAATGAAGTTAGTGTGGATGGAATATAATGGAAATAGAAGAGACATTTCTTAAACACTCTGGACTTTCTGTCTCAGATAGGTATTTGTCTAGATTGAATAAAAGCAGCAGCTAGAGGGTCTGCTATAGCTTACATGAATAATCACTTCATTCTGGAAGCCCATGGACTATTATTCTGAGCAACCTGCAAGTCTTTTCCATTGCTACTTAGCACCAGGACTTCCCTTTGAGAGCCAAGAGCTGTAGAGACGTGCTGGAGACCAGACTGGAAGCTGCAGGAAGTCTCTTGGGAGAGACTGACTGCAAGGCAAGATCTACAAGACAGAAAACAGAGGTGACCCTCAAGTTGAAAGGCTTGAACCTGGCTGGGTGATTGATTGCTGGGAGACTGCCCTGATTTTGTTCTCTAATTACAGTATTTATTTGATGCATCATATTGGGCCTGAAACCTTTAATACCAACCAGTGCTGTTCATTGTTACAATGTCCTAATTAAGCTTTGATTTATATGCTAATTTTATTCCAAGTGTGTTCAAAAGGGGGAAAGTTATTAGACTTTATTTTGAGATTACATTTTAATCCTGGGGTCTGCCGGGCCAGCACCATGTTTATTCTGTCGGCTTTTGTTTCCAGGATGTTGGTGGCAATTGTGATTATTTCCTTGGAGGGGAAAGATGATGAAGTGGTAAGGAGCTGTTTAGAGTCGGTGGGGTTTCTGCTAATTGGAATTATGTAACCTCTTGCCTTTGCCTTGACAGTTTTGCAAGAAGGCTTGCTTTGACTGCCCAGCTGGTTAGGAGGGACAACTGAAGTGTGCCTTGGGGATGTCGCAGGATGGTAAACATTTGGAAGGAAGTCCGCTACATGAGGGAGTGATTGGATTTTGGAATGTGAGTGGAAATTGGGTTTTACCACATTAGCGCCTGAAATTTATAAGGGTTACGCAAACTCTGGTTAGAGGAGCAGTTGTTCTTTGCAAGAGAGAGAATGGGTGTGTGTGCGTGTGTGTGTGCACACCTGCGTGTGTTTACATTATCATCTAGCCTAAGTAGATACCATTTCAATTTTCCTGTTCAAGAATTAAAAAATCTTGCCATGAACCAACTTTAGATTTTAGGAGGTTGCTGCATCTTCAAAATAGCCTGAAATAGTGTGTAGCTGGTTCTGCATAGATTCACGTGTGCATTTTTCTGGGGAAGTGTTCAAAGTTTTCATCAGATTTTCATTAAACTAGGTCAGATGGAAGGCTTTCATTACACAAGGCTGAGTAGGGGTACAGAGACAAAGCACCCACCTAATAAGGGCATGCTGTCCAATTTGGGGGTCACCTCCCTGCTGAGGTTAGTGGCATGGCCCTGCTCCCCCACAAACCAGTCCTTGGCATGCCCTGGAGAGAGAAGGAATGCCGATACTCCAAAAGGCTAAGAAACACTGGGTTGGAAAGGATTAGACTTGAGTCTGGAGTTTAATCACCTAAGACTGGCTGTGTGGCCTGAAGAACCCGGCTACCCAGTGGCACCTTTTTCTTGTGCAAATCCTCCTTGCCCATGTCCAGGATGGCGCACTGGGTTAGAGACACAGGGGCCTTGGCCATGGAGGGGTGTTGACCTGAGGCTGACCTGCTGCTGAGTCACATGGACAAGGACACAGACTCTGCTCTGAGTGACCTGTAAAATCCTTTTTTGTCTCAAATCCTGAGAAAAGAGTGGCTTACAAAGTAGATGAGGATCTCCAGGTAGAGACTCAGGGCCACCTGGGATTCAAAACTATCTGTAACCCAGGGCTTTCGCGTTTCCCATGTCACTTCAGTAAGTGGCCCTCCATTTGGTCTTCAGATTGCTGACTGGGTTTTTGGTTTTTCATCCCCCTTTTCCTCCAGTCCTCACTGCAGGTAAGAAAGCTTTAAGGGAAGCATATTCACTCACATCCTTCTGCTCTGACTAGGGCAGGACGTGCAACTCATTTGACACCTGTAATTTATTCTAAAAAATTAAACTTAAGGATTCTGATGCTCAAAATAACTATAGCAATCAACACTGACAAAGCACTTATGTGCTGTTTTATCACACTTAGCTTTCCTTCTTCCAGGCCCTCTGGGATGGGTCTTGTTATCATCCGCGATATACAGAGGGCAAGAATGAGGCTCAGAGAGGTTAAAGGCAATCTTGGGGTCACAATCTGAAGTGTGATTAACTGGGATCAATCCTGGGTCTGCCAGACTCCAAATCATGGTCAGGCCCACTCTGCTGCCCTGTCTCCTAGTGGGCCATTTTACTTCTGAATTGCTTTCTTTCAAAATTTTCTGCAGCGGCCATCCATCTCTCTGGGTCTCCCTAACCCAGATTCTCTCTCTCTCCAGGGCATGCCAAGGACTGGTTTGTGGGGGAGCAGGGCCATGCCACTAACCTCAGCAGGGAGATGACCCCCAAATTGGACAGCATGCCCTTATTAGGTGGGTGCTATGTCTCTGTACCCCTACTCAGCCTTGTGTAATGAAAGCCTTCCATCTGACCTAGTTTAATTATGATGTGACTCCAGTAAGCTTTTAACACTTGCTTCTGGTGCTTACATCTTAGCACCTCTGTTATTCTTTGCTGCTTGCCTGTATTTTTAACTTTACACCTTGGATTCTGTCAGCTTTTTCATCTAGTGATCACTTGCTGCTCCAGAGGAAGACTAAATCCTCACTTCCACATCACTGACCCTTGGCTAGAGAGGTCTATTTTATTAAGGCTCACAAATGACCCTTGAGAGTTTACCTTGAAAACATACTCTTTTAAAATGGGTAACACTGAGCTTTTTAAAAATCACATTTAATCTCACTTCCTTTTAAGGAATTTTTCTTACTCCTTGCCTTGCCTTGTCCACATGTATATAGATTTTACTTCGTCTTGATGATGGCATGCACCATTGTATATTTATTCTTAATGTAATGAGTAGGAATTTCACCAACTACATGATTAAGGGTGCCAAGATGGTTGTTTTATTTTTCTATAGCCTAATCTCTATTTTCAGCTCCATTTACACCTTAAGATAAAAACCAAGGAACAAACAAAAGAATGTCATCTGAAGTCATCAAGCCCATGGCACCTTAATTATCCAAATGTTCCTAGGCCTGTGCTGGGTAAATTCAGTTGACATAGATGTCTGACCTACTCACATGAACTCTCACCTGGCATCACAGCCTGCGTTGAGAATGAGGGAGGTTTCTGATGGTGATTAGTCAATGTCTAGTTAGGTCAACAGAAAGCAAACACACTATAAGAAATTGGATCCATTGATTAGGGAAGGGCTGAGATGCTAAACAGGGGCATTGACTAACTCCAGGGACACTGCTCTACTCAATGGAGGAGCACAGTGAGATGACGTTAAGTTAGATGAAGCCAGGACCCACTCTCTAGACCCATGGCAGAGGCTACCTGACTGGAGTGTTGAACTGCAGCAGTGGGGCCATTGGCAAAAGCTAGAACAGAAGGAGACAGCCACCAGAGAGGATGGAGCTTCACCAGAGACAGCAGTGGGAGAAATACCCTGACTTCCTTCCCATTCTTCTTGTCTTCCTCAGGGCCTCTCAGTAGCCTCACCAGTTGGCCAAGGAATCAGGGAAATGTAGTGCTCTGTGGAAGAGAGCAGAGATGGGGTACTCAGGGTGAGGGATGGAGCTGAGACCAAGCAGGTAAATGACTCGGTCTGACGTCTGGCCTACACTGGCCTGTGCTGAGGAAGAACCAGGTCTTCTCATCTTTGACAACTGACATTCATTCATGCTGGCCTCACTGAGACATCTGTGGGCTGGTTCTGGCTACTGGTCCTCACTTTGTTGACTCTTTATTTCCTTGTTTCCTACCTGAGTCTCGCTTTAGATCCACAGGAGCCCTCTCAACCCTCGTGTGTGCTTCTTGGAGGTTGTGGCAAATCTTGTATAATTCTCTATGCTTTGGGTGGGGGTGTTCTACAGGAGATCCAGGGGGCCACCCAGGCTTCATTTGTCTAGTACATCCCTGTCACTGTTCCTATTCCACTGTGTGAACCCACTCCGGACAGGGGAAGTGGGGCAATCCGCCCGAGCGTCCCTAAGGAACTGAGGCACGGGTCCCCTCAGCTCTCAAAGTCCCTGAAACCTGTTTTTAAATATCACTTCTAATCCTTCCAGGGTAAGGGCATGGGACTCATTTTTCCGAGTACCCATCAATGCCTAGCCCTCTCACTTTATTTTTAAGTCTCTAATGATTTGCAAGAAAAAAACCAAAACTTGAGCTAACATCTCAACATTTTATTTGGCAGCATTTATATGGATACATCCTAAAGAACATTAGCTTACTTAACCAGAACTTATTGAGCATTTGGATGGTGATCCATGTTTTATCTCCAATCAGATGGTGGTATGTTTAAGAAGGTGACAAAAGATGCCAACTGACCTTATGCCTTTGTCCCCTGCTGACCACCTGTGCACCTTAGAGTCAGCACTAGGAGGGCTTAGGGCACTTCAGCCCTCTTCATGGCACAAAGGTGAGACTTTTGCTCCTTGGCTGCCATTTTAAGCTTACTCTTCTTACCCTTCCGGTCTTGGTTTTTTGTCTACATTGCCTTAGACCTTGGCAAGAGATGTCTTTTCAAAATATGCTTGCCCCTGCCTCATGCTATCTCTTGGTTCTTGCCACCTTGGATTACTTCCTCAGAGGGAGGAAAGACATAAGAGGTGGGTTTTAATTTCTAAGGCCCATGTTCTAAACTTAGGCTGTAAGTACTGTCTCTAAAGTTCATTTTTAAGATTACATCTAATTTCAAAGTAATTTGTAAAGGAACATATGGTCCATTTAGAAGTCAGGGAAAGCACAGAGAAAAAAGTGGAAAAAGAAAAATTTACCCTATAGTCTACCACTCAGAAGTAGCCACCACAAATCCCACAAGGGAAAACACTTGGCCACTCTTATTCGTCTCAGTAACCCCAGGGTCCAGGCATATAGTAAATGCTCTGTAAATATTGTTAAGTTAAGCAAAACCTTTCACTTAATTTTTTTCATCCGTTTTATTTAAATGGAACCATAACTCTATGTAGACTCCTCTTTTGTAGCCTACCTTTTGTGTGAAGCAATAAATCACCAATATTTTCCCAAATCAATAAATGTTCTTCTACATTGTTTTAATAGTATGACATTCAGTATGATATATTTAGGGATTTATTTCCAAATATTTTACTCTTCCAAAAATCTTTACAGTCTAGTACATATATGGGTACATAATTGTTCACCCAAAGGGCACATACACATTTTTAAGCACATACTCTGTTTCTAGCCCAATGAAATACACTGGAATGTATATTCCATAAAGCAAGGATTTTTTCCATTTATTTATGTATCACAGTAACTCAGTCTAGAGGAATGCCTCGCACAGAGTAGGTTCTTTGTAAATATGTGTTGAATTTGTTTCCCTATGCCCTCACCATTAGTGTTTACTATTACTTTATAAATTTGCTTTTTAGTCTGTTGGCAAACATAATAGTCCCCACATTTAAAAAATGATCAATTTATCCTATCTACCCTTAAATGCTTCAAAGGCTTAAATATTTATAAGAACTGTTCTCCAACCTCAAGCTAGTCAGAAATAAGGGCATCTAGAACTGGGATCTCTGGATTCAGAGATTCTCCTAAGTTCCTGGTGACAGATCACCCAGAGACAAGCACTGCATCCCTATCGGAGATCCCTGCCGGTACAGGAATACAGTGGCATTCATGACAGTGCACTCACACTGGCATATTTCTCCAAGAAGAATACGTCTTTGGTGTTTCACACAAAGCTAACCTTCTGACCCAGAAAGAAGAGAGTTTTTAAAATTTTTCTTTGAGGATTTGGAATATTAGGCTTTTGTCAGGCAACCCGAGGGGAGATGATAACAGTGGAGAGTGGCATCATCAGACTTCAAAGATGCCTTGAAGAAGGACTTGTGTGAGGGGTAGGCCCTGTGGGGTACAATGGGTACAGTGCTGTGTGTGTGTGTGTGTGTGTGTGTGTATGTGTGTGTGAGAGAGAGAGAGAGAGAGAGAGAGAGAACAGAGAACACCAACCAGGAGGCAGCAGCTAGGAACTCACCCAAAACAACTGAAATGAGCCTGTTTTTCTCTGTGTTCTGTGTGTCCTTGCTCAGCTGGACTTAGAGTAGTTAGGCCACTGGACACATTGTGAAATGAAAAGAATTTGCATTGATTTCAAGGCCACTTTCATCTGATGCCACAGGACAAAAAAATAATCTGATGGGCCTTGTTTTAATGGAGAAACAAGACTCTGGAAATGCAAATACTCCCAATGAGCTATGCAAAGTAGCCAAGCCAGGGGCCCCACACCTGCTTTCCCAGGAAGCTAGAGTGGGCGGGCCTGTCATCAAAGCGAAGAGACATCCCTTTGAAGAATTTAGAGAAAGAAAATGTCAGTGGAGAGTTACACACCCAAGAAACAAAGGGTATTCAGTTAAGGATAACTGCAAAACTTTCCCTCAAAAGGTAGAGGGACACACCCTTTCTCTTTTAGGCAGTAGAGTTGCTCTAGATTTGAATGTAGTGCATCCTGGATGCTCCACATTCTCTAGGTGACATGCCTACATATTTCTGCCATTGCTTAAGTTTGTCTTCATACTGGTCTCTAGAGGTATCTTTCCAAATACCTCATCTGGTCACATCACTTCTGCTTAAGATCCCTGCGTCTTTATGAGGAAGCTTGGCACTTGAGACTCCCCACATCTTTACCAGGGGTTGGTCACTCATCTCACACCTCCAGGCCTTTGGACACCGGCTTCTTTGTAGTAGGTCCCCTAGACCTCTCCTTTCTCTCATTCACTCTTGCTCCTTTCTTCCAGAGAATCTCATTCTCAATTTATCAGCACACCTTTCCGTGGTATCGTAAAGATTGTTTTACAAGCAATACCTACAGCACAGCTGGGATAAATCTTATGAACTGTTTTTTAGATGAGAAATTTGAAGCTCACAGACGTTACAGTTTTTTACCCAGATCCTAGAAATAGTTAATGGAAGGTCTCTAACTTCAACCAGCAGTGCAGTAAGTTTCCCCTTGACTTTACACGATAAAACCATCATAATCAGCAGCAGCAGTAGCAGAACAGCAATAGGATATGGCTCTTCAACATTCAAGTTCAAGATCCCTTCTTAGTGTTGTCTGAGCTACAGCTTAGAAGGGGTTTGAACAGTGACTAAGATCGGGGCCTGAGTTGAAATTACAACTCTACCCCTTACCAGCTGTGTGACCTGGGAAACGTTATAAAATTTCAGCGCTTCCTTTCTGCAAAATGGGGGTGATAATAATACTTACTTGATAGGGTGATTGTGAGGATTAAATGAGTTGTTATATGACACTTGCAACAGTGCCTGGAACCATGATTATAGGGGTGAGTTGACCAAGTTCCCCTGGCGCCTGCTGTCGGGGCCTGGAGTACACAGCGCCTCCCATGAGAGACTGACCACCAGAGACCATGGCTTTGGTGACCCTGCTTTACTTAAATGCACCCACTCTCTAAACCTGCCCTAGACTGATCCCCCAACCAAGAGAAAGGGGGTGACCTACAGGTTAGCCTGGCATAAGGGAAGGAGCCAGGCCCATCAGATTTGCCTTCTGGTACATGAATTGGACTGAACCTGCCAGCAGCAGGAGCTGAGGCTAGAGGGACACCTGACTCTGGGGAGACAGCAGGTAAGCTGAGGTCCAGCAGAGGTCAATGTATAAACAGGAAGATTTCACTGGGGAGAAAGAGGACAGAGCACACGTTCAAGGAGAAGCTTAAATCACAAGAGAGATTCAGAGAGGGGTTGGTTCCTAAAGCTTCTGAGTTTCCTACTGACTCTCTTGCTTATTTTGATACCTTTTTTCCCTAAATATATTATATATTCTAAATGTGTACTCTTATCTCCATCTCTGCTCTTAGCCAACATTGTTTGCCTGGTGACTTCAGTGGTCTTTTAACTGGTCGCCCTGCTTCCTTTCTTACACCCTTCAATCCAGTCTCAACAAAGCAACCTTCTGAAAGCACAGCTTTCTTAAAACCCTCCAGGGTTTCCCACTGCATCTAGAACAAAGTTCTCTGGTCTAACAGCACTGGCCTTCACATTCGCCACTCTCAAGCAGACTGACTTCTTGAAGGTCAAACTCATGGTCCCAGTGCCTTTGCACTTGCCATTTGCTCTCTCTGTGGGGCTCCTTCCTGACACCTTCACTTGGCTGGTTCCTTAGCTCTGATGTGAGTTGTCACATCCTCACAGAGGCCCTCTCTGTGTCACCCAATGAATGCTGCTCTCACTAGCCTCTGTTGATATGAGTTCCTTGAGATAAGGAAACTTATCTGTCCTGGTCACTGTGCTGGTTTCAGTAGCAAGGACAGTGTGTGCACAAACATAGCAGGCACACAGTGAATACTCGTGGATTTGTGTGAAGATTTTCAGTTCCCCATGTTCATAGCCGTACACAATAGCCAAGACATGGAAACAACCTAAATGCCCGTCATTGGACGATGGATAAAGAAGCTGTGGTCTGTGTACTCAATGGAATTCTATGCATCTGTTATAAAAGATGAAATTGTGCTCTTTGTAACAGTCTGGATGGAAATGGAAGGGGTCACGTGAAGCAAAATAAGTCTGAAAGACAAAGAGAAATACAGGATGGTTTCACTCATACGTGGTATATAGTGAAACAAATGAGCATGTAAATCTCAACAAAATTAGCAGGACACTAGACTGTGGTGATGGGTGGGGGGGTGGCAGGAAAGTAGGGAACAGGTGGTGGTAAGGGACACTGGGACCCTGGTGGTAGATGTGGCATGAAATACAGACTGAGATGCAATGTCAATATCCTAAAATGAATATAGCTGTGGGGAGAAAAGAAATAATGAATGTTACTATTAAAAAAAAAGAAATGACGTTTTGAACACATTAAAAAAGATTTTTGGTTTCAACTCCATTTCCTCCAGTACATACATATTCCACCATTTCTTAAGATTCCTTGAAAACCAAAAGAGCCTACTAAAATTAACTTAGAGCTACCCATTTCAGCTCCCAACAATGTTCCAGTCTGAGCCCCTTTCTCTGCATTTGACTCCCCCTCAGCCCCACTGATGTGCTTGTGCGCCCGTGGGTGTTCCTCAGCAGGCCTGCTCTTACAGCATCCTCCCATGCCTGCCAAAGAAGTACCAGCCACCTGGGGCTGGGAAACCAGATTGGGTCCACCGCCTGCTTCCACCCCTTGCCAGCTGACGTTCCACTCCTGCCTCCCAGCCCCTGTCTATTTCAGACAATGTGGCATTGTCTCCGCCTCATATCAGTAGGGTAAATGGGCTTCATGGTGTCGAGTGACAGATAATGAGAGAAAAGTTTGAGTGGAACCTGCAGAGGCAGGAAGGAGAGAGAACCAGACTGTCACCATCCATCTATCTCAGCCTCCCTGTCACCCCTGCCAGGACCACACTGCAGGGGAGGATGCTGAAGTGACTTTCACGAAGCCACTCACCAGTGGCGCTGCAGAAGGAGTATTACCAAATGAGGAGTGTGGAAGCCCTGGGCTTGGGAACAGTCAGGGAGGCGATGATGTTTCTTCACGTGCAAATCTTGAACTGTATCTTTATCTGGTACTTTAGTTTTTCCAAGTGAAACTTCAGTTTCTTCCCTAAGATCTAGAATAAATGTTACATTGATAGGATCATAGCCAATATTTTTCCCCTGAAAACTATGGAATAGATTAGTCGTTTCTCCAAGCTGCTCCATTCTGAGGACAGGATTAGCGTCTGACTAACTCTGTAATCTATCTACACTGGTAACACGATTCCTGGCACTGATGTGTTAGATGACTAAGTCCTGATCCCTTTCTTTGAGATGTGACTGTGTGCTGAGATCTATCCCAAGTGCTAAGAGGAATGAAAAAAAAAAAAAAAAGAAATGGGTGTTTTCTTTTCTCTCCTCATCTTTTCATTTGATTGTAAAAGATCTGTCACAAACCAGCTTTGTCACAATCCTTCTAGGTCTGTTTCTCCTCCTTCCTTCCTCAGCAAACACAGATAACGATAACACCTCGTAGAGTTACTGTGGGACTCGAATGATGTAAAATATTGAAAGCAGTTGACACTTGTTTGATTTGCTTAATAAATTGTCATTAATAGTTCTATCAGTATGAAATATTGGCTGTCCAGAATTCAAGTTATTTTTTTGACAAGTGTACTTTCTTAGGAGTTCTGGGCTTTCCATTAAATTATTTTTCATGCATTTGTCCATTTGTATGAAACGCTTTCTAGCATACTAAAATCTTCCTTGCCTTGTAAGTCTTTTGTTGACTTCAGAGCCAGCATTATGACGGATTCCTGTAGTTTAATGAATGGATGAGATGAAGAAGATTGATTGCCCATTCACTAAATGGTCCCAGATTGCCCAGACCTTTTGTTTTACTTTTCAGAGGTTTATTGGTCTCTCTTGCTGACAGATTGTCCTTTCTTACTTCTTAGAGTTGTCAGTTTGCCAACTGGTAGGGATCAATGTTTCCCTGTGATTTGTTGTGGGCTCGGAAACTAAAGAGTCTGTCCTATTATAGGTGTAAGTAAGCCAAGATTAGGGAAGCTATGCTCTTTATTACAAAACTCTGTGTCACTCTTTTGACTTTTCAGAGATTTTTCCGATTCTTAGTCAATGAGATCATACATCACAGACATAAAAGTTCTTGGCATCTGTAGCATATGTAGGCACTCAATAAAATTTATCATCTAAATGAATGCAAGAGCAAGAAAACAATCACATATACATTTATATTTATAATATATAGCATAAATTTAAAGTGTCTGTGGAGGGAAAGGATAGGGTGAGGGAGAAGAGAGTGAGGTTAGCTTAGCATGTTGGAAAAGACCAATGAGGCTAAGTCTTAAATGAAAAGAAAGAGGGTGAGTTTAAAGCTGGTCTCTTGCAGGGTTATACAGGAGAAGGTGTGGGCATTCCCTTGTCCTTGCTCTCTCCATAAGCTTGTTTTCCCCAGGTGAATGTGGACAAAGTCTTTTTTAAAGCGTTCACTCATCTCTTCATCCTTCCTCTGTCAGTCCATCTGTCCATCCATCCATCCAAATGTTCACTGAACATCTAATGTTCCTCATTATTTCCTGTGTAAGAAAGAGACAGAGAAATAAAAGCTGATGCCTGCATTGAAGGAACTCTCTTCGAAACTCAAAAGGAAACAAACATCTAGACATGATACGTGATTTCTGCTTCCCTCAACCTCCAGTCTGTTAGGATGTGTGTTGGTCTGGCTGCATTGTCCCTTAGCTCTATGCATGTGCCTTCACTGGGTTGCTGCCGTCCTGCTCCAGGGCAGCTGCCTGGACCTGTGGCTGCCTCCTGGGTGATCTCCCTCTTGGCACTCTTGTCAGTTCTTCACAAAGCAGCCAGAGTGATCTAGTAAGTCACAGCAGATCATTCCCAAGCACAACACACTCCCTTGGATTCCAGTAGTACCTAGAATAAAATCCACTTTTCCAATGGACTCAAAGGCTCCACATGATTTGATTCTACTTACTCTCCCAATTAATCCTGTGCCCCTTTCCCTCTGGTCACTACGTTATAGTCATGCTGTCTTTCTCTTTGATCCAGATGTCTGCCAGACTTGATCTTCTGTTTGCCTCTTTGCAATAGCTGCTGCTTCTGCCTTCTTCCTCTTGACCCATGAATAGTTGTATCCTTCTTGGCATTCAAATCTCAATTTAAATTTGTTTCAAAATAAATCACCTGCAACCAGTCGAAGGTAGCTACCTGGTCACTCTTTATTACACCATTCTATTTTTATTTTATTATTCTCTCAAACTTTCTTGACTAAAAATGCTTTTTTTTTTATTTTTTTTTAATTTTCTATTTTCCTCCACTGTTTTTATAAGAGCAAGAAACTTCCCTGCTTTGTTTACTGCTGTGTCTTGGACGATACAATTTGTAGCAGGATTAAGTGAATCATCAATGAATGAATGACTTGTTAAGGAGCTATGTGTGAAAAGAGATGGCTATGTTTGGGTGTCAAATGCTATTAAGGGAAGAATATAAAATGTCATAGCACTTCAGAGCAGGGAAAATCAATCCTGACCAGGACTTCTGGGGAAAATTCTTAGTATTAAATCCTCAGAGTTTAGTAATCCAAGAAGATAATGTGGAAAGGGACAATTTTCATCTTCTTTCTCATTCTGAAGACCAACTGGTTTTGTTTTCAATTCTGAGATAGTTAAAGAGAGAATATCTTTGCATTTAATGTGCTACCTCTCTGATGACCACTACATAAAAGTGTTCAAGCAGAAACCACCAGACCTGGCCTGATTACCAGAGGCTTAGACCAGAGACTTTTCCTCAAGACTTCTTGAGGATGGATGAAATGTTTTTCTTAATTTATAGTAAAAAAACAAAAACAAAAACAAAGTACGCTTTAATTTTCTGAAATGATTTCCAATATGATTCTTTCAGGATTCTGTAGCTCTCTTGTTTGGAAATAAGAGAGGGTGCAGGGGGCTCAATTTTGGGAGTCAGAAGCTAAAATTAGTAGGTAGTTTGGCATGATCAGGCAAAGCATCCTGTCTGACATTGCCTGACCAGCCAAGGCTCCATTCCCAATTTGCAACTGCCAACTGACACCTGAGGGGACCCAAAGGTCAGAGACCAATCAGATTCTCTCACAAGAATTTGAACTAAATTCTAGAGGCTGCCAGGAAACTGTTGGGTGTTTGTCCCGAGACTCTTGATGTAGACACTTGGACTCATAGCCATGTAAATCCTCAGGAAGGTGAGTGAGCAGGAATTGAGAAAATAGATGTATTCTCTTCCAGAAGGCATGAAGTTGCTACCATCCCTCATTTGCTTCTAATTCTTGGGATATCTGGGCATACTCTGGTTCCTGTTTCTTGATGTCTGTGAAATGGGCATAATTCTTTCTTTAGGTAACAGGGACATATTTGGGGTTAGGATCCTAAATGGGTGATTAGAGATGATTAAAATACTTTTTGTTTATGATTAATTGAGGCAAAAATAGTCTTAGAGGTGGCAGATGTTCCAAGAACTTTGCAGCTGCAGCTCTCACATGGGATTCCAAAATATGTGTGTAAGAGAGAGAGACAGAGAGGGTGGGGGTGGGGGGGGAGGGGAGGGGAGGAGAGGAGAGGAGAGGAGAGGAGAGGAGAGGACATGCAAGAAGCTGACAATCTCTTTAAAACAGATTCTGTCCTAGATCCTAGTATCCAGGTGAGGACTGAGGTAGAGGCAATGTGGAAGGAGCAAAAGAGAGCTATTTTAGAAAACGAGGATGCCTGCCCACAGTCGATGAAAGGTTGTTGCGTAGAGTGGTAGGTAAAACCCACCCATGTGTGAAAAGCCACAGCCCACCCTGACAGACTTGGGGAATACACAGACATACAGTAACAACTTGCAGCCTCATGATCAGGCTACAAATCCAGCCACCTCCTTTCCTCTCTTTGGATTTGCCTGGCAAATTTTCATCTTTCTGTGACGGGGACACATTATTCAGGCTTCTCCAGAGAAGCACAGCCAATAGGACATATATGGATCTGGTTCCTGTGATTGTGGGGCCGGCATGTTTCAAGTCTGCAGGGTAGGCTGGCAGGCCGGAGATCCTGAAAAGAGTTGAAGTTGCAGACTTGAGACTAAAGGTAGTCTGAAGGCAGAATTCCTTCCTCCCTGGTGGTGGGGGTGGGGAGGGGGGTCTCAGTTCTTCATTAAGGCCTTTGACTTACTGGATGAGGTCCATCAACATTTTCAAGAGTAATCTGCTTCACTCAAAGTCTGCTGATGTAAATGCCAATCACATCTGAAAAATACTTTCACAGCTGTATGGAGACCGGAATTTGACCCAAACCTGTGTACCATTGCCTAGTCAAATTGACACATAAAATCTACCATCACAGGGGCATACTGGTCTGTTGGTAAAAATCATTCTCCTCTGCAAGGTACATTATTGCTTGCAAAGGCTGTGTTCATCCTTGATCACAGCTGATCCTCAGAACCTCTATCGGGAAGAATATTAGCTGCCCTTTTTTATAGATGAGGAAATGTAGCTTCAGAGATATGATCATATAACTGATAAATGGCAGAGAAGGGGTTCCAGCCCAGGCTGTCTGACTCAGGTCTGTGTTCTCACTATATCACACTCCCTACAACTGGGTACATGATGTTACTCTGCTACCATCCCCCTGCTGGTCTTTTTCTTTGCATGACCTCAGGGAAACTTGCAGGAATTGGCAAAGAAAGTAGCCTGGCTTTTATTTTTCAATTCTGTCTTGTGATCAGTGTCACACAGCTGCTCTGGGGCAGGCCTCAGGTGTGCAACTTATCTGTGTGTGTTTGAGTATGAGCATAGGTGTCCTTCCTTCCCAGCTGTAATGCCTTCACCATTGCCAATTTGTAGCTGGGCCCTCTGCTTTCATAAAGAGGAGGTTCTAGCCCCTTTCTACCACTGGACCTGGGCGTGGTAGTGGGAGCTGACCCAGACCCTCCTGGGTACTGTGCTGGCCTCATCAATTCCTTCTCTTCTGATGGCAGACAGTGCACCGCCACCAGCTTCCTGAGCCTGAATCTCCTCCAACCTCCCAACCAGGGGCCCGGCAGCAGGACTGAGCTTTTGCTTTAGCCTGTGTCCCAAGCTCCTATTCTAATGTGCTCTCTGGGTCCACAGCATCCTGAGAATGTGGGCTTGCCAAGTAGTGGTATAACAAGATCTGTCTGCAACTATGACAGACTCCATATCCTGGTAGCATCTGGAAAGGCTTTGGAAATTCCAGGCCATACTCACTCCAGGACCAATAGGACTTCTTGCCTTCTCACCTTGGACACCCTGTGTGACGGAGCAAATTTTGATTAGAGAATGAAATGAAGTAAACATGAGATAGAAGTGATCACTCCAGTGCCTCTCCAGACATGTCTGGTCTTTCCTTTTATTCCATGTTTTGGGATCTCCCCTTAACTTGAGATGAGAGAAATTTTATTTTCACCAGTTTAAGTCTTTTTTGCAAGCAGTGTTGGGATCCTGAGATTCCTCCCATCAGGGCAGTTATATACTAGATGGACTTGTGAAAGGGGCAGAGAGACACAGCTGAGCATTTGGGGAAGACAGAAGATGAATGAAGAACTGTCCAAACTGTTCACCTGGGGAATAGGATGGACTGCCTTCTAGTTTCTGAGGCCCTAAAATTAGGCTGCCGAGGAAGCCTAATTCTGTGGGTCCAAGAGAACAGAAATGGGTCTTGGCGTGAAGGCAGGTTTCAGTTTTGTGATGGAAAGAACATGCTCCCAGTCAGAGCTTACTAGAGGGAAGGCACAGCCCTTCCTTGGGAGATATGAGCGTTCCAACGAGGGAGGTGTTATAGGCTGGACAGCTCCCTCATGGGAACCTGTCCAAAGCGTTTTTTGGATTTAGTGGAGGACTGAACTTGGTGCCCTGGGATGCCTTCCGACTCCAGCGATGAGGGTCTTAGTTAAAGCGTCTGCCCCTCACAAGAGAGGCGCCAACAGGCAGGGCCAGATGACTGGCCCCTGGGAAGCATGACATAGAGTGCCCAGCTCTAGAAAGACGCTTGCCTTCCTCTCAGGTCCCCCAGCCTGGGAAAGGTCTCGGGACCCTGGAAGAGGACCGGGATGGCGAGGTCATCCATTGGCTGCGAGACGCCATGTGAACGGTGCTGGTTGGCTGGCGGGAGGGAGGAGGAGGCGGTTTCCCGGGTAACGGGAGGGCAAGGAGCGGCGGCGGCGGCAGTGGCCGCGGCTGAGGAGCGCGGGCCAGAGTGCGGTGCGAGACCGGCTGGAGGCGGCGGCTCCGCGAAGCCGCGTGGGCACAGGTAGGAGGCTCCGGCGCTGTCTCCTCCCGGCCAGCCTGGGCCAGGCTGCCGGAGGCCAGACCAGCCAGGGAAAGTTTGCCGCGCCACGGGACGAGCAGGAGGAGCACTTGGGGATGCTCGGTGTTGGGCTCCGGGGGGCCAGGGCAGGGCGGGGACTGCCGGTTGGGAGAAGGCTGGACCGGGGCACAGCGGCATGGGGTCCACACCTCCGCTCTGGGACCCTGGCGGGTTGCCGGGGCCCCTAAACCTCCCGGCCGCCGCGCAGAGACCCGCGGTCAGACGCGTAGCTCCCGTGCACGGCCGGCGGTCCCTTGTTCAAAGATGCGCTGGGAAAGTCTGTTCCAGCAGCGAGGGCTGGGCGCGCGGCGCGGCGGTCCGAGGCGGCTCTCTCTCTGCCAGCTCCAGGCGCACTTTCCCCAGCCTCCGGCGACGCTGCACACGCCCCCGTGCAGAGTGGTGTGTGTCCCTCCGGGTGTGCGTGCCCGAGGCTGCGGGTAGCCCCTGGCGAGTGCTCCTGTGGTTTTGGTGGCTTCCGTACCTGTGTTTCTGTGCAGTCTCCCTCTGCGGGATTGTGTATATCTCTGGGTGTATCTTCATGTCGGGGTCCCTCTGTGTTTGTTGTTGGCGTGGGTGTCTGCGAACGCCCTCTCCCGAGCCTGTGCCTTGTGTCTGAATCTCGCTGTTTATAGAGCCTTCTGTTGGCATTTCAATGTATTTTTGGTTTGTGCGAGTCTCTCCTCTCTTCTGTCTGTAAGTGTGTGTGTGTTTTCTGTCGGTGCCTCTCTGAATGTAGGTCTGATACCTGTCTGCGCGTGTCCCTCTGGGTGAGTGTGCATCCTCTTGTGTGCTCAGCTTCTGTATGAATCGGGGTGTGTTTAAGTGTGTGTGTGTGTGTGTGTGTGTGTGTGTGTGTGCGTGCGCAAGTCTGGATCTCTGTGTCTACTATGCTTGTGTCAGTCTGTGAGTCTCTTCACTGTATCTATCCATATCCGTGTGTGCATATGCGTGTGTGCGTGCGTGCGTGCGCGTGTGTAAGTGAATCCAAGCCTAGGGCAACTAGGCTGGGCCTCTCGTTTCCCTGGCTTTCTCCCACGCTCCGGCCAGCGAAGGTTCCAGGATGACAGGTGGGAGGGGGCGCCCGAGCGCCAGGAGCCTGGCTCCTCTTGGGTGTGCGCTCCAGCTCCTTTCTTGCCGGCAAAGGGACCCCAGTGGCAGAAGCAGCGGCAGTCCGCGCTGCCCAGCTGGGGCCCTAGTGACTTATTTTTTGTGTGATCCTTTCTTTTCTTTAGGGAAGAGGCGGGAGCACGCTTTGCTTGCTCGCTCTCAGTGTGCAAATAAAGGCGCCAGGGTTGGCGGCTGGGTCAGCCCTCCCCAGCAGCTCAGCAGAAGTATTTGTCTGAGTCGTGTCCCTTTGGGAGTTCTTTCTTTTTTTCTTTTTTTTTTAAGACCCCAAATTAAAAACTCAGCCCGGAAAACACCATACCTCCTTGGCTCTCTGTTTTATATCTTATGTAACTTATCTATTGATTGATTAATGAAAGACTAGCTTTCCAAGAAGCCCCTCCAATTCCCTTATTGGCACCAAAGACTAATTAAAAATGCTGTGTTGGTGATGAGTGTTAATTAGACTATTCAAAAGATGGATGCACCCTTGTTTCAGAAGCTTAACTCCAGTTACAACATGAAACAGGTCAGACTTCCCTTTCTCACGGCTTTTGCACCAGTTTCCCCAGTCTTGAAGCCACAAGGAAGGGGAAGTAGGCTCAGGGGCATAGGAGCTGCTGCAGAAAGGGAGACAAGTGAAAAGGTCAAAAGGGGCTTTCCTCAATTTTGAAAACTTGGGAAAATTTAGGAAGGATGTTTTACCAAGACATGTGAAAGAGGTTCACAATAACTACACCCGAATGGAGGGAGAGAGTATGTTCCACCTAGAAAGGCGTGGCCTGTGATTTGTCCAGCACCTGGAATTCCAAATTGGCATATACCAGGGAATGTCCTTTTATTGTAGAAGGGACCTCAGCAGAGCTCTCTAAAGAATGCCTCAGGAGATTAGATTCTTCCTGGCTTCCCCATGTGTGGGCTGGATCTCCAAACCTTTCTCTACAAATTATTTTCCCTGGGTATTGCCCAGAAGGCATATATGGAGTGGGAAGTGGAGGTCTTTTGGAGATTGGGTTGGATCAGGCAGAAAGAAGCCAGGCAAGTGCAATCATGATATCTTCAATATGTCTGGACATGTCTTCTGGACTTTAAGGAAAAGCTGAACTTGCCTAGGAGGCTCTCCCCACCCTCTCGTCTTATGTAATCTCATGCTCCAGTCTCCATCCTTCCCTTTTCCTGGCACTGCTCCTGGCTGACTTATAGCCCAGGGTGGAGAAGCTGCTGCTATTTTGCTACTTTTAGGTATCAATCCGGCAAACATATTGACTTCTTAACAATTCGGTTACGTGTTCTCTTAGTCTTGGTTTCAGTTCTTTTGTATTCAAGAGTGTTTAAACTTTCTGAGATTTCTCTGGGCAGCGAGAAACCAGAGCTTTTTTACATCGGGACTTGTGCTCTCAGATCCCACCCACCCCACCCCCAATCAGGAAATAAATTCATATGGCAACTAACCTACAGCAGCATCCTTGCTTCTTCCCATTCTAGGGTAGCCCCTCTCCACTCTGGCTCCAGCAGATCCCAGAACCGGTTGAGGCTGACTCCCAGAAAAAAAACAAAAGGCTCACACGGGAGGCCTTGAACCTCCTCCCACTCCCTGCTGATGGGGAAGGAGTTCTGTGGTGAGAACGTCTGTCTCCGTGTGCACTCAGGGCATGTGTGACGGCAGGCATGATGGGACGTGACAGGGTCTCGCCTGGAGGGAGCAGGGTCCTGGCACAGAGTGCGGGGCAGTTCTCAGACATGGAGAGATCCCAGAGCTGTGATGAAGGACCCTGCCGGAGGGAGGGGCCCCTTCCAGCAGGAGACCCTGTGGCACCTGGCTTTTTTCTGGTATTATTATTCATGAGGAGGGTCTGGAGTTACATGAGGTGAAGTGTGGACTCTGGGTTTAGGCTGCTTGTGAAAAGTTAAATCACAGTAATCCTGTCAGAGGGGCATGGAGTTGAGCAAGGACTTGGAAGTTACACCCGGACTTCCTAGCTGTGTGATTTTGGCAAATTACTTCACCTTTCTGATCTTTGGCTGTCTCATCTCTCACAAAGGGTTAAGAACCCTAACTGAAAAGCACAATAAGAGGCACTAGCAAGTTTTTCTTTGCTTTGTTTTGTTTTCAAGGAAAGGTACAGGTAGGAATGAAGGTGTGTAGGTAGGCAGGCAGGAAGAGAGGGATAAGCACTGCTTCATTTCATTTTTATTTAGTTGTTTACATTGATTGATTCCCCCCACACCCGGAATGCAAGCCCGGGTCCTTGTGATGTATGTGAAATGTGCTCCTTTGGAGGCGGCTGACCTAACCACTCCCCCACCAGGTATAGCAATTTCTTACCAGAGGTTTGTTGAATAAATGAATGTAGGGAGCAGTAGCTACCACCTGCTGTATAACAAGCATTCATTGCATTTTAGCATTTGTTATCTTTTGATCACATTAAGTGATCTGGATCTTTCTACTCATCATCCCCACTTCATAGATGAGAGCACTGAGGCCCAGAGAGGTTATGTTACTTGCTCAAGTTCACACAATGAGTTAGGTTGCAGAGTTGACTTTCAAATCTAAATCTGTCTGAGTCCTTTGCTTTGAGATCTCAGTTTGGATTTGGAAAAAGGTGATAGGAGCCACTGCCAGAGTTTATTTGCGTCGTGAGCTGTAGTTAAAAAGCGTGGACCCAAGGTTTCGCCTTGGTCAGGGATCTCTTGATGGGCCAGTGGGTGCTCTTCCAAGGAAGCTTTTCTCCTCTTCCTCCTCACAAGCCCTTTGTGGCTGAGACCTCCTTCCCCTTGTAACCTGCTTTGGCACTAAGCCCTGCGGAAGCCTTTTGTGATAGGGGGTGGTGTAGGCCTCATTCCAAAGTAGCCACCGGTCAGGACAGCTGCAAGGGAGGGTCTGAGGGCTTCTGTCTAATGCCCGCTGAGGCCGGATCTGGCCACAGCTCTCCCGGAGGCTGGCGCAGCCTGAATTGTAGAATGGCTAGTACGTTGATTAGAAACGCTGGCAAGAGACTAGTGCCTTTCAGTAAAGGGATTTTTTCCCCCTTGTTTTCTTTCTTTCCTGATAGTGCTGGTGCTTTGGGCTGAGGCATTCATAGTTATTTATTGGTACATCTTCATGGGGATTCTCAAATATGTTCCCATCTCTGGGACTGTTCGTGGAAGGAGGCACCGTCTGCAAAATGTGTTCCTTGGTGTGAAGTTCCCGCCTCTCTCCTCCCTCCCTGTCCCTCTGAGCTTCTGTGACGTCAGCCAGGAGGTGACTGGGTGCCTGCATGTTCCAAGCGAGGAATGCGGCTCTCTGACACCCTCAGATGATCTAAGCTGCTCTTTTCCAACTCCCCAGTGGACCCTGGTGTCTTGCCTGTCATACGCGGCTTCTGCAGCTATAATGCAGGGCGGGGTGGGGTGGGGGTGGGAGGGTGCTGCCTTTCGACTTCACAGACCATTGCTTCCCCATCTCAGCATACCTGGTGCCTCATTCCTATGATGTGATATACCCCCGACCCCAAAGGTTTGAAAGAGAACTCGTTTCTGGCTGCCGTGTACTTACTTCATGAAGAAGGTCCACTGGAGGTCTCCGGCCAGGAGAGTGGGGGAGCCCCTGGGGCTCCCCTGCTTGCTTGTCCACAGATGGGCTCGGAGAACTGGGGGGCTGGGAGGAAGATCTCTGGCTGTGGCTTGGCTTGGGCTCCAGATGGCAGGTAAGACAGCTCCCACCTGTACTTCTCCACAATGGACTGCTCTGACTGTTGACGTTTTCTCCTCAGGAATGGGTCTTACTCCATGAAGGAAGATGACAGTCCAGGAAGGGAGCAGCCTCTGTGATGAGCACTTGGCTCACAGGCACTGTGAGGGGCGGCTTTGCCAGCAGCCTTTGTGGTGATTTATGGGCGTCAGAGGCTGCCGGAGAGGGATGTGGATGCTATCAGCTCAGTGGATTAAATGCCCATTTGCATTGCTATTGACATATAAGTTATCTGTGCCAAGGAGACAGCGAGGAGAAGGATTTCTGGGGCAGTGATGTGGCACGTGCCCCCGGATATGGACTCGACTTTGCCCAGATCTGTGCTCCGGGCTCTCAGGAAGCCAGTCTTGGAACTGAAGTAAAAACCCACGTCCCAGCTCTCATGATGCCGGCAGCAGCCACTCTCATTGCGAAGGCGATGATGGTGAGTGAGATTCCCCAGTGGATTTTAAGAAGTCGGGAAGACCTTTGAAGAGGGAGCGTGGATTTTCTCGGCTGGCAGGAGTCTTGTCTGGTGGCGTGTATGCATCACTTTTGCCTGCGATATTTTCTTCCTCTGTGGATTTGGAAGCATCATTGAAGGAGAGAGAGGATTTTATTCCTGGGACATGGAATCGGTTTTGGAGTCCAGCCAACAGCAGAAGAGAAAGCTGGTTACCCATGGGCTGGAAGATCAAAAGAGGGTGAGTGACAGAACTTTTTTGCTTCACTCTTGGTGCTGGAGTTGCTGTGCATGACTCAGAGAACTCAGGTGGTTGTCAGTGTTGTCATCCTCTGTCCTGCTTGTTGGCTTCTCTGGTTCAAGAGCGAGTGGTGTCTCAGGAGTGGCCAGGTCCTGGTGCTGGGTTCTTGAAGCTTTGACTTGACAGAGAGCAAGAAAAAAGAAATCAATCCTGGGAGACAGAAAGGCAAAGCTTGGTAAGCTTTGATTCAGGGAGTTAGCAAAAAGGGTTCTCACTAAGGCAAATGTGATTTTCTTTATTCTGCAGTCCTCTTTGGGGCTCACACACTCTTAGCGCCCTTTGGAAACGGCACTCCTGACAGTGCTGGTTTTATTGGAGTGATCTCTGTGTGGCTTGCCAGCTCTTGTGTTTATGGATCAAAAACGTATCCTACTCTACTCGTTGGCCCCATCTGCGAGGGTGCCACAGTCATTCAAAAAGACCCACTGAGTGTAGGTCATTTGCTGTCATCGGTCTGAAAGCCATAGTCACCCAGGAAGGACCTGTGTCTACCAGTTAAAGTTCAACTTGTTTTTCAAATCAGACGCATTCAGCACAGCGCTGAGTGGCTAGCTGTCTGAGAAGGAAGTAGAAATTGTGGTACCTTAGTTCCTCTCCTGGGAATGGCTGGGCCGGAGCCTGGCAAGGGTTAGGTTCAGCTCCAGCAGAGCCAGTCTTTGTTAACCTGCAAATCATTTCTGCTGTTTCCTTGGACCTATCGTGAATGGTAAAGTAGCTTTTGGTGTTCTTGCGCGCGTGCGCGCGTGTGTGTATGTGAAAATAAAAAGGGTTTTGTCTGACTTTAAAGGGTAAAAATAAATGGGAACAAACTGCAGCTTAAAAACATAGATACTGACTCCATTCTTTCAAAAAAATGAATTCTACTCCTGAAACTGCACTGCCATAAAGCAGGAAGAAAATCTTAGGTGCGTAGATAAGTGAAATTTGTTTTCTGGTGTTTGATTTCTTCAGAATATAGTCTACTAGTCCTGTTAGCTCCTATTTCTGCAGGAGCTTTCTGAGAGGTAGGAGGAAAATCGATAATTGTGGTGAACAGACCTGGGATTGGCTGTATTTTACTGAGTGTTAGCCAACTTCGGTATCCAGCCATGTAGTAGAAGAACATGTGGTACCTCTGACACTGTAGAGAATTTTAATTGGGCTGGTACACCAAGATAATATGCAATTATGACGGCCTCTCCTTGGCTAGGTGTGGATGTCTGCATTTCCCATCTGTTCTTGGCTCTGGCTGTGTTGGGTCCACATGTACGATGGGGCGTCTGGAAGGAGAATATAACCCCAAGTGGGGCTCCGTGGCAGCTGGGGTAACATCAATTGGTCATGCTCAGCTGACATTCATTTTAACTTGAACTCTAGCCGTCATGGCAATTATTAAATTTATAATGATATATGTAAGATCCATTTTAATGACTCTCCATGCTTGAATGAGCTCTCACTTGTGCTGGTAAAATTAGGCTTCAGAGAGTATTGCATTTCATCTCCTACTGAATTTTCTGGGCAGTGGTTGAAACTTTGCTGAGGGGGAATTAGATTGTTTTTCCCGATAGACATCATGATTGAGTTCCTTATTGCTTGAGTTTCTGGGCGTTTAGAAGAAAATACCACCACTTCAGCAGCTTCTGTTGTCTGCGGCAGCTTCTGTTGGTATGTGCATGTGTGTGTTTGTGGGTAAACACACACCCCATTTGCGTCAAGTGTGAAGCTAAACAAGCCTCCCGGCGTGCAGCCTGGAATATCTTGTCCATGGGATTGAAAGGCGACTCTACAGTGTTTTGGCTCGGATATGTTGGGTGAGCAGAAAACTCCTCATCAGCAGGGGGTACTGGCTGAAAATCCAACAAAGGCACAATTGAGGCATCTGCTAGGGAGCCGGGAAGGCTCCACCATCATACTCAAGTTACCAGGCATTCACGGGCACCAGTGCTTCTGCCACACTGTCAGTGTGTGTGCACGCACGTGCGTGCATGTGTGTGTATGTGTGTGTGAGTGTGTGTTTCTACTGTTATTTGAAATTGTGGGGTATATTGGGGAGACCAGATAGAGGGAGTGTGGCTAGCTTCAAGTGTATTTCCTAATCTCCTGAGCAGCCAGGAGCACTTTCTCTGACGTTCCTGAGAGCTTATGCTTTTCATTGTAGCTTGTTGCTTGTCTGTGGTTTCCTACAGATGCTGTGCCTAGTTCAGGTTGCACCTGGGATTGGCTCTTTGGGGGAATTGCGGTGCTTTCTGCATTGACGAGTGCCAGGAGATGTGGGACCAGATTGCTGGTGGGGTAGGGGATGCCAGTGATGCTGTGAGCTAGCTGTGTGACTCTGGGAAAGCTACTTAACCTCTCTGATCTTTAGAGTCTCCATTTTCAACACAGAACAAAGGTATGCAATTACAGGGATATTGTTAAGAAGGAAATAAAGCTGGTATGGGATTTAGCACTTGGTAATTATTTAAGAAATGTTCTCTCTATTCTTGGGACAGTTTGCAATGTGGGGATTATTTTTTCCTTTTGTTCCTAAAGGGTTGCACGTGATTGTAAATCTTTAAAAAAACCTCAAATAATACATACTTACTACATCACACATTCAAATATCGCAGAAGGGTGGAGTATAAATCCTTGTTTCTCTAATGCTGTCCAGTAGTTATTGCTATTAACAGTTTGGTACCTATCACGTCTATTTTTGGTTTGCATTTCTTAATAAAAATGGAATTGCTTTACACATTTTAAGAAGCTTGCTTTCTCATTTGATATACTGTAGATAACTGAGTCATTATATACACCTTATTTTAATGACTATGAAATTGAGTTCTACTACAGAATGTGCCAAAATGTAGGTAACTAATCCCTTATAGATGTGCATGTAGATGTTTCCAGGTTTTTATTTTGGCTTTGAGATTTTTTTATTGCAAAATTTCTTTACTCTTAATCTACTCAGCAAGCATTTGAATAGTCTTCCATATGCCAGTCACCATTCTTGGGGTGAGGTGTACACTTGACAGAGAAGGTCTCTTCTTGAAGCTTCCTCTTCAACAGCACTACCCAGTACAACTTTCTGGAGTGATAGAAAGGTTCTCTTCACATACTGTACAGATGAGTAGCCCTTGGTTATATCTGGCCACGGAGCCCTTGAAATGTGGCTGATGTAACCACGGACCTTAATTTTATGTCTTAATTGATTTCAATCCATTTAAACATGGACACATGTATCTTGGGTTACCATGCTGGACGTGCCTGTCTGAACAGTAAACGCCGGCAGCTGACCACACCATCTACTTGCAGACAGTATGCAGTCCTATGCACGAAAGAAAATAAATAGGGTATAGTGGTTTCATAGGTGAGGGAGGGGTGCATTTCATATTTATAAATATTTTAATTTCCATTTTCTAAAGTCTTGCTTGTATTCAGTACAGTGCATGCTTCTGAAGATTATAGTTTGATGCATTTTTATACTTTTAATACACTTCTGTAGCCATCAGGAAGATCAAGCGATAGACCATTTTCTACCCACAGGAGGGTGAGTCTGAGCTGGGCGTAAGGGGAGGCATCCCAGAGCAGAGTCTTGGGAGCAGAGACTCAATGTGAGAGGCAGCTGTGCTTGGGGGGATGAGACAACCGACTTCAGATGACAGCCTGCCACTCTCAGCCTGCAGCACTGGTGGAGTCATTCAGAGCTTCTCCCTTGGGGACTTATCTTGATGCCGCTATGGACAGCAGTCCCCTGTGCATCCCTAGCACTTGTCTGATTCAAATACTGGGCTGCAGCAGGAAAAATTCAGAGAGGCCAGGCACTGCAAATTGCCATGGAGAGAAATTCAGCAAAGTAAGTATTGTTCAGTGTGCTAAGAACCCACTTAACGGGCAGAGATGGGAGAAGTAAAATTTCCCTGACAGATACCTATTGATCAGGCAAGGGAATGACTTTTTGATTGATTTTTCTCTACTCCTCCTTAGAAGTTTGTCCTTCACAGACAGAGCTTTCCCACAGAGGGTGAACACTGTAAAATATGAATCATTCCAGGGTTTTAAAGATACTTGACTGAGTGGTGACAAAGAGAGTTGTGTTTGAATATTCTTCTCACTGTCAGCTTCTCAGCATGAAAGTTTCCTGGAGACAATTTTCAAAATGACTTCAGAGAGGGTGAAGTCAGGCTGAGGGTAATTAAAATTTCTAGGGTTGGCTGCACCGCTCTGGATTGCCAAATCCTGCCCTTCGAAGGGGAATATATTATCAGACTTGCCCCATCCGCCCCACTCTTCATTTTTATTCATGGCCTCCCTGACTTCCCTGTCATCTGTGGCTGCAACTTGGAGTCATCTGACCTTCAAACCCACTGGCTTTTCATCAGTCATCAGCTATACTTGCTCCCATGCCACAATGTATCAGCGATTGTCTCTTCTTTCTGGCATTACTGCCACCACCCCTAGTTTCAGTCCAGAAGTCCTAACCTGACTGGCAGCAGAGCCTCCTGGCTCGTTCTGTTTCTGTTTTTCCATTAGTGCATCTCCACTCCAGGTCAGATTCTTCTGTGAGCCCAGCTGTCACCATCTTTCCGTGATTTCCTACTGGTGGAAGAAGCAAACACACTCCCAGGTCCCTGGCACTTTATGCTGTGCCCAACTTCTAGGGTATAAAGGGTGAAAGCTAGCATCTCAAGGGAGTCTTGCTAGATCTCACATTCTAACCTTGAAAAGTTCTGTAAATTTCCTGAACCGTTTCTCCAGGGTGTTTACTCAAAGATTGTCAGATCTTAGCACTGTGACTCTTAGCAGGGAATTGTTATGACTATTAAAGTCTCCCATTCTCTCTTACCCACATCTTCTTTTCTTGCCAAACTTTGATTGCTATTGCCCCACACCCCGAGTCCTTTCTTATGCATTGTATTCACCTGGAAGCAGGTCTGCTCATTTCACTCATCCATTCTCCTTGAAGAATGCATCCTCCTGTTTCTCTGCTTCCCTCAAGTGCTCACAGGGTAGCAGAACGATCCTCCCGCCCGGATGCCTTCCCACATGTTGGATCTCTGAACCAGATGACTTGCTGAAGAAGGAACTGATCGTGTCACTCTCTTCATCCTCCAATACTGACTGAATGAATGAATGTTCTTTGTTGTTTCAAGATTCCTCTTTCCATGTGGTCCTGAAGCTGAACCTGATCTTCCAATATAGAGTATGTTGTCCACTCTTAATGGAGAGAAGGGGAGAAATAAGATTCAAGGGCATAGTTAGGAGTGCTCTACAGTGATTGAAACATTTGATTAAGACTAGATGGAATCTGGTGAGTGGGATAGAAAAATTCCAAAAAATGTATTCAATTAAGTTTTGAGGAAAAGAAGCAAGAGGATTTGGGACGGTGACTCAACACAGCTGACAAAGAGAAAGGAATGAGAAGTTGCCAAGTTTCAGATCATTGGTGACTGGACAGGGCAACTTGAAATAATGACACTTTCTTACGCTTCTCACAACAAAAGTGCTCTTTTACTTGGTTTGAATTGGCAACAGGAAGATTGTCACTTCTTTTTAGACAAAGAAAGAATACAAAACATGCATGTTTTAAGGTAATTTTGCTGAAGATACATGACTAAATTGAGCGTGTTTTTCAGAAAAGATTAAGAAATTAGATCAACAGGTTAAGAATAGGGAAAGTAACATATGAGCAGCTGCTATGTCCTTTTTAAATTTTATCTCATTTACATCTCTCTCAGCTCCTAGATATAGAGTTTATTAACCCATTCTACAGATGCAGAAGCTGTAGTTAAGGTACTTCTCCAAGTTCAATTTCCCCTCACCACTGGGGTTACATCTCTTAGTTTTTAAAACTGAGTTTTGCGTTTTGCTTTTAAAATTATTTTTTCAATTGCTGCCACTCTTAATGGAGAGAAGGGGAGAATGCATGTTTACACACACACACACACACACACACACACACACAAACATACACACGTACCTCTAAGGATTGGTCTGTGTGATGTCTTGTGAGTGTTTGCTCTACTATGCCCAAATCATTCAGTAAATCAGAATCCCTGCCACTGCCTGTCCCAAGGCAGTAGCAGGCCATAGTGAGGCTGAGCTGCTTTGTAGGAATTCTCCACTTTAGTGATCAGAGAACTGAGGTATTGAGTGTGATTAGGGCTCTGGATGGATGGATGCTCACACGTCATGTGAGGATACAGTTTCAGTCCTAGCTCCCTGAGCTCTTTCCACATGAGCTGAAAGACTTACAACTGGGCCTGGGCCAGTGTGCTGCTGCCCCTTTGGAGCCCATGGTAGCTGCAGTTACAAGTTGATCGCCTTCTGACAGCTCCTTGCCTGGATGGTCTGCCTGTCTTCCTGGCATGAATGCAGGGGGTGTTAACCAAGTGCTCAGGGATGGACACTGAGGACCCACCATAGTACATTTTCACATGTCACTGAAGAAGGATGAAAAGAGTCTGTAGCCAGATGCAACTCAATTCAGTAAAGGTTGAGCCTCTACTCAGGTATAGGAGGAGGAGGAGAGCAAAGGCATCAGGCCAGTGCTCTGCTTCTATTCAGTGCCGAGAATGTGAGGCAGCACAGGCTCAGTCTCATTCATCCTTTCCTCCCACACTTATTGACTGCATCCCTATTGTGTGCCAGTCAACCACAACAGGAAACATGGAGGTCATAATGAGCTTAGAATCCATCCCTGTCTCTTGGCACTTCCAGTGTCTTGGAGGAGTCAATCAGTGAGGCAGCAATGGCAATAACATTAGGTAAGAGTCTATCTGGTTTGAAGGGTTTGGGTGAGACCACCTTGGTGGAGGCGGAACTTGAATTCTGCCTACAAGGGGCTGAGTGAGAAGCGGACTGGAGGGAGGACTAAATAAACAGTTCACAAGGTAGATTGAGTTGTGTCTTTCTGCCCTAAATTCATATGTTGATCCCCAGTGTGACTGTATTTGAAGAAAGAACCTTTAAGGAAATCGTTGTGGTTAAATGTGGTCATAAGGGACCCCACCCTCTCCAATATGATTGGTGTTCTTATAAAAAGTGCACCCTGGTGCACACCAGGGATGAGTATGCACAGTGGAAAAGCCATCTGAGGACATAGCAGGAAGGTACGCTAAGGTGTGAAGCCTCAGGAGAGCCCAAATCTGTTAACTCCTTGATTTTGAACTTCTAGCTACCAGATCTGTGTGAAAATCAGTTTCTGTTATTCAAACCACCCGATCTGTGGAATTTTGTTGTGGCCACACTAGCAAATGAATACACTCATGCCCAGTGAGAGAGGGTGAGTTGCTTAAGGTATTTTGCTTTTAACAACCCAGACTGTAAGCTCCCTGGGGGCAGACCCTAGGTCTGTTCCACAGCATCCAGTACACTGCATAGTGTCTGGTAGATGCTCTGTAAATATGTGTTGAGTGAGCAAATGCACGAGTGGAAGAAATGAGGAAAGATAATGGCAAGAAGAGGCAACCTGTGTGAACTGTTGTACTTCAATCCTGTAGGTATGAAGAAACCATTGCAAGCTTTGGAATTTGGGAATGACATGAAAGTGGAACTTGGCAAGATCTTAGAATAAACGGAGGTGGATAGAAGAGGTGAGGGTCGCAGAGGAGTGAGAGAGGCTGAAATCAGAGAGATCAATTAGGAGACACAGTAATGACTGAACAATAAGCTTCTCTGGGGCTGTGACCAAGGGCAGGGAAGTCAGGGAAAGATGAGCACACAACAAGGGAATAGAATTTGAGGGACAGAAGTTGGTCTCCAGTTGGACATGGCTGACTCATATTGCAGACAGCATGAATCCCAGATATCTCCAAGGTTCAGAGCCTCCCCGCATCCCCCACCAGGTCTGGTAGAATGATGTCTAACAGCACTATGGAAGGTGACTGACTGCACCCTGGATTTTCCTTCATCTCCTGCAGCAGCCATAAGAGAGTAGTAGATGTGATCTCTATGTGGTAGATAAGACAAGTGAGGCGTGGACGGGCATGTGACCTGTCCAGGGTCTCACAACTTGTTCATAACCAGATGGAGGTGAAGATCTTGATCCCCTTTTTCTTCCAGTGTAGGACCACTTTCCAGGGAATAAAACTGCCTGTCTCAACCCACAGTATGAATATCGATGTTGTTATTTTTAATTCATTTTCAATGGGAAAGAAGATCTGGCACTTTTTGCAGCTGATTTTAAAGATGTGGGGAAAGTTAGATTTATTTTTATTCTGAAAGGTGCTAGAAGTTGAATAAAAAAACATCTCAAAGGAAGTCGTTCTTATTTATTTGAAAGAGTCATATAAATTGCATGAGACTAGCTCTGGACAGAAGCATGATGACTTGACTTTGGCCTTTCAGTTCTATCCCAAACTAGTCTCCAGAAGCTAAATTACCCATTTACAACCCAAAGAAGAGCTGAGATTTAATAAGAAGAAGTAGTAAGCTATGCCAACTTTCTAGCTGGCCTTCTATGATGGGATCCAGAGGTGGCATATTAGTTAAAGCCTATTTACTTCCCTGTTCTCCTTAGATGTCACCTTTTCCTGTTGATCTGTATTGTTTCACCATTGATTCATGTCTTAAATGATCTGTAGTATGTTTTCTAATTGGAGACAAAAAGAGTGGCAATGTCACCTAGGTTGTTGGTATTTTTAACAACACAACCTATGACCGTCTTGCACTGGATAATTTTTTTATCTTTTCCAATCTTTGTTTCCTCTTAAAAGTTAGGGTGATATTGAAATCTTTGGTGACGATTATGCACTATATGCACTTGATGTATTTTATATAGTACTTATTTAGTATACAAGCATTAGATGATTCTAGTATAATTCTTGTTTTATGCTTCCCTCTCCTCATTGAGCAAATCCTTTAGTGGCATATTTGGGGCCTAAAATGAGGGTCAGGAAGGATAGACAACTGTAGCTCATTCATTTGAATTTACAGTGAACTGAAGGTTGCAAAGAATTCTTTCCAGTGTAAACTTCTGTTACCACACCTCTTCCTAAAAGAAAGTCTGTTTTTCTGCTTTAGTGATGTAGTCAATGAAAACAACCAGATCTTTCTTTGTGTCATGCTCATTCCACACATTAAATTACAATTTACAGGACTCTAGTGTGTGGGGATTAAATCTTTTCGATGGTTTCAAAATAACTCCCCACGAGTTGCATTTTTACCTAAATATGTTTTATGAATTAATTGATTACACTTTGTGGAATCCCTAAAACCTCCACACCAGGGAGGAAATTCTGGTTACCTAGAGGTGAGTTCCAATTAATCAAGGTTTTCTAAATCCTGTCCTAGGTTACTTTGCTACTAAAGCTTAGATCAGATTCTTCCATGCCTGTGGTTTGAATCAAAATAATGACATCTCTGACTCCGATCCTCCAGGCATTAATTTTTAATCTTCCTTCTCTTTGGGATAATTAGAAAGAGAACAGTGTGGGGGGTTGGGAAGAGAAATGGGAGAGATCTGGATGACAGAGCAGGAGTATATTTTTTTCCTTTTTCCTTTACAGTGCAGCCTCTTTCTAGGAGCGGGAGCAACTGAAGGCTTGCATCTACATTTCCACTTCACTTGGGGGAAAGCAGCAGCCTGGACTGGGACTGGGATGGGTGACTCATGAAGCCAGACCAGGGTAGCTCCCGATGTGGGTGGGAATGGGGGTCCTTTGGGGAAGGAGCCCGATCTGTGTAACTCCGTGCTGGTGTGTTGGTGGGGCTCCATGTACAGCTGTGCTGCTGCTGTGTGTGAGACTATGAGGTTGGAGAGCTGCAATGGGTATCTGTGTGGATTTCTCCTCCAGCTAACGTGAGTATGGAGATACAAGGCTCCGCAAAGCCTTCTCCATGTCCAGCATCTGTGCTTCCTTGAACCCCTGGGGTCACAGCGGAATTTCAGGGACAGGAGTCAACGTCTCAATTAATTTCAGCCAGCAGAACCCTCCATCCTTCATATCATCTGAAGCTGTCACAGAATTACTAATCTGGAGACCTGCGAAAGTTCAGAATCCAGGGTTTTATTAGCTTCTTGGGTAGGTGAATGAGGTTCCTTCCACCCTCCATGCCTTCCCTCAACCCCCACAAAGGGTGGCTTTGCAGCTGAGCAGCTTCCTCCAAGTGTATGATTCGAAGTTTAAGTTAAAATATTTTTCTTTTTTTTCCGTGACATAATGAAAAATATCATAAGCAAAAATCCTGAATGGCAGGGGAAAGTTTTCAAAAGTAGAACAAAGAATTTCAGGGCTTCCATCCTAGTGCCTCTCACAGGAGTAAGCCCGATTTAATCAGTGGCTTAAAGTCTCTCTTCTTCACTAGCCTTTCAGTTCTAGTTATTTCTAGATTCCCCACACATCTCACATTGTTTGGCACAGAGTAGATGGTCAGAAAATATCTGCTGCAAGAATGAATGGGAGTCAATATTCTCAATGAGGGAAGCAGAAGGGAGAGTCATGACTGTCCTCGACTCTGCTATTTTCTTGGGGATACAGAGCAGGTCCATCTGAGAAAGGAGGAGGAGTTCATTGTCTTTGATTGTCCTGGGAGAAAGGATGTCTCGAAGGCTTGCTTAAAAGTGACTGTCCTCCATTTGTGTTTCTTTGTGTGTGGGGTTTCTTAACTGTGAAGACCCAGTTTCATTATTGTGAATCTATTATTTCCTACCCATCTGGCAGAGATGTGTCTCTTTCTTTTGAGTCGCCATGGGTCCGTGGTTACAAGTGACCCAGAAGGTCACTTCACTGATGTCTGCCTGAGCTGATCATTTAGAGGTGAGATTGGAGGCAACAACAGCAGCTCAGATGTACCTGAAAGGGGTTGTGCTGAATAAATCAGTGCATCCTTACATGCTGCAGCATAAGGGGACAGACTGGGAGAGCAGGTAATGAGGAGTCAAGGAGGGAGAGTCCCGTGGAAGTCTGCAGAATGTTCTGAAATGGAGAAAAATGATGTCACCTTTCATTAGAAATGACTGGGCTCATCTGGGCTCTTCTTACCTAGAGGAGAAGGCATACGGTGTTAGAGTTAAGGTATTTTCTTCCACTTGATTCCTTAAGAAAAAGTGGCTGACATTTAAGGGAAATAGCTTTGTGCAAAGAGGCACTGACTAAGGTTGGTCCTTTTTGTGTCAGTTAGGAGGGTGAGACCCCAGTACTTCCTAGTGATTCCTTTGATCAAAGGCGCCATCCGTAGACTGCATGCCCGTTATTGTAGTTTAATTTTTGTCTCACAGTCATCATCCCCCAGCGCACACTTCTGTGAGAGGCTAGTACTTTCCTGCCTCAGTGATGTTGGACATGACCAGTGACCTGCCTGACAGTGGAATGTGACTGGAAGCTCATTGTCCATTTCCAAGCCTAGATCTCAAGAGGCATGGACTTGTGCATGGAGCTGTTCCTCTGGGAGCCTCTGATTTGCACCGTGAGAAGAACGTGTACCAGCTAATGCTGCCATTCCTTCCTGGTCCTGGGAACATGAACAGAACCGAAGCAGAGCCACCCTAGCAAACAGGCAGACCTATGAGTGAGACATAAATGCTTGCTTTTGTATGTTCCTGAGACTTTCTGTTTGTTTGTTTGTTATGCTGCCTAAACTGACTAAACTCCCTTGAACTGATATAGGGCACAGATGATACCCTGTTCCACAGGAGCTGGAGGCTGGCAGAGGAACCAGGAGGGACGCCTCACTTTTAATGGTTCACCCAGTTCTTGGTTTGGGTCTTGGCTGAGAGCCATGGCAGTGCGGTCCCAGGAAGGGCTGGCTGCCTCCCCAGTCCTGGCCCATGCCCATGTCTCACCTTCCTGATCCTTCCATGACCCAGAATGTTAGGTTCTGAGGTTAGTCTCCAAAAGCAATTTCAGGCCACTCAAAAGCATTAATGAAATAAGAAAAGTATTGAAGGAAAAAAAAAAAGGAAAAAGAAAAAGCACTTTCAAGAGTGAGAGTGGGCCTTCCTCTTGAAAAGAAGAAAAGGAAGAGGAGATCCAGTAGAGAGATGATCCTGGCTTTATAAAGGCCCAGGTAGGGGGGTATTATTTTGGTGATACGTCTTCCTCCCCGCTAGTCCATCCTTTTTGTTAATTAACTGGGTTCGATGCTGTCCAAAAGTATTTTTATTTAATGTTGATCCTGGTTTTTGGCTTCAGCCCCCTATTCTGTCCCTTTCAGAACAACAAATCTTTACTGGGCTCTTGTGGGTTCCTGAACCTAATTTCTAGTATGGGTATAGGGTTCCCCACAATCAACAAGAGATTCTCTGGATACCAGTGGGGTATCCTACAATTCAGCTCAGTTCTGGCCCACCCACCAGACAGCATCTGCTTGCACAGGCTGAATGCTCAGCCCTAGAAGACCGCACCACCCTTCCCTTGACTTCAGAGACCAATCGCAAGCCAAGATCATTACCTGTATTACAGTTTGGGCTTCCAGCGGCCTCCTCCTTGGACTTCCAAGGCCGGTTGCTAGACCAGGTTGTCACCTGTGCTTCTGAACCACTGGCTATAAATGCGTGTCCAAAGACCACCTTCTTGAGTGAGCTTATTTTGACAGCGCAGTTCACAGAACTCAGAGCAAAATCTTACTTACTACATTACCAGTTTATTATGAAGGGATGTCATGCAGAAACAATCGTGTTGAAGAGATGCATAGGGCAAACTATGAGGGAAAGGACACAGAGCTTGTACACCCTCTTCAGGCATGCCATGCTCCACATCTTCACCAGCCTGGAAGCTCCCCAAAATCCGTCCTTTTGTTGTATTATGGAGACTTCCTTATGCAGTCATGATTGATTAACTCATTGGCCTTTGGTGATTTAAACTCCATCCCCTTTCTCATTCCCAGAGGTTGAGGGGTAGGACAGAAATTGGCAACCCTCTAATTGCTGGCACCCAACCTCCATCCTTAGGCGCTATTTAATAGTCCCCTAATTTAGCCTAACAAAAGACACCTTTATGACTGATCACTTAGGAAGTTCCAAGGATTTTAGGAGCTTTGTGCCAAAAAATGAGGCAAAGACCAGATATCTCTCTCTCTCTTACAAATCACAATATCACTTGGGCAAAGCATCTTTACAAAGGCTGTGATTTATCTCACAGTACAATTTACAAGAAGTAATTTCATACAGAAGTTTTCAGAACTCTGTTCTAGAGTATTTGCATCAGAATTACCTAGAGAAATAGCCCTGATCCAGACCCCCTGAATTTAGAATATTTAGAGTCAGGGCCCAGGAAACTACATAGTAAATATGTCTTTTAGTGATTCTTTGTTCACCGAGGTTTGAGAATAGCTTTCACCATGGATTAAAACCTGTCACCACCTGCATTAACACCAAAAATCAATGGTCTGCAGGAACGGATTGGAGGAAAAGGGTTTTGCTTTGTTTTTAGTTGCAGAATTAAACAAGTTCCTTTGGGGTATGGGGAGGTGTTTTGCTTAGTAATAGAAAGGACACATATTCTCAGGAACCCAGAAAAACTTTTTTTAAGAACAAGGCCTCAGGAAGGGCGGGAAATAAGGCAACTCAGCATCTAGGCTACCTGACTCTCCTTGACTGTTGTGTCATTTCTGTGTCACTTGATATATCAGGTCCTTTCTCTTCTGCCTAATCCACTGCTGTTCATACTTTCTTTCTCTTCCCTTTTAACTTCAAGGCTGACTCTTGTCGCCTCCACCCGCCATCACCAATTATTTCTTTTAATGTCATCGTCCATGGAGAACTTCCCTCTGTGTGTCTTATTTTGGAGTCAAGAGAATCTGATTGGCTCATCTCATTTTGTCCAGTTTAGAAGCAAAGTCCAGAGGAGCTCTGGGCTGACCACTCTTGAGTTGTGTGTCTGTCTCTGGGCCCATGATGGCTATGGAAGCACAGTCATATGGTAGGGAACCTAGCTTGGGGGTCAATGACTCCAGGAGGAAGTGTGTGTGGGAGGGCAGTGACTGATGTCTCTACACTTTTGGGGAGACTTCAATGGGAAGGAGGAGGAGCTCTCTGGGGTAAGTGGTCAGGGGAGTGATGGAATTAGCTGTTGAATATGTTGGTCTTTTTCACTGGGTTGTCCTGTCTTCACAAAGCTCACAGCCTAAATGAGTAAACCAAGTATTAAACGATCAATTAAGCAAATAGCCACTTAGGCTGCACAAACTGACGAATGGAATATACCAGGGAAGATGGAGCTTTCAGCAGTGGAGAACACGAAGCCAAATGGAAAGGTGGAAAGAACTTGGCAATTAGAACAATCTGCATTTTAATCCCTGCCTCAGAACGTCCTGGCTTTTTGATGTTAGGAAAGATTCTTAGCATCTCTGAGCCTCACTGCCTTGATTAGAAAATGTGGATGACAATAATTTCTACATTTTAGGATTATATTCAATGAGATAATGTATGCAGAGTACTTAGTAGAGCACCAGGTGTATTGTGCTGGTGCTGAGCAAAAGTGAATTCTTCTTTATCTGTTTCTGAACTCATGCCAAGCTCTGAGACATTGCACCTTGTTAGTGAGGTCTCAGGCGCTCTACTTTGGAGCCCGTCCTTTGAGTACAGAAGTCTAAGGAAAAATCACACTTTGGAGAGAACTTGGGTTGTATCTCCAGTCTGTCACCTGGAGTGACAGCTATCCCTAGGTGAGTCCTGTCTTTTTTGGGCCTCCATTCCAGCTGGACTAGTGTGAGATTATTTGACTCCTTGCTTGTATGTGGTGTGCGGGCCACTGTAAGGAGGGTGAGCATCCTGCTTGGAAGTCAGGACTGAGTTCCAAGTGTAAATTGTCTTCCTTCCTGGACACCTTCCATAATCCTGAGGCTGCTACTCCAAACCCAGGCAACCAACTCGCTCTCTCTGGAAGGAGATCAAGAGTGCATGCTCACCCTCTTCTCCTGTGGCCGTCAGTCACTGGCAGGGCTCTGGTAGGACTGTAGAGTGGGAAATGACAGATAAAGCAGCGTGCGCTCCATAGAACAACATGAAATCCTTTGCCTATGGTGATTGAAAAAAATGTCCTGTTTCTGCCCATGATCTTAAAGTGTCTTCCCAGCTGAATTCCATGTGACTGTGGCGCTTCCACACTTTATAAACACAGCTGAGGAGACAGAAGGGGTTTGCCTGCTGGAGTCTGGTTGCATGAAGAATTTCTCAGTTCCTGGAATGGTGCCCAAAGATCTCAGCTTGGATGAGGATGTGGTGGAGGTGACAGAGAAAGAGGCGGGGAAGGCTGGGGGGACGGGCAGAGATGGAGGAGCAGAGACTGAGGCCCTCTGTGCAGGTGCTTCTGATGCCTTCGCTCCTTTACTCCTTGTTGGACTGTCTATCAGAGGTAATGCTAACGGTGTCACTTTGACATAGGGAGAGAAAGGCTCGGAGAACTCAGCAACTTTCCTGTGTTTCGAACAGCTGTGGTTGGTGGAATGGGGTCTTGGAGTTCCTCTTCACTGGAGACCATTATCACGCACTGATCTGAGTTTCGCCGTATTATTATTACCCTACCTTTGTCTTTAAATGCACTTACTTTAAAAAATGTCACAGGATAATATGAATGAAATCTTGGTTATGATGTGCTATTCATTTTTCTTTCTAATACCCATTAAAATAAAACCATGAGCATGAAATTTAAAAAAATGTTTATCAATATATCACCTATAATAACATTGTATACCAGCAGAGGTACATAGACCCCCGTTTGGCAATTATTGCCCTGTAAATAAATAGTAATATACCAACGGCAAAAGTAATGGCTACCGGTTATTGAACACTCAGTCACTTGCCACTGTATGAAGCAGCACAGTGGATAAAGCATGTAGAAAGACTTCAGCTGGAAACCGCAATCTGCCACTTGCTTGACATGTGACCTTCAGCTGATTAGTTCATCTCTTTGGTGCCTCAACTTCCTCATCTTTAAAATGGGCACAATAATAATATTAACCTTATCAGAATTGTTTCAAAACTTAAACAAGTTAATAACACTTAGAAAAGTGACTTGCAGATATTAAGTGCTGTGTAAAAATTGCTCAGATAACCTATCATTTGACAATTAATTCATGTGTCAGCACATTCTGTATACCAGACACCATTCTATAATCTTGGCAATAATCTGGCAACGTAGGTATTATCTTTGTCAACCATATTTTACCAATGGGAAAACTTATGCTGAGCAACTTCCTTTAAGATTCTCCAGCCTAATACATGAACAAACTTAAATTTATATCATACTCAGTTATGTCTGAAGTTGTATTACTATAAGCTGTTTCTGCCCACAGAACACTTCTGGCATCGAAAATATGGGTTAATTTCCACCCACCCGACCACACTGACCAACTCTCTAAGGCTGGTTAAGTATCTTACAATTCAATTCAATTCAGATGCGACCTATGTGGAGTTATTGTTAGTTCCACAAGGTAAAAGCTCAGTCCCACTAGGCTGCACCCACTTTGATGCCATTCATGAGTTTGGACCACGTATACTTCTGACTAACTGGCTATAAGTGAGGGGATTCCTTGACCCCGTCCTTGGATTCTATGATTTGATGGAATGGCTAATAGACCTCAGGAAAATTATTACCATTATTGGTTTATTATAAAGAATACTACAGTCAACTGTAAGAGATGCAAAGAGCAAGGCATATGAAAAGGAAGGGGGATGAGTGGAACTTCCTTGCCCTCTCTGGACATGCTACCCTTCTAGACCCTCAATGTATTCACCAGCCCCAAAGCCCTCTGAACCTCATCATTTAGGAGTTTATATGGAGGGTCCCTTATGTAGGCACAACTGATTAAATTACTGACTATTGATGATTAGCTCAGTCCCCAGTCCCTCTCTTCTCTCTGGGAAGGGAGCTTGGGGCTGAAAGTTCTCACCCTCTAATCTCATGGTTGGTTTCTCTGTCAACCAGCTGCCATCCTGAAGCCATCTAGGGCTTACTAGGAGTCACATCATTAGTAGAAGCTCAGATATAATAAGATACTTCTTTTGCTGTGACACTCAGGAAATTCCAAGTGTTTTAGAAGGTCTGTGCCAGGAACCAGGATGAAGACCAAACATTTTATTACATTGCAATATCACAGAAGCCACAGTTGGTTCTCTTATCTTCTCTGCCATTACTGCTTCCCATGAAAGGAAGCCCCAGACAGGGGATGCCTACCCACTTGTTTCAGACCTGTGGCCAGACTCTATCCTTTTGAGCTAAATGAAACTTTGTGCCTCGTGTTCAGAAAGCAGCTACTGCCAGCCTGATTCTAGTTATGTTCAAGTAGGTCTTCAGCTCCTTTTAGCCTTTTGTGGCATCTGAGTCCCCCCAACTGTCTTCCCAGAAACTGGGGCTCCTGCCAGGGCCTCCTGTTAAGGGCACCCAAATTTTCTTTGGGGGGCAAGGAATTCTTATCTCTTCTTCCTTTGGAAAGAGTGACTTCCTCTGAGGTACTTTTCCAGGTGTGTTTCGAGCCCACGTTCCATGAATAGGGTGACAGAGTATGTGGGGACAGCAGCTTTTGTTTGGCCCATCCAAGACAGAACTGGCTTTCCTCATGAAAATGGAGAAGGCCTTTGTTTACTATCCGCTATTCTCCCCTTTTCCCTAACCAGCTGCCCTAGCCAGTCAAGATTTGTCTCACAATTCTATGCACTTGAACCTTCTCTGTCTCCTGCCCCTCTCCCCTCTCCTCTCTCCCCTTGTCCCTCCCCCTCCCCCCTTGCCCCTCTCCCCACCTCTCTGCTTTCCTCCTCTCTCCTCTCTCCCTCCTCCCCTGTCCCCTCTCCCCTCTTACCTGATACATTATTTTATTGAATCACAAGTGGGTCAAGAGTCTGAGCCATGGAGTCAAACATAATCCTGGCTCGGTGACCTTCAGAAAGCCACTTCACCTCTGCCCTCGGCTTCTTTATTCTATGGAAACCACGATGGCTGCAATATCCTGGCCTCATCACAAGGATCAAATGAGATATTACAAGGACTCAGGAGCCTTGCAGAGCAGCTGTTTGGTAAATGTGACCAGGAGCACTGACCCTGGTGATCTTGGTGGTTGTGTCCAATGAGAGTGCAAGATGCCTGAGGCAGAGACTAAGTCTCACGTTTGTTCTTTGCCCCCCAGAGTTGATCATAGTGCTCAAGTCCTAGTGGCACTCCATGCATACTGAAGGGGTCTGAAGAGGTTTTAAATTTCGTACCCCCCATTTGTTTGTTTTATTAAGATTGCATTTACTACATTTCGTGCCTAGCCACACCCGTAGGCCCATGAATGTGAATGTGTCAGGGATGATGTGAAGTGTGTATTTCTCTTCCTGGAGTAGAAAGCACCCCAACAAAACCTTATCCTTCTAGAGCTACTCTTGGCCACAATATGGAGAGCCAGCCGAAAGCGAGAGTCTCTCTTGCCCTTTCAGTGTGAAGTGAAAGAGGTCTGATCCCAGCAGCAGAGGCCAGAAAGGGAGCATCGGGAAAAGCTCGGAGAATGAAGACGTCCTATGGGAGATGTCAGAGACAGAAATTATCTCTCATTTCAGCAGCCACTAAAAAGAGCACCACCTGGCCCCTTCCCCTGGGGGGCCGACCTCACCCCTGTGCCCTGGCAGAATGGGCCCTGCAGGGGCCAGGAGCCAGCAGTCATCCCGGGTCAGGTTACCAGTGGGTATGACGTCAGGGTGCTCAGGCTCCTAAGAGTCCCCAGCCAGCCTCGGAGAGGCAGCAGCTGTGCCCTGTTACTGTGTACCTCTGAGGAGTCCTTGGAGGACTTCAGCTCTGGGTGGATGGGGGAGGCTGCGGAGGGTCTTCCTTCACATGGAGAGTAACCAGGGCTGCTCTTCGGAGTGTGTGCTCCTGGCAGGATCGTCTTTTTACAACTTTCCCTGCCAGGCCAGACTTTAGATGAGGGAGCCAGGAGCCCCTAGGCGGGTGGGCAAGAATCCAGGCTAGGAAAAGCATTAGGTCCCTGAGATGGCCTTCCCGTACTGCCCCTGGCAGTTAGGAGGCAGAGCTGGATGGGAAGAGCTGGATCCAGAGTCAAACAGACCCCTGATGAAATCCTGGCTTCAGCCTTTATAATGGGACCACATGCAAATTGCTTTTCTTCTCTGAATCTCAGTGTCCTCCTCTGTAAAATGGGAAAATAACACTTTTCAGGTGGTTATTATAAATACGTTATAATTATTTCAGAAGGAACGCTGAGACCAATGCATAGTGAGCATTTCATACATGGCAGCTCCTTCCGGCTCGCTCCTCCTTCTCCACTCTCAAATATTAAAGAGATAATTAGCTATAGTCTAGTAGCTGCAGTTTATTAGCTGCCAGACTGACTGTCCCAGCAATGACTTGTGTTAACTCTTCACTCCCTCCACTTTACTGGGGCACGTCCAGAGCAGGTTTCTAAGGTCTGGGTTGATATTTGGGTCTTTAAATCCGGCGCAGACAAGGCCGCCGAGGCCCAGAGTTTTCAGACCCACACCAGTAGTCAGGACCAGATTCCCAGTCCAGGTGCACAGCGCCACTTGTAATTTCCGGACCCTCGGGATGTTCTCGCAGCCTCTGCGCATTTGTGTGTGCTGTTCCCTCTGCCGAGAACAACCGTCCCACTGGCTGTGCAGGACTCTTGCCTCGTGAGTTCTCTCAGATCTGCTGACTCTCTTTAGGCAAAATCACTGCTCTGAGAAGATTTCTGTGACCACAGTGCCCAGCCAGGCGAGGGCCCCTCCTCTGTGCTCCAGGGCTCCTGGAGCTGTTCTCTGTGATGGGGGTCTCACACTGCCCATCTCCCCTTCTGACAATGAATGTTTGTTCATTTTTCTATTTCCTGTCTCATTATAGGTGTTCCAAGAACTATTTGTCTTATGAGTAAACGAATGAATGAATGAGTAGTAAGACTATTGGGTGGGGCTCACTGAGGTAATTTTCCCAGAAAAGCTCTCACTGGCTCTGTTAAATAAGAGGCAGACCCTCAGCCCATCTACTCGTGGGGACTTGTTTGTCTCTAGGACACTCTCCGCCCTAGGATCCAAAGTGTAGCCACCAGGAGCTGTATGTCCATCCTTGTGGACTCTAAAAACTGGAATCCTGGAGAAGCTTAATATTTAGGGTCCTTATAAGAAAGTCCCTGCAGCTACCTCACGACTCTGTTCTTGGCTGACATCTTTACAGGGGCTGAGTTCCCAGAAGCTACATTAATGGAGACATCACTATATGACACCCTAGAGCTTAGTGTAAATAACCCCAGTGTGCATTCATTCATTCACCCATACATTTGTTCAATGCGATCCTTCCTCCATTAGGGTACATAATTACAAATGTCTATATCTTTATAACTTTATCACTCACATGACTCCAGTGTCACTCAGAGTAGGCAATTAGATTTTTCCCAAAGGCCAGATTTGGGGGTCAAGAGGGCAGGCTGATGGAACATTGGCAAGTACTCTAATGTCAGCTTTAAAATATGTGGTAGAATCCTAAAGTAATATGTACCCCCACACCCCCATATATGGTTCAGCCAATGCTAGCAGCAGGTCTGTCCCCTGGGGCAGAGAACAGCCAGTGAGACCCAGAGTTCCTGCGGGATTTGCAACTCTTTAAAATGGGAGCTCCATTAAAACAAGCACATCATCTTCTTGTCTTCCTTGTTTGTCTCTGGGCGAAGGCAAGAAAACTGATGAGACATTGAATGGGGGTGTCAAGCTATCCCATCTTCTCCGGCCAGATTGAAAGAAACTGGACGTGTGTGTGTGTGTGTGGCCTTGGAAGGGTCATTTCACCCCTGTCAGTCTCAGTTTTCTCATTTGTAGAATAAGATTAGTTAGTAATCCCAGCCCTTTCTCTCTTAAGATTTGTTGTGAGAATAAATGAGGTCGTGTTTGTGAAAATAAAAAGGATGCCAACAGCCAATGTTCCTCGGGTGCTCGTTATATTCCAGGCACTGTTACAGTTTCGTTTTATAAACAAAGAACCCAAAACTTAGGGAAGTTAAGTGCTTCACTCAAGGTCATGCAACCAATAAGCCATGGAGGATGGATTTGTTGTCTAACGCCCAAGCCTAAGTTTCTAATCACTATACCATACACTATTACAGATTTCGGCCATGTGACATTGGATGGAGCCACTCTCTTCTCAGGTCTTTAGTGGTGTCATCTAAAAATGGGAGATTCGACTTGGATTGATGCTTAGGTCCCTTTCAGCTCCAGATTCCTGGTTGTATTTTAACAGAGGCCACACACACACACACACACACACACACACACACACACACACACGCACGCCTCACCCTACAACTCGTTTCCTCCAAGTTTGGTCCTCATCGAGACTGGAAGTACGTGACCATTTGCAGACTGTAGCTGGAGGAGCAAGCAGAGTGCCATGGCACATCTGAAGGCAGAGCGGACCCTGCCTAAGTGGGAAATGGATGTTGTAATACAAAGGCAGTTAGCAGGGTCCTTAGAGGTTTCAGCAGGATGTAATTATGGTTCTTTAAAAAAAGACTCGCATATGTTTTTGAGCAAACTTAACAGATGCCCGGATGTCATGAATGTATTCTTTTGGGAGTCTAGGATGACTAATTTTCTACAGCAAGTTTGCATCGCACATCGGAGCGATCCATTGCAAATCAATTCCTAAGGTGCAACTAAATGAAAGCTTTCATGGATGAGTCAAATTAATAATCTAAAAACCTTTATAAAATGACCACGACTTCATTTCTGCCTAATCGACTCATTGTTTGATAAGCTAGATGGATAGTCTCTGTAGTTACAACTTAATGTGATTCCTTTTAAGAAGAAATCCTTAGCCACGACTGTTTACAGGGGTTGAGGGTTTTAATGCTGTGTGGTTCATTTCTGGTGCAGCCTTTTTTCACAAACTTTCGTGACTTCCTTAGAGATTTTCTTAGTGCTCTGTGCCCTTGGGAGAGCTTCTAGATGGTTCACTGCTGTTATATTGTGGAATTAAATGCACATTGATTCTCGAGAATCGATGCCCAGTTAAGGCAGTTTGGGGTCATTTCCATACCGTTCACACTTTATCTGGGAAAGTCTCTTGGAAACCCAGGTCCTCCTGAGGCTGTTTAGAATACCGAACGACCACATCAGGAAACTGAAAGGTAACAGGTCCAGTTTCTTTTGGTGGGTACCTTAACAACTCTTTTTCTTGCTGGAGGTCTGACTGGCCTGATTCATTTCCAGTGGAATCTTCTGCATCAAGTGCATCTTGTTGCCAAGACCTGGTTGCTTCTGGGCTCCCTCCTCTGTTCTGGCCACCTTGGAACCAAGAAGTGTTCCTCTTAATAATAAACAGATGAAGACAGTTGAAGATGGAAACCTTGCATGTGTCTGATGTGGACAGAATGTCAGCTTTCCTGTTGCCTCCAACTATTCTTAACCCTCCATAATTTCATAGCTATCGATTCCCCTCCTCCCCGACACTCTCATTGGCCTGTTGCCCACATCCTGTAATTGTGCCAGTCACCTCTGTGACCTTTCCTTCGCTGAGCCTGATTAATAATGTACTCAACACATTTCCCTGTTGCATCAAATACCAATTTGGCCTGAATGGGTGAAAGAATGGCTAATGAGGAAATGGTTAAATCTTCTTATCGAACAAGTCTTTATTGAGCAGGTCTTGGGAGAGAGGGGAATGAGAGAATACGGCCTTGTAACATTTTGCTCAGCAAGTTTTTCTCAAAATCCAAAGCAGAGTCTGATTCTTGTTAACTAGATGCAGCTCGTGTGCCAGAGAGAGCATGTCATCTGATATTGAGCACTTTGAACAGTTAAGACCCCCTAAGACACAGCTCTGTGGCAAGTGTTTGCCTATTCTTCAGCTGTTTCTGCTAAATGTTTTAGACCAAGAAGAGAGTCTTTACAACATGAAGTTGAATCTTTATGATTTAGTTTGTTAGATTGTTATTAGGAAGGAGAGAGCACAGTCCTTTCTTACCTCTGAAGTTTTTTTGTGTGTCCTGAAATGGCCCAGGAATGAACTAAGTCAGAGGATGGAGCTTGGGCACCCACTCAGGAGAACATGGCCCTTGCTTACTCCCTGCCATGCACAGATCCATCATTTGCAATTGCTTCAAAGTTCAGCTTTGCTGACAGTCAATGTTAAGGGGAGAGGTGACAAGAAATGCCACCTCCAAGCTGCCCCCAGATTCTCCAACTCCAGGTTTCAGGAGGATTCCATGACTCCCAGGAAGAAGTATTCTTTTCCTTGAGATGCCTGTAGCCTTACTGAATGTCAGAAGTGCATGGTTCTTGAGACTATTTGGCCCAAGCCCCCATTTTACAAATGGGAAGATCTCTGATAGCAAGTCGTCTTCTATAGTCACTAATCAAGAATTGCATCCATGTGGAAACAACTGTATTACAAAGTTTCATTGAGGATGTCTTCTGTACTCCTCTATATTATCTGAATGTAAAATTCTACATGCATGATTTCATTGAATCCTCTGGAAAGTCTGGCAGGTAGGGACTGTGTATTCTCCCCATTTTATTGATGGGGCAATGCGGTTTTGAGAGGCTATAAAACTTTCGAAGGATTCAGTTCTCACATCCTCACTGTTTGACCCCGGTCTGTTTTTTCAGTCACCAAGTTCTTCTACCTTCTGACTGAATCTAGTTTAATGCTCCTTTGTTTTACAGGTGAAAAACACTTGTAACTCAAAAAAAGGTGTGGGAAGGAGGAAGCAACTCACACAAGGCCACTCAAGTAGTAGAAAATATTTTTCTTGCCACGAAAAGTAGCTGACATTTATTGAACACTTATTATGCACAGGGGATCACACTATGTGCTTTACTTTGCTTATTTAATTTTGGTCACAATCCTAGAAGAAGAAGATTGGTACCATTTGGTGAGGAAACTGAGGACTGGGGAAGTTACAATTCTCCGGTTAGTGATAGTAAGTCGGGACTTAAGTGAAAGCTGCCACATTTGACTGTTGCAATTCTACTTTGAGAGGTCCATCCCCTCAGAATTCCTTATACACACCTGTTTTCGGGTCTCATGTGATCCTCAGATTAACCCTGTAGGCTAGGACTCAGGTAATCTGGATTGAATTATAGCTCTGCTACTGACTGCATCATGTGCTCTCAAGTGAACCTCTTCTCCTTCTGTCTGCCTCTGTCTCCATGTTTGTCAAAGAGAAGAAGCACCTTATTTGTTACAGGACTTTGCGAGACAGTAAACATGCAAGTACTTCCCTGGAAGTGCCGAATGGGGAGGGATTCATTCTGGGCTCTTGCCAGTAGGTCCCTTTCATCCTTCCAAGTCTGGAAGCTTTCTCTGTTGTTCCATCATTTAAACTCTCCACTGGAGGGTCCACATTTGTTGTGAGTTAGAGGACATCTGCGTTTATATGAGATTCGGATGGAGCGTGGCCTGGCTATTGAATGGCTGTCAGCAAGGCCTCTTCTAGCTGGTTCCAAGGGACAGCAGAGCAGAGCAGGCAGTGCTCCCTCCAGATGTCTGGAGGAGGCTGTAGAGAGGGGAGTGGTGGGGCCTCCAGCAGTGTCTCCAGCCCTTGTGCTTGAAGGCTAGTACATAGAAAATGTTGCCTTCACACTGAGAAGGTGACTCCTACTCCACAATCCTGCCGCGCTTGCCTGGCACCTTGGAAAAGACCAGGTCTGAGATGACTGGACCTTAAGTAATGCTGAGAAATGGTTGCAGACACAGGGTTTCAAGACCTCTTGACCCCATTACTGGTGGCTTTGAGTCATTTCACAGCATTTGGCCATTTGGGCTGTTGGGGTGGCAAATGGCATTTTTGAGAGCTGACTCTAAGTAAGACTTTACACACATGACCCCTTATCATCTACACAAGCAGACGATTCCCTCTTGCAGTGCTCACACGCGCTTGCTTTTTCTCCTCTATGAAGGGTTTCACCTTTCCAGTCTTCTTTGCTGGTCCTTCTCTGAATATCAAGTCCCCTTGGGCTCAGTTCCAGTCCTTTTTCCCCTCTTCTCTAGGACATTAGTGTCACCGTCCATCTCTATGCAGACAGCACCCAGGTTTATGTCTCTGGGGCCAACAGTGCTGCTGTGCTTCAGACACACAGCCCACTCAGAGGTCTGGAAGGAGCCTGGTCTCTGCTGCTTGCCAGCTTCTTCTACCACCTCCTTTAGCTATGGGGACCGTAGTGCTGCCCCTTGAACCTATTGATATGTTCCCACCTCAAGGGCTTTGGCCCTTCTGTCCCCTCTGCCTGGAAAACCATTCCCCTAATATTTGCAGAGCTTCAGGCTCTTTGTTCAGGGCATCTCCTCTGAAAGCTTCACTGTGACCACATCATGTAAACTCATCCCTCCTACTGGACCCCACCTCCCATTCTCTATGCCCTTGTGTTTTTATTTTCTAGTCACAGTACTTACCTACCCGAAATGACCTGCGTGCTTATTTATATACTTGTCTATTGATTATTCCTCTGCTGAGACAGAAAATCCACAGATGCAAATGCATTGTCATGTTTATCACTGTAGTGCCAGCACTTAAAACGGGATGGCATGCAGCTGGAGCTTGACAAATATTTCTAGATGCCAAGAGAAAGAAGAAGAGGAGAGGTAGATATCATTTCCCCAATTTTATAGGTGAGGAAATGGAGCCCCTACGACCTAAATACCCTCATACCGTAAGCATGTCTCCCCCTCAGAAAAGATACAGTAGCTGTCTTCAAGATCCTCTATATGAAAACAATATATTAAGTTATTCTCATAATTACAACTTACAAGGATCGCTCTTTCTTAGCTATTCAGATAGCAAAACTCACCATGCGCATTTTATAGTTATTATGATAATGCATTTTGACCATAATTCATCATATGTATGACCAGTCTGCTTTCCCCGCCAAACACATGCTTTTCTGACTTCACACATAATTCTGTTGTCCTGTTATTTATTGTGTATACGGTAACTTAGCACCCATAACTCTGTGTCAGCTCCAGTAGGTGACCCTGTTCCTTGGAATCTAAATACCCAATGTATCCAAAGAGAATTTTTCTTAAAAGGTTTAAAAAATAATTTTATTTAAAACCCCCTCACCTCTGTCCTCATTACAGGGTCATTTGTCATAGAGGCTGGAGCAGGCGATGGGGTGAGTACAGAAACTGGATGGTCTCGAGCCAGTATGATGTGCTCTCTGGTGACAGCACTGGGTGGCCCTTGGTCACTCATGCGCTTCAGTGAAGCCAGTAGTTTCGAACCTACATGCTACAACTGTGCAAGTATATTTTCCCATATACATTTTTAATCTGCATAAGAGTAAGAGAAGAAACCCCAAGAGGATCCAATCCAATTCTTTTTTTTTTTTTTTTTTCAATCCTTTACCTTGTTGATTTTAAGCTATCTGCACTCAGGAAATATCATGAATCCAGAGCTGTTCAGAATCTGGACATTCAGAGGACACATGCTTCCCTTCTGTTCCTCACTGTTTGGCTCACCTGGCAGTTGGGGGCCAGCATGTCACTTAATTCCCCTGCAAGGTGTTTTCTGCTCTCGGGATTTGATGGCTGTCCCTGTCTCTTTCTCAGGACCTTGCCCCACCTCCTGTCTGATTGGCAGGCCTTCAGGGACACCAGGACTGACTTTGACTGTGCCTGCCCCTTCTGCGCAGACACTGCCCCAATGCTGTCTCCACTCCTTCGCTCACCCCTCCTCTGGGTCAGGACTAGGACTCCATGCGTGCCTCTCTAGTCACCTTGAAACTTCCTCCAGGACAACGACAGTCTCTTATACTTTGCTATTTCTCCCCCATTTTCACCTGAGATGGGTCACCTGTAGCCATTCAGTAAAGACTCATCTGTCCAACATCTAGGTTTGTGATAGCCAGCTCTCTCCATGATGGTCTCAGAATGGAGGGGTCATGACGCCACACAGCCAGGCAAAGACTCTTTCTTCCCTGAGTCTACAGTGGGAGTCTTCCGCTGGAGCAAGGTCCCTGCTGCAAGAGCTCAAAATTAGTTGCCTGCAAATTCATCCCTGAGAAGAGTGGGGCCAGGTCAGGGAAGAAGACTGCCCCAGCAGAATGCCAGGCCATGTGTCGATGCTCCCTGCCCTTTGATGCTAGCAAACTCTTCTTTTCCCCATGCATGACTTTATCAGACCCTCTTTTCCTACCATGTGAATGTCTCCATCTAACACCCACCCCAAGCTCAGCTCTTACTCTACATTGGCCTCAATTTATTGTCCTCCCAGACTCTCCTTCCTATTAAACGAGATTAGAAATACCCATCTGTTATTGCTATTTGTGGGTAGGGTGTAGTTTACAGCCCGTGTGTGAACCGCTGGATGGTATATCTTGGATGGACCTGAATTTTATTTACAAATTTATACGAAAGCCTCCGTTTTTTCATCTGTGTAGGTGTTCAGGTCCTGTCTCCCCACCTATTGACACTAAACTTCTCAAGAAGGTCTCAACAAAAGAATCCCATGTTATCTCTTGGCATTTCTGTAGCTTTTTATTTTTTATCTTCTGGTGGTGATGATGGGGTGTATTCATTTACAATCATTTTATTAGCCTTTATTTTTTCGCAAGATTCATTTTTATTAAAAACACAAATATAACTATAAATATCTTTGGAGGAAGGTTGAAAGAAATTTCAGGAGCAATGAGGCGAAAGAATGAACTGTCTCTTGGTTTAACCTGTTGCTTAAATGAATGACTACAATATAGTCAAGGACTCTTTTTCTTACAAAAAGGCTTCATCCATTTTCTTTCAGACAGGATATGATAGCTAAAGGCTTGCTGGTTTAAAGCTAGATAAGTTACAGGGGAAAAGACAAATTTATGGAAATTATTTTAAGAAAAATCTAGTGTTTAAAAATAATCTTTTCTACATTCTATAGTGATTTCCTGCTCAGATATTTTCCTATTTGTGTATTTCTGGTTATCTGCATTAATATATTCCCTTTTTAAGCTAAGTCAAAATGAGTATTCTTTTATTTTCCAAAGCATCCAAATTGGTCAAGACACTTGCATAACACTTGGTAGTTTACACAGCACCTTGACATCAATGATCACATTGAAATGTCATGAAAACTCTGAGATGGGTTTACTTAGATTCCCCTGCTGCAGAAGAGAAGATCCAGTTGCTGAGAGAATGGGACTTACCCATTGTCATACAGGAAATGGTTGGTATAGCTAGACTTCAGCCCTTGTCCTTTCATTTCTGTTTGAAGTGATTTCTATAATCTTACACTGTCTCTCAAATAAGTAGATTCATTCATTTATCATCCATCCATCCATCCATCCATCATCCATCCATCTATCCATAGCTGTTCATTGAGAACCTACTATACACCAGGTATTGTCTGAAACTCCCAGTTTGACAGCAAAGACAGTAAGTGAACCGGTAAAGTAGTGAAGTGTGACAAGTGCTCAAGCATTAGTACTGGACTCTGGAAAAACAAAGGAGGGACACCTGGCCTGAACAGTAGTCAAGGAAAACTTCCAGAAGGAAGTAGCACTAAAGCTGAGTTTTGACCTGTATGTTTATTTAACAGGTATTTAGATCCCTCAGTAGTACCTGTTTCTTAGGCACTACTGTCTGCCCATCCCTTATGTCAGTCTTAGTTGAGCTCAGCTGCCTAGAAAGTAGGGGGATGGAGCTAGATCAAGAGGGAAGAGCATTCCCATTGAGGGAACTCTGATTGTTATGGTGGCCCTGGGAAGTCAGTGGACTCATGACCTGGGGAAAGAGCCCTGGACAAGAATCTCAAGACCTAGTTCTGGCCCTGGGAAAACTGTCCTTTTATAGGTCTTATTTTCTCATCAGTGATACCAAGGGGTTGTATCTTTAAAAAACTAGAAAGTGCTGAGTGTATCGTCCCAAGGAGGTAACAAGACATGGCAAATAGGAAGATTGTCAGGGCACATGGAAGGATGCTTCTTCATGCCTTCTCGTAGCTCCCTGCCTTCTCGTAGCTCCCTGCCTTTGTACTAGATCTTCCTTCTGCCTGGAGAGACTTTGCTCATCTCCATCCTTTAACCTCTAACTCATCTGCCTATTCCCAGCTCCCACAGAGCCCTGAGCTATCACATGTTCGTTCCACTCATACATTTGGAATCTTAATCCCTGATTCTCCACTTGTATATGGGTTCGTTGGGGAGGGGCTGTGACTTCTTACCTGCACATGCCTAGCATATGCAGATATGAATATGAATGATGGAGCACATATGAATGAATGATGGAAAACTGCAGACTTCATCTGATCATAAGTTTTGAGTTGAAAGAGGTTTCCAGAAATGACCTGGGTATTTAGAATAAAGTGCTTTCATACCCATTATACAGACATGACTCTCAGAACCCTGGGAGGTTCAAAGATTTACTGGGAGGGATAAACCTGTTCTCCTGTCTCCCAGTGGTTCTGTGGATACTCCCACACCCCAGCATTTCAATTTTATCTCATTGTTTTGGGAAAGCAGAAAAGGCATCTCTGCTGGCGTAGGTAAAGGTGATGGGAGTCCGATGTAACAGCTTGCAGACAGGAGTGATGTGAAGCGGATGGATGAAGGTTCATGCCGTCAGCAGCCTTCTGAATAGATTATGAAGGTGAAGCTGGAGGAGGCAGGTGGAGAGGAGAGGAGACAGCATTTGACAAGGCGGAGCTGTCTGAGGCCTGAACAAACAGCCCCTCTCTGGGGACAGGGGAGAAGGGCTGCTGGAGCGGATGCCTGAGACAAGCTCCATGTGCAGTGAAGTGGTGCGCATCGCAAACACATTTCTCCCCCTCTGCCTTGGCTGTCGGCCGACCCCTCTGCACATGTCATTTATCTTTCGACGTCCAAGTTGCCACAGACTCTTTCAGGCTATCGGAACACAGAGGCTGGGCTTTTGAGGGACGCCTGCTTCGTTTTCATGTCCAATTTCCGTGACTTTGGGACATTGTTTGGGTTTTCTTTGTTCCTCCCCGCCCAGAGTTTATTCCTTGGCAATGTGCCTCCTGCTTGGCGGGCCCTGCGAGGTGTCCGCCCTGCTGCTGCTGGGGAAACTCAGCAAGAGGCACCTTATCAGTTCCCTGGCAGACGCGGGGGCACGCCCCCTACACCGCATCACCGAGAGACGCCCCTCAGTCAGCGCGCACCTTTGATCACCTCGCTGTTTGCTGTGATGGGGCTGACTAGGATCGGAGCCTCTCATTCCGATTGGCTTTTCAAATGGCAGATGCAGCACGGGGTAGGGTAGGGGCTGCACCCACTCAGGAGACATTCCCTTCTATAAAAACCGACTTTGTTTCTGCCAGGGCAGGTTCGATGGCACCTTTGATTGTGTTTTCCTGCTTCAGAACAATAGATAAGTGCACACACATCATCTCAGGGGCTGCTGAGCAGGTTCTACAGGATGGAGACCCATCCCAGCCCCGGAACTCCTTGAGGACAGGGCCTTTGTTGTATTCTTCTCATTCCCTGCCTCAGGCTGGGTGCCAGGCACATGCATCTGGGGTGGCTTGTGGGTCTGAGTTGCATCCTTGGCCTCACCCTTCCTTAGCTGTGTGGCCCTGGGCGAATTGCTCAGCGTCCCTTGAATCCCTTCCCTGCCAGAGCAGGGCTGGGGGCAGAGACGTTTCTTGAAGATGTGTGCCCAGGCGGGGTCTTAAAGGAGGATGGGCAGGGCTGCCTGGAGGACCAGTGATGGGTAGCAGGTATGACGTGTGGGAACTTACGGTGTGGTTCAGACAGGCAGAAGGAGCAGGCGCAGGCAGCAAGGAGACTGAAGTCCAGGTGACTTGTGGAGAAGGCAAGACCTAGTTAGAGAACAAGAGCAAGGCCTAGCGCCTGGGCGAAGGAAGCAGGGGACGGGAAGCTACCAAGTTGCGACAGTGGTTGGGAACATTCCATGTGAGATTTGGAAGAAATTTATGTCCATACCTTGTACTTGATTCCCTAAAAATGTTCATTTTCTTTCCATTTCTCTGTTATGCTCTGGGGTTGACTCTCAAGTGGCTGCTCTGAAAGAAAAGGCAGAGATGGGGAGACGATAGCCTTAGATAATGCCAGATGCCTGCTGGGTATAGCGCCCTCCGCTGCCCTGACTCCTCTCTGGGGAGAAGATGGGAGCCCACGTGAGATTCTTAGAGGTATTTCTCCCTCTCACAACAGACTACTGCTTTGCCAGGCTCCCCTCCTGGACCTGCCACCTCCCGGTGCTTTACTGTCTGGAGACAGCATGCAGTGACAGACCCTCTGCTCACCTGCCCCACTGTGCTCTCCCAAGAAGCACTTCCTACTTCCACCGGCAGTGAGAATTTAAAAAACACTTCCAAATCGCCAACAGGCCACTTCACGCCCGCCCCCTCCCCACCCCAGATTTAATTACTCTCTTGGGTGGAGAGAGTCTCTAGTATTATTGATATGTCTAATAAAATTATCTAAGTAATATCTTGTACTCTTAGTTGCATGAGGAATAAATACCAACCTGATGGTTTTTCCCTGCCAGGGTTTCCTATAGAACATTCCTTTTGTCTAATCCTCCTCACTCCCTGGTTGTTACATTATTTACAATTGACCATGTAAATAGAATCTTCTTATGTAACAAAAAATAGGATAATGCAACACAATATAATGTTATTATATATAATGAAATATGTGTGATATATAATAGATAAATGTGATCAATTGTTGCTACTCTGGCAACAGTTGAGTTGGCCTGAATGATTTGAACACAGCACAGCAAGTTGATAGCCATTAAGCTTTTCCCAGGGAGAACCTCTCCATACCGGGTGTTCTTAACCACTGCTGTTCCCTCGCATCAGATAGATCATTCCCGTGGCTTCAAAATTCTGGAATTCACCAGCTGGAGATTGTGCTGACCTGGAAAGATCATGGCGTGCTTCATCTATGTCTGGAATTCCCATATTCTGTGCTCAGGAAGGGGAGCGCGGGTGGTGGATAACCATGAAGTGTGTGCAGGAGGGAAGAGCTCCCGTGTCTGGGATCCAACGTACTGTCTCCACGCAGCAGGCCAGCAGGAAACGGCAGCGCCTTCAACGTTATGGCCAAGTTTTGAGGGTCAAAGTAAAGCTTTCAGTATGCTGAGCCCCATGGATGATGTGCCCACTGTCTAGACGGTGGGACCTGTTGGGGTAGGTTTTCTGCGTGAATGATAATAAATACAAGTCTGATCGTGTCACTTGCCTACTTGTATCACTTGATCCTCCCGGGATTCCTCTTCACTTTTGCAAAATGTCCAAGCTCCTTAGCATAACAACAAGCTCCTTAACAATGGTGACCAATAGACCCGCTTTGCTCAGTATTAAGGGCGGTTCCTGGTATGTGGGACTTTCAGTGATAAAACAGGAAAGACAAATTGGGCTGAAGTGACATAGGCCCTCCACCCCTCTAGCCCCAGCTCCTACTCCTCTCTATCTTAAGCAATAAGGTCTAGTGGTTCTACATGAGCTGGAACTGTTCCCTGCTCTTTCTTGGATCTTTGCCTGTAGCCCTGCTCTCCTGGCTGCCTGGAAGGCCGCCCTGGCTCCCTATCTTGTCTAACTATTTCTCCTTGTCCTTTAAGACTCAGAGAGGCATGAGCTCCTCTGGAAAGCCTTTGCTGACCTCCCTAGTTGGAGAACTTCTTCTCCTGTGTGCTGCTCATTATCGCAGCCATCAGTCTGTGCCCTCACTGTCTATCTTCTTGCCTCTCTCCTCCACTGGATGAGGAGCTTTGTGGAGGCAAAAATGTGACCTATTAGATTTGCTATCCCTGGCACTGAGCACAATGACTGAACATAGGCATTCATTAACTATTTAATTTAAATCTGTATTTAATGATTTAAATATTTAAGTGAGGGAATTAATATGTAGATGGTAAACGGCAGTCTAGGTGAGAGGGAACCCTGATAACTGTGCCTATGGTCTGTTGATAAGTACATGGAGCAGTTGCGTGGAGGACAGGGAAGCCCTGGCTCTTTGCAGGGATAGGGACAGGGAGTGTGGCACCTCAGGGCCATCCAGCTTTCTGCCCAGGGAAAAGGGGATTGGTGGTAAAAAGGGGGATGAGGGTGATGGCCGGCTGGCATCCTGGGAACTGAAATGGAGAGAGGACAACTTGGGTATAAGTGAACCAAATAGAATGTCAAAGAAGGACCATTGGCCATTTGACTCTTTGATGCCAAAGAGATATTCTTAAGTAAGATGCCTACCCAGATGGCCATTTGGGGTCAAGGAGAGAGAGTGAGGAGATCTAGGAAGGTGACCAAGACACAGAACTTAGGAGGTTTCTTTTAGAGAGACTCTGCCCAGGCTGCTGAAGGCAGAGAGCAGCCATGAAGGCACAAGGCCTGCTAGAACCAAGGCTGGTGTTGGCAGCATGTCCTGCAGCAAACTGCTGGGTGGTGGCCAGTACCAATCCACAGGCTGCTCAGTGGGCCCATCACTGCCTGGTTCCTGCTAGTCACATGCAGGAAAGGGAAGTCCTCTGGGGTTCCAAGGTGGGCTGGCTGCCCTATGCACTAGAATCTATGTCTATAGGATGAATATTTCAGAAAGGCAAGTGGGTTAGGCAGTGCCTTTTTAATCTAAACTGAATAGAGCCAAGCGGGGAGGGCAGGGCCTCCCCAGGAGTGGAATAACACACTTGCAGTGCCATATTTCCTCTGTGCAATGGGATGGGAGGTGAGTGAGAGAGGTGGCTTTGGTTATAGAATTCTTTTCCTCTCAGCCCGTCCTGAATGAGAGCCAGGAATTGTTGCCAGTGACCTTCGATAGCCACCTAGAGTGAGGCAATTGTGCTGACCTTGATGGATTGGAACACGCAGGGAGTCCAGCTGTGTCTGCTGTTCACGGGGCAGCGCCTTTGGTCCAGACACTGGGCTGTGTTTTCTATAAATGACTTGTTTCATTGCAGCAGCAGCCTGGTGGCAGATAATGGTGTCTCCCACTTTCCAGAGGAGTAAACTGTGACCCAAAGAAGTCTCATAACTTCAAAGCACTTGCACAATGCCCAGCACACCATCTTAACCAGAGTAGCTAACAGTTAGATATGGTTTGCTCTGTGCCAGGCACCGTGCTAAGTGTTCTTCTAGGTACAGCTCACTCCATCTTTATAACAACCTATGATATAGGTTCCTATTTTGCAAATGGGGTTAGTTAACCTCGGAGACACAGGGAGGTTTGGGAGCCTGCCCAAGGTCACACAGCTAGTGAGTTTCAGAGCCATAATTTGAACCTAGGTAGTCGACTTCAGCGTTTTAGTGCTGAACCACTTTCTGGAGAACCTTGTACAGAGATGGTCTAAATTACACTCACTACCTGTTAGCTGCTGCCACTCTTTTTAGCCCCAAAGACACTCAGCTTGTGAGGGCAGCACTGGCATTGAACACAGGTTGTCTAACACTAAGACACCTGCGTTAAACTTCTGTGTTGGGCCAAATGAGGGATTCATGGATTTATTTTTTTCAGCTGAGGGTGCCTTCCACCCAGTGTCAGACCCTGCAGGAGTTCAGTAGCATCTATTCCCTTCTCCCTGGACATGCGGTCCCCGTCCATGGCCTGCTTCCTTTGCAGTGACTCATGGGCACCTCCGTGAATTCTTACCAACAAAATATGAGCAGAAGGGATGTATACCACATCCAACCTTGCTCCCCACCCCCAAAGAGTCCTCCCATCTGTGATCCTCAAGGACTCAGAGGGTCACAGCTGCTAAAAACTGGATGCCTGAGTGACCACAGGGAGCAAAGCCCCGCCGCCTCCCTCACCCTCCTAGTGGACTGGATGCAAGCAAGAGGCCGTCTTGCTGGGTTGAGTCGCTGAGATCCTGATGCTGTTATGCAGTGACTAATAGTATAGACACTTTATAGAAAGCCTTCAAAGAGTGCCTTAGCTTACTTCTCTACCACAGTATAAAGGCACAGAAGGTGAAACTTGAAAGCAGCGCAGACTTTAGGACAGATACAACTGCATCTTGGCCCCAGCTTGCCCCTCAGTAGCTTTGTGCCTCAACCTCCCTGAGCTGCCAAGCCTTCCTCTGTGAAATCAACACAATTTCACCCTTGCTGGCGATGCAGCTGAAGCCCCTGGCACAGCCCTGCCGTATGTGTGCTCAGGAAGCACTGCAAGTGTTTCCTGTGAAGGAGAGAGAGCAGTTGTGTGGTGTGTGTTTTCATCGTGTGCATGGCCGCTACTCCAGCAATTCCACATACAGAAAGTTGCTCTCAGAAAATAATCTTGTACGCTCAGAGGTTTAAGCTGAGAATGTTTATCTTGGTGTTTCGTTTAAGAGTAGAATTGGAAACAAGCTAAACTTTCAGCAGTAGGAAATGGGTTAAATAAACGGTGGTGTGTCTATTGAATACTGAGACTCATCCAGCCATTAAATATTATGTAACAGAAGGCCAAGCAAGGACATGAAAAAATAATTTCAGTAAAAAAAATGGAAACTTTAGATTACAGAATAATACTCATTGCGTACATACAGACGCATATGTGTGTATATATACGCATAGGTCTATATGTACACATACATATGCACATACATATAGAAAAAGACTTAAAGGGTACACCCTAAAATATTAAAACATTTGTTTCTAGGGAGTGGAGTTTGTGAATTTTTATTTTCTTTGTGCTTATCTGTAGTTTTCTAGATTTTCTGTAATGAACCGGCATAAAAAATTCTTTGAATATAAAATGATTTCATTTATATTTGACATGTAGAAAATCCAGCCAACCCGATGACCTAAACAAACTAAAATAGACTTTCAGTCTATGGAATAAAATTAGTGGTTACTAGAAGGGAAGGGGGAGTGGGGTGGGCGAATCAGGTAAAAGGGATCAGTCATAGGGTGAAAGAATTGAACTATAGTGATAATGTATTATACACAAATGTTGATTTATGATGATATGTGCACCTTAAACCTATATAATGTTATGATTCAACGTGCCTTCAATAAAATTAAAACAAAACAAAGCAAAAGCCTTGATTTGGTCTTGTCTGCCATGGGGCAGCCCTTATCCCCTTGTGTGGATGGTGACTTGGGTAGGGCGAGAGACAGAGACAAATGAGAGTTGACTCAGGGTGTCTGTAGAAATACCCAGTGTGGGGTTGCAGGGCTGTTGTTTATGGTTTAGCTGGGAGATGGTTGTGTGATACCATGGATAATATTTGTGTGGGCACACATGCCCATGGGTCTCCAATCCTCCCTTCCCTCCCCAAAATGCTGCCACAAGGAGTTCTGTCCTCATGTCCTGTGACACTCCAGGCGCCCAGTGAGTATGGGCATCTGCACAAGGCGAACACTGAAAACTCCCAGTCTTACTCTACAAGGCATCGGGCATGGAAGCATTTGGTGAAGCAGACTTCTCTGGGCTGATTTGTTCACTGCAGGCTTTCTTAATTACTGATCTGGGGTGCAAATGGGTGTGCTTGAGTTTGTCTCAAGCTAGTAAATAATGTATTTGTGCAAGAATAGGTGAGTGGGAGAAAATATTCACAATAAGTTTATCTGACAAAAGTCTCTGATTCAGAATATGTAAAGATTTCCTGTAAATTCAGAAAAAGACCATTCAGTAAAAAGTGGACAAAAGACTTGAATAAGCACTTCATTAGAGAAGGTACAGAAAGGGCTAATAAGCACATTAAAAGGAGTTCCACATCATTAGTAATCATGAAAATGCAATTGACATGCCGTTCCATACCCTTACATAGCTGAAATTTAAAAAAGTCTTATAATTCTCAAGGCTGGTAATGTGGAGCAATTGGAATCACAGTTCAGTGCTGGTTATAATTTCTATTCATGTTACATCCTTTTTTATGTGATCCAAGAGTCTCTGGGTAAATAGATTCATTCATTCACGCACTTCTCCAACAATTATGTATTTAGAGTTCATAATGTGTAAGTTCATGCCTCCTAGGAGAATGTAGACAGTTTGTAAGAAGAAGCCTTATTAAGTCAGCCACCAAAAAGCTAGTGTAATTTACCATACTTTCTTGATTTTCAGATACATCTACTATCTTATGACCAACTTCAAAATGAATTTGACAACTAGAAAATGTGTTTTTGCACCAGAAAGAAAAGTCTTAATGTGCCTTTGCATGCCATTTTTTCACACTTGACCTGACTTCTTCAGGAAAGATTTTGATCTTCTTGCTTTTTACCTCCACATTGAAGTTATTTGAAATACATGGTATTAATAATGATCTTGTTCCATCTGCTGAAACATTTTTCCCTCAACTTAAAAAATAGCTGCATTTTAACCTTTCAACATAAGAAAATTCTCTTAAGTGAATACAGTCTTAAGTGATACATTGATGTGGCTTTGTTGACTTGTCCAAAGGCATGAAGACAAGGCAAAGGTTAAATCCAGTCAACAAATAATCTTTGTGTCCAGCGTTGAACCAAGGACTGAGAGTGACACAGGAGAGGAGTAGGTTTGTGAGAAACTGACATGATTTTACAATGAGAAGAACTCTGGGTTTGAAGTTAGGGGACTGAGCTTGACTCTGGTTCTGCAATGTCTTATCAATGTGATCTTGGACAAGTCACTTTAATTTTGAGCCTCTGTTTTCTTCTGAGCAGAATGGGTAGAGTAATAGTTCCCTCACATGGTTGAATTCATGGATAGGTTAAAAAAAATCTTGGCAGGGGCTAGGTGCTTAGTGAGTACCTGTTGAATATGAATCTCAGCGAAGACACACCATGTGCTTGAACAGATTCTCAGAGATAACGTGAGACTGTGAGGAGCCTGGATTTTCGAGTTCAGGTTGGGATGGCAGAGTTCAGAGGAACTGCCCTCCTACGATTGTTCAGTGAGCCAGCAGGAAACGTGTCCATGCTTTGATCTAGGTCTGCAAGAAAAAAGATGTGGCATGACAAAAGCAAAGTGAGTTTTGAAGTAAACTCCCAAAGTGTTATCCCTGTGTCTCAAGAGGGCAGCAGGTGAAAGCAAAAACAGTGATGACAAGGATAAAATGTTCAGAAATAATTCCCCGGAAAACCATCAGACATGAGAGGGGCTCATGAGAGGGAGAAGAGAAGGTGCGTGAATGTCACCCATGCAGTGGAAGGGCAGTAGGCATTTTGTTTGTTTGTTTGCTTGTTTGTTTTGTTTTGTTTGTGGGGAGATGGATGAGGGGTAGTGTTATTGGGTCCCCACAGCTACACAGGGGGTGATAGCCTGATCAAGAACAAGACACCCAACTTCCATTCCACAAATAATCCTTTTTGGTCCTGCTGCAGTATTTTCATTAATGATATCATTTTCTCAGTCTCACTTACTGAGTACACACAAACATACACACACCCTTGCACACACGTATACAAGTTGGCAAGCTCTTTATAGGGGAAAGAAGTTTACAGCAGTTCACGTTTCTAATTAAAATCACCCTTACTGTGTTTGATGTGTTTTAAACACATGTGATCCAGGCCAGCCGGGTGCTCTGGGGCACACTGGCTAAGGGAGGAGTAACCATGGTGCGGTGTTGGCTGAGACCCAGGGCTTCGAAGAGCTTTCTGGAGCTGAGATTTATGGATGGGGAAGGGCATCTGACCACATGAAGAAAGGAAGGTGATTAGAGTGGAAAGGCATTTCAAGGAGAACTGCCTGTGGGAAGGTCCAGGAGCTAGACACCTGTAGAAGAAACTGCCTGTACCTGAGGCGACAGCAGGGACTTGTAGCTGGCACCTGGAGGAGAGATGCTGCTGAGTCTTGCAGATCTTTTCCCCTGGCATGTATTTTCTTTATCTTCCTCACCAAGCGGTGTAGAGAAGTATTTTCTTCCTCCACCCAAGTGACAGGGAAGGAGTGGGTGTTTGGCAGGTGCTGAGCAAGTCTGCTGGAACAGTCCCGTGAAGGGGTGGGCTCCGGAGGACTTGACCCAGAGTCTGGGAGAGTGGGAAAAGAGGACACCGACCTCTAGTGCCAGTTGAAGATGGTTGGAACTGGTTCAGAGTAACAACAGTGTGGAAGTCATTTATTTTCTTTAAATCTTTCTCTTCTCTGTAACTTGACTTAAATAGAATGATCGAATTGTCAAGTCTACTTTAGAACACCACTCATTAAACAAGCTTGGTGGAGAGGAGACAACTATAACACTGGGCTCCCTTGGGTGAACCCTAGGCTTCAGGTCCCCACTGGTTTCTCATGCCCCTCACTCCAGGCAGCAGTGGCATTGACAAGGAGCACATTAGAAATACAGGATCCCAATTCTCTTCCCAGACCCCCCGCCCCCCGACTTCTGGCTTCCCAGAAGCCACATTTTAACCAGATCTTCAGTTGATTCAAATACACATGGTAGACATGTAAGTAATAAATAAAGGACAACGATAGAAGGCATAGCCAACGTCCAAGGAGGTAAAACCTTGGATACTCCAATCTAGAAACTTTCAGACTTTGGAAGGCAAGGAAAGAGGGTAAAGGGATTTGGAAACAATGTACCATCTTTGTATGTTTTATAATACTTTGCAAAACACGATTATATAGGTTGCTTCTTGGAGTTTCTCAGGATCACTGGGACGTGTATGATTCTTGCTGTAAGCACATTGTTCATCTCTGACAGACCTTGCAGAATCTGACTTTCTCCAGCTGGTCCCAATCCTAGAGAAATCAGCCCTGCTTCTCATGTCCCGAGTCTGGCTTCCATGAGGTTAAGACTCATTGGAGATGCTGAAAGTATGCCTGATGAGTCTCTTTCTCATTCTGCAGATTTTAATTCTAGGTATTAAAAACACCCATGTAATATATATTCTATCTGAGAATCTCTTTTTCTAAACTCCCTGTAATGTAATTCATACAGCCACTTTAAATTCTAGATGAGCGAGGGGTTGGCCTCTAGGAGGAAGTCTGAGGGGAATGAGTGGTGGTGATGGAACTGCATGGATTTGGAGAATGACTGTTTTCCTGATGCTTTATCATGAAATACACATTGGTAGTTTAACACACTGGGAAAAGTAAACTATAAAATCTTATCATTCTTGCATTGGTATCACACCTACAATTTATAATAGTCATAATACATCAAATACCGTATGCAATGAACTTTACAGGCATTATCTACAATGACGCCATAAGGCAGGTGGCATTACCCCCACTTACAGGAGAGGAAGCTAAAGTTCAGAAAGGTTAACTTCCTTATCTAAGGCCACAACACTAGTACTCAAAGTGGAATTTAAATCCAGTTCCTTTTAACTCCAGAACTATGCTCTTGAATCTGTCCTCAGTTCACTATGAGCCAGGCTAGTTTTGGCATGACCTAATAGTTCAGCCCTCTGACCGCCTTTCTCAATTGATGGAGGCTAATGTCACCACATTTTCTCATGTTCATCTGTGAACAACTGGACCTGTTTTCCATCCTGTCTGGTATCAGTCAATCTACCACTAGTCACTTTGACTTTTTATGAGGCAGGCTCTGGACCTCAGACATGAACCTGATGAAGACATGGCCCGTACTCTTCTGGAGCTGGGGAAATAAACACACCTACCATTCACCTGCACCTGTACCCACTGATGACACGGTGTACTTGTTTACACTGTCTTACATTTCAGAGACAGCTGCAATCTCCCAGAAGGGGCACAGAGTTGGACTCGAATGACTGGGTTTTAATCTTGTTCTCCACCCTTTGTGTGACACTGAACAGAACCTTTTTCCTTTGTGAGTCTCAAGTTCCAAGTAAGGACCTGGAAATCTAGGACTGCCATCTCATCAAGCTACTGCGAGCGTGCAATGCCCTCATGTGCCTGGGCCCATGTGAGGCTTTTGCACCATAGTACAGGAGTTGCTTTAAATTTGTTTTTGGGTCTCTGAGTTCCTGGTGCTTTATTGTTTTCAAAGCTTGCTATTTCCAGCCATCTCATCTGTCCTTCCATGACAGAGATAGGTTGGCCTAAGCCTCTTGAACTTCTCAGTAGGCCTCCTGCCCAGCCCCCAGGCCTGAGCTCTGAGCAGGGAGGAACTGACCATGTTCTCCATCACCTCTCAACTGCCAGCTGGTCAAACAGGGAATAATGATCTAGGGTTAGAGGTAGAACCTCTGTCCAGCTCGGTCTGTTTTGTGATCATAGTCATCTGTGCTATTAGTGTCCTTTGGCTTGAATTTTGTAATCTGTATCATTTGTACAAACATTCCAGGAAACAGTTGTTTGTGCAGACTCATAAATTGGGTGATTGTTTATATATGGAACCTAATTAAATGATAATTTCTGGAGCTCAGGGCCCATTCTAACGTGTTCCTTGTGGTCACCCCTTTCTGCTGGGCTCAGCTGTGTAGGTTCTAATGGCCTGAGGCCAGGACAATTCTACTTTGACCCTCTGACTCTTTGCCCAAGTCATCTCTGTGCTTGTCATGGTGGATGGTCCTCGGCTCAGAGTTTTTGTCTCTCTACTCTCCCCAAGCTGGAACTCATCCTTCCCCCACTTTGGCTTTCAGTCCTCAGTGGATAGCTTCCAGATCTACCCTGAGTCCCTAATCCTGCTTCCTGCCTGAAAAATCAGTGTGAATTCCATCCTTTCAGACATGTTCACTGAGCGCCTACTATGTACTGGACCCAGGGGATTAGGGTGCATAGAGAACTAAAACCCTTGGACAGAAGCAATAAAAAAAGGAAAACAAAGAAATAAATTTCAGTTGGGGCGGGGAATGAAGCATCAAACGAAATGCTCAGGGGATGGAGAGGTGGGTTGATGGATTGTCTCATAACTGAGAATTAATGAGAAGCACCACTGGCTTGCCTTCTATGAAGAAAGTAGCAGTAATGTAGGGTAGAGGATCTGCAGAGGGTGCTGGGAAATAGTGAGAGAGGGATCTGCGAATGGAATCTGGGTGCTAGAAGCAGCTGGAAGACCTGGGGAGGAGGAAGGAAAACTTCCTGACGATCAACAGACCCTGAGCTGAGACACACATGGTTTTAAGAATGGCGAGTATTTGTTGTGAAGTCACTTAGTGTCAGCCTCTGAGGGTGGCCCTTAAAGAATGCGCTATCTCCATTGAGCCTATTAGGACAGTAATGACAGTACCCCTTCTAATTACTCAAGACGTCGGAGCATCACTGGTCTTATTCCTGTTTCAAGGATGAAGAAGCTGAGAGGGGGAGAAGCTACGTAAACATCTTGTCCATGGGCATCCCAGCCCATGTGAGCGTCGAGCATTTCACCAGGGTCTTTGTTCTCTACAATGCTTTTATCCCCACGGCCTTCGGTCCCTCCATGCTCCCGTTGTGATGAAACTTCACCTGTCTTCACTACAGCTCTCCGCACAGCACCCTCATTTATGACATTCTCGCCATCTTCAAGTTAAACCTTCATTGAGCTTCGATGCTCTTAATGTCAAAGAAAGACATTTTACACCTTATCACTGGCATTAAGAGTGACTCCTTGCAATTGTCTGGTGGTTGGTGGAAAAGACTTTTGATGTTCACAGGTGGTGTCAAATATCACGCTGTGCACCTGAACCTGATAGAATGCACACACAATCATATCATAGAATGTACACACAATATCACTTTGAAGAACAAAACACAAAAAGACTCCCCCCCCACCCCCCAGGTCTTGAATTTGAGGACAGTGGTGTGAACAAGATATTCACTGTTAATATGTGTCCTGAATAGTGTCTGGTGTCTTTAAGTAGCAGAAGCAGGTGGGGTGGTTCTGGATTGGGTGTTGCTAATGGCAGCACAGGACGCAAGCAAAAGGGATTTTAACTCCTGCCAGTGGGGTGGGGGGTCCTGGAGAGGAGCAAGAACCAGTGGAGGAGAGAAAGGCTCTGCAGTGTGAGCGGCAAACACTGGAGTGCAATGTCAGCTAAGTGTAACTGTTATGATCTAGCCATTCTCTGTGTCTAGTGTAATGATGACAAGTATGTAACACAGCACTATGCACATACGGGGTGCTACTATGTGTTCCATTCCTTCCCCTTGCCCGCATCCTGACCCCAGCAGCTCAACCCACCGCAGATTCACCAAGTCTCCTGGATTTGCATTTAAAGTTGCTTTTCTTGAGAAAATGACATTTAAATGAAGTTTAAAAACTAAATAAGGGTTACAAGGTAAAGTAAAGAAGGAAATACATTAGTGCCCAGGAAATAGTCTGGATTAGTGTTTTCTGCTAATTTCAAGTTCTGTGTTAAAGGAAAGGTGCAGGCAGGAATGTAGGCGGGCAGGCAGGCAGAAAGAGAGAGAAGAAAGGAGTATTTTATTTTATTCTAATTATTTAATTTATTCTAATTATTTGTTCACATTGGCTGTTCTCCCCGGACCCGGGACCTGAACTCAGGTCCTTGGGATGTGTGCAGACTGTGTTCCTTTGAAGGTGAATGACCCAGTCACTACTCCACCAGGGTGTGCCTAATTAGGGTTAATCAGACTTTCTCCATTTAAGCCTTGGCGTCGATGGCGGAGAATCAGCCTGGGAAGGCTGTATTGTGAAATGGTGGTTATGGGCATAAGTTTTGCCAGTTGGGCTCAACTCTTCCCCAATTGCTAACCAATTGCTCGCTGTGTGACACAAATAATTTAATCTCTCCAAGCCTCAGTTTCCTTACCTGTAAAATGGATGCTGTACCCATAGCTACAAGAAAAAGACCTGTGAATTGGATCTTCTTCTCTCTTTCCGAGAATGTTCATCCCTCTTTTCTCTTTGAAAAGGGACTCCGGGTTAATTGCATGGAGACTAATTTCTTACTTTGTCCTGTGAACCCTGCATGGCAGTGAGTAACACCATAGGTTCCACCCTACTTAGCTCATCATCCAGAAGGACTTAGATAAAGGTGCTAGACAGTCTGTATGTCACATTCCCCCACCCGCCCAGTCTCCCTTACACCCCAGGAGACCTCGAAAATCTGCTGGTTTGCCCGAGCAGCTTCTGTTCCCCGTGTCAGCATAACAAAACCAGGGAGCTCTAGAGCTTTAAAATATTTCCACCCCACACCACTCACTGCACTGTTGGTTTAGAGGAGAAAGTACGGATCCCTTTGTCTGTTTACGGGGCTTATAAAATATGCTCTGTATCTATAGCCTAAATTATATGTGTGCCAATAAAATATGATTTTTGTTGAAAAAATCCCTGACAATATGTTTTAATTTTGCAATGGGAATCATATCATGTGTCAAATTAAATTTTTTTCCTCCTCCTTGAAATGAAAAGTACCTTTTGTAGACAAAAAAGTGTGAGGAAGAAGACAATGTAATTGGATGACTACCTCTAGGCATTTAAATTTGGGTTTTCTTTCTTTTTCTGTCTTCTACGTGTCTATTTTTCTTTCTCAGTAGCGATTTGCTTCTTTTAAATTTGAAAAGAGCTAAATTCAGAGCCTTTTTTGCTCCATGTGATTACTTCTGGTTTTTAAAAAAATTTGTAACCTAATTTTTTAAAGTGAATCTCATGTATACATGTGTGAAACTCATGTAGACTCTTGGATGAGGATCTTTTCTGTTTGGAGTAGGAACTGAGCATTTTCAGAGGCAGCCATGTTAAAACTTGGTTCAACGGGACAGAGTGCAGAATGGATGATCACAGGACATATCTAGGTCTTTTCTGGAAGGTAAACTCCAAAGTATTCTGCATGGTTCCCTCCTGTTGACCAGGAAAGCTCTGGAGTCCTCTTAGCATTCCAGTGCTCTGTGCACTCGCCCCTCAGGCTTTTTCTCTTTGAGGATAACTGGTTTCTGGGAAAGAGGGCATTTTCTACTTTCTGACATTTTTTTTTAAGGTATTGCTGTTTTATTATGGGAAAGAAAACCTTAGATTGAAAAAGAAACTCCTAACTCTCAAAGAATGACTGGAGTGACTCTAGAGTTTTGGGGATCTCATTTGTCCCTGAGCCAGTATTTTCTGAGGCACTTCTATGTCCCAGGCCCTTTGCTTGACGTGGGGCATAATGGTAAACATGAGCAGTCATGCGGCTGTGCTCACTGGTCCAGGGCACATGTGAGAGTGACGGCAGTTGTCACAGGGGCTCCTGGATATGGACCCTCCAAAGCGATCTGGTGCCGTTGGGAGTGGGAAGGGGAGATTCGACCCAGGCCAATGGTGAGATAAGGCTTCCCCAAGCAGAAGTCTGTAGTAGAGTGGGAGTAGTGGTCCACCTGCAGGAGGGTCATGTTCCTCTGAGAGCAAGAGCTAAGCTTTTGCTGCGACCTGCGTGTGCACAGATGGAGCAGTTGAGCCCAAGCATACAGGAGTCTGCTAGGCCCTGCCTGTGAGGCAGGCCTTTCTCACTCTATAAAGTGGGGGAAATAAACCAGTTCCAGTGGTCTTTGGGGTGTGACAGCTGCTGTGTCTTTGAGTTCGGACAGTATTCTGAAATCATCTGGTGCTGTTCTTTGGGATCCTTGAGGAAGAGACTGTGTTCCCTGTGAGCAGGTACTTGTGTGCATGTGTGTGTATGTACGTGTATACGTGAGCCCACATCTGCACTGAGTGGGTGTAATCCCGGCCCTTGGTACGCAGACCTTCCTGGGAGGGGAGAGAAAACCCCACAATAGCCCCTCGTGCACCCGCCGCCTTGGACAGTGCTTACCTTCTGCCCTTCATTCAGTGCATTTGTGGGGGGCCTCTCCATGTGGGGCACTTGGGGCCCCAGAGTGGATTATTGCTTCTGGCCACACCTCCCTAGGTCTGTGGAGAGTGCCTGCACAGGTTCGGGCAGGACAGTTTGGCTGCCTCCAGCAGCCCTTGCTCAGAGGCAGGTGCAGGTCCTGGTCAAAGCTGCATGTTCCTGCAGGAGCGGAAAGGTGACTGACTTCAGAATGCATGTGGCTGAGTCCACTGGGCTGCCAGACCACGGTGGGCTAGGGCAGGAGGGAGCCCCTAGCGAGGAGAGAGACTGTGCTGTTGAGTCTGTGTGGGGTTTCTAGATGTCGTTTGGAGGCAAACCCAGCACAATTGCCCCAGTTTCTATTTCAGCCTCAATCCTTGCCCGTGTCAACCTGCAGCTCACCTAAAGTCGTAAGTCAGGAGAGTTTTGAGTGGAGTTTAGGCAGGAATTGTGTGTCTTCTTTTTTCCAAAGGGTGAAAATACTCACCTCCTGGAGTTTTGTGAGGATTAGCTAAGATAGTGCATGTTTACATTTTAATGCCCATAACCCTGCCTGACCTGCCCTAATAAATCCCTAATAAATGATAATGGTTATTAAGGATAATCACTCTCAGTGGCTTAGAGTCTGCGGTGGGGAGAGCATGTGTTCCAGCTGGTAGAGCAACAGGTGTTTCTGAAGCACCGTTTCCCTTTACCACTCGCTAACTTCAAGCACTTTGTGTGCATGGGCACTGGACAGAGCTGCCACTGTTATTACCCAGGACCGCACGGCGAGGCAGTGTGGAGGCAGTGCTTGAGCCCAGTAGTCGGGCACCCAACATGTGTGAGAGCTGGATTGGCCCCAAAGGCATTGATTTGTATTTGGTTAGTGGGTAGTGTTCACTAGCGTCTACACACTGACTCCTCGCTGGAGACACGCCACAGTATTCAGAAGGCTCTGTCCCTGCTGTTCCACTGGTATGCAGGGCTGACTCGGCTCACATTGTGAAATCCCCAGTCAGCAGTGTTTCCAGAAGGAGGCTCATGCTCCTTCTGTCCTGGCACAGCTCATCTCGGGGGGACAGGGTCGCCACTGTGTGCCAATTCTCCAACTCCACCCTCTGCACCCTCTTCCAGCACAGCCCTTCTCGGGAATTCATTGATAAGGCAATTTGGCTATTATAAAAGGGGATCTATTTCGTGTGTGGAGTGGAACCCCATCCCTTGTGTGGACATGAATGCTATTGCAATGGGATGGCTGTTTAAAATCCAGTTGAGCTCTTCATTAGAGCGGAATCTTCACTTTCCAGAAGAAGTCAAATTTTCCAAGTGCTTCAGCTCTCATTGCTGGTTGGGTTAGAGACATGAACTTCTCTTAAAGTGGGGCTCACGTGTCTCCACTGAGGCCACATCCTGTCTTTATGGAGGACACGGAGGCTGAGGAAGTAGTGGTTGAGCTCTCCCTGCATTTCTCAGCAGCTCAGGTCCTGTGAGCTGTGTGAGGCGTTGGTGGTAGATCCTGGACACCACTGATAGAATCAGTCATGGTTGCTATGGTGAGAAGACTAGAGGGCTACAGGTACTGCCCTTAGATGGGTGAAGGCCCCATAAAAGTAGGAGCAGATGTGTTGGGTTGTCCAAAGGGTTAAACTAGAGTCATGGCTGTCCATTTTATGTTCAATTGAAGAGGAACCATCAGATCTATCAGAAAAGTGGACGGGGCGCTTCCAGAGTAGTGATCTCTCTCCTGGATGTACACAAGTGAAGACTCAGTGACCAGGTCTGTTGTAGAGAGGATTGGGTTCTTTGAGACGCGCACGTGTGTGTTGGGAGTACTGCCCTAGTATTTGCCTCCTGAAGGGTAAACCGCTGACCACGTGGAGTGGGTTAGCTCTGTCTGGTGTGTGGGTTCGTGAGTATGTGGGGAACACATTATCTCCAGTTTGTTGGCATCCATATTTAATTTGAATTTACAGTGAGCAAGTATTCATTTTATAATAATAAAACTCACAAATTGAAAGTGTACCTGGAACCAAAATTGACTCTGAATTATTTGACACTGAAGTAAGATCAGTGAACTAGGAATCAGGAGACCTGGGGTGTCATTTCAGTTGCTCTGTTTCCTCCCAGATGACTGGGCAAGGTGCATTTTCACTCTGTATCTCAATGTGTTTTTCTGAAAAATGGGAGGTCTGAACTCTATGTGCTCAGCACGGGGAGACCCACTTGATATTCAGGCTGGGCGACAGGGGGTCTGCAGGGCAGTGAGAAAGGACAAGCAATGGCTCTGCCTCTGTGTGGTAGGGGAAGGGCTAGTTGTGGCAAAGAGGCTTGTGTCCTGGGACTGCGTCATAGTGCTCTATTCCATGATAGTCCTTGGCTCCCTGTACCTGGGTATTCACAGGAGGCTCCAACTGCATCACAGGCATCCTGGAAACTGCCTGATGTGCTGGCTTTGAAGAAACATGACTGGCAGTAGCATTGCTGGCTTCCCCTTCTGCCAGGCTGTCTCTGACTCTTGAACAAAGTTGACTTTCTCGTGTACCCTGAACTTGCAGCCCTGCTTCCCTTCCCTGGCCTCTGGTGCCCTTCCCTAGCTTACTGAAACCCATTTTCTCTTCTGACCCTTAATTCTGCCTGCCCTTTCATTCTGGCGAGACCCACAGTCTGGGATGAAGAGGCGCCTCAGAGGTGTGGACCTCCCCCTTCTGAGTAGCAGCCTGCCTTGCCCACCTTTGTCACCTCCACCCCCACCAGGGAGGAGGATTTGGGCTTCTTCACCTACAGACATGCTCATGGTTGGCGGGTGAGCCGTGCTTTTTGGACACAGCCTCAGCCCCTGGCAAACACCTTTTCTGAACCTCGGGTCACTTGCTTAAGTCGCAGCTGGATGCTGGTTTCAGGGCGCATTGATTTCTCCCAGGGCTTTAATAACCCCAAGCCTTCAGTTTGCCTATTGGCTCTTTTGTAATGTATCAGCCTCATAAAATGGTCACTTTCGGTTAAAAGATCTTATTACTGCAAAAAGAGATGTTGAATCACACTTTCAAGGTCGCTGGTGAAATGTGATCTTTGAGACTCATTGGCCCTGATCCAGGGCATGGGGAAGTGGATATTAAGAAGATAAATTAGAAGTCAAAACACAGTTCTGTTTTCCCTTGGGTCTTACGCTGAGTATCTGTGACGAATTTTGCAGGGAAAAAAAACCCAAAATACAAATAGAATTCTCTCTACTCGCCTCGCATGCCCCTACCACCTCCAGAAGCTGGATTTCAAACTGAAGGGAGTAGTAGCTCTTTATTTCAGCCCTGACATGACTAAGACGGTAATTTCTGTGGTAGTAACACAGGTGACTTCTTTTTCTCCTATGTCCTCTGAGGTTAGATTTACCCCTAAACACAAGCGTTTTTCACTTTGGTGCAATTCAGCAATCTGTGCTGGGCACAGGGTATGTGTATGTGGACCCAGAGGAAGGTGTCAAGACTGCTGTCAGATCCTACCAGCCTGGGGTGGGGCTGTGGACAGACTCCATCAGAGACTCTTATGTACTTCGTGTGCAGCTGAAATAAGGCATCAGGCCCCGTGCTCAGCACTCTGTTTCCTCTCATTGATCCTAAGCTGAAGGGGTTTTCCTTTATGTTGAGGACACTGAGGCAGAGAAAAGTTATACATCCCAAGGCCAGTGGGATCGCTGAGCCTGGAGCCAGGTCTGCCTGTCACCAAGGTCAGCTAGTCTTTTACCCCATGTATGGCTGGCACTGCCCCTCCCAGCACATCTCAGAACCGGGGTCAGGATATAGAGAAGCACCTTTAATTTGCACAGTCAACCCCTGAATGCCATTTCCATTTTCATGGCACACCCCGTGAATGGTTCTCGGTACCAGGTTAATGCTCCCTAATGAAAGATTCCTGTGCCCATATGCAGGGAGTCAGTCTGCACTGAGGCAACATTCTGAGGCTGGGCAAGAAGGTGCCAGATCTGTTACCCAAAGGGTGATTGGAGAAAATCAAGGCTGGTGCTGGACTGAGTCTAATGGCAGCTGATCCAGTGGATTCAGGGAGAGTCAGCCTTCAGGAAGATGAGGAAGTTTACCAGAGTCGTCTTTTCCCATAGTCATGGTGAGCCCCATTTTCCTTTCTTTTTCTTTCCAATTAATCCTACAGTAAACAGAGAGACGGGTACCCACACATAGATGGTGCTTCCAAGGTTGACTCACTGTTTTTTTGGACACTTATGCTTGGATTTTCTTATAGGGGGAATGGAGGGAAATGGAGGAAAGAGGTATTTCTTCCCCCACTAGCCATCTATGAAAACTTCTAGCCTCTAAGGCCATATCTCATAGGACACAGGAGCTCCAAAGTACTATCATTGCAGCCTTCCACCTCTTTACAAAGATAACCCATGCATGAGAGCTCTTTGCTAAAGCTGGAGATTGCTCAGGGAAAAGACCCAGTTATTTAAGGATGCCCTCCAGGGAAGGTATCAGATCCTTCCCTCCCATCACTGGAGGAAGGCACAGGACAGACTTGGCCATGATTATGGCTTGCTGGGCATCTCTACAGCACAGAAGGCTACCTTGGACCGGGAGGCATCCTTGGTTTGTTTCCTGAGCATGTTCCTCCTGTCATCCACTCATGGGAAAAGACTCGTCACATTTCTTTGTGTGTACTAGGCAGCATTCTAGGCACCAAGAATATACCAATGGACAAAATAGTCAAGTTCTGTTCTGTTGAAGCCTGTACTCTAGTGAGAAGAGGGGATAGTAAAAATAAGCAAAATATAATTTGTGAAACATACAACAGATGATTATAAACTCAGTGAACATTAATGAAGTCAGTTCCAAAGAATAGAAACACAGTGAGGGAGGGGTGGTATGTAAGCAGGAGGGTCAGGAAAGCCCCCACTGAGGTGGTCTCAGAGTCCTGAAGTGAGGAAGAAAGCAAACACGAAGACTTTGCATTGTGAAGATGAACAGGTAACTGTGTGCTGGAGTCCACTGGGGGCCAGGGAAAGGGGAGGGGACTCAGGACCTTGTCGGGCAGCCATAAGTGCTTTGGCTTTCACACTGAGGGAACCCCTGATGGAGGGTTTTGAGCAGGGGAAAGACAACACCCTACTTACATTGTGAAGGATTCCTGGGGTGGCTGCATGGACTTGGGGTGGAAGGAGAGGTGAGGCAGAAGGAGGAGAGCAATTAGGAGGAGACCAATGGTCCCGGAGCATGGTGAGGGCAAGTGTGGCTGCAGTTGTGGCAGTGAAGATCACGGTTCTTTTCTGGATATGTTTCAGATAAGCAACAGACGACATTTGCTGATGGATTTGTTTTGGATTACAAATCCGAGAGACAGAGAGGCATTAAGGAAGACTGACATTTTTGACCTGAACCAGCAGACAAGCAGAGCTGCTATTTCATGAATTCAGGAAGGCGATGGAAGAAGCAGGTCTGGGGACAAGAGAATGTAGAGACTGAGTTTTGGACAAACTAGGGGTAAAACACCAGTTTGTCATCCAAGGGGAGACATTGAGTAGCTAGGTGAGTGGATGATCTGAACTTCAAAGAAGTTCACTTCTGATACACACATTTAGAGGGCATTGAGTATAAATGGTATTTAGAACCATGACACTGGGAATAAGCCAGGATGGAAAAGAGATCTGAGACAGTTCTCTGAGATGTCAGGAAGATGAAGAGCAGTAGTGAACAGAAAGAAGGAACAGCTTGCATGCCCTGCTGGAGTAGTGGTTGGGTGCAGTCCACAGGCATCCCAAGGATCTAGGTTTGTGTCCCTGGGCTTGTGGTGAGGCACATCAAGATGAACAATTAAATGAAAATGAACAAAATACTTCTCCCCTTTCTCTCTTCCTGCCTGCCTCTGCTTGTCTTCATTCTTGCCTGTACGTTTCCTTTGAAAAAGAAAAAAGAAGAAATAGCCAATAAAGTAGAAGAGAAACAAGATAACATATCCCAGTGTGATTGGCATTAGAAATATGATTCCCTGCCATCCTCTGCTTCTTCCCTCTTTTGGGGGGCTCTAACTTTGAGCTTCACCTGCCGTGGTAGCAGCTCTCTAGGACTCCCCTTAAAACCAGTCAGCAGACTGATGATTTTAAATCTTAGCATCAACCTTGGCCAACTGTGTGGCTGTAGGTCAGTCATTAATCTGCCTAAATCCATTTCCCCCAAAGTAGAATGAGTATCATAATCCCTACCTCACAGGTCACTGGAGGATGATGCTGTCACTAGAATAGCAGTGCCTTTTTAAGAGTTAAATTTAGAAAAGATACCCCTTTCTCAAAATTTCTTCACAATTATTCTCCTTTCTATATGCAGGAAACACATTACCTTTGCATAAATGATTGTTGTTACTATTATAGTCATTATTATCACCTTGATGGAGAATAGCTCCAACCTGTCCTCTTGGTGGGCTAGTTGGATCAGCAGATGCCTGATTAATCAGATTTCACCACAGAAGAGTAATTCTCTGATCAATGAATATGTAATCGTGACAACAGGCAGGGATGTGCCAGGAGCCTTGTCTTCTTATTAGAGTTTCTTTAGCACTCTGTGTCAGAAGCTGAAGGTCATCAAAACATTGACCATCTCTAAATTATCATGCTGTCAAAATAACTCCTGCCACAGAGCAGACTGTCTCCAGACATTGGAGATCAAAATAGAGCCTAATGGGTTTAGGAAGCAATCAATGCTTCTAAAGACATTTGTGGGTTGTAGCCCATAAAATATTAATTCTCTCTGTTTGTCTTTAGGAATATATTTTATATATTAATGCATTATTGAAAAGTGCTTATAATGTTAAGTGACTTAAGACCTGATGTTGAATGATCAAGTTTATTTTTCTTTGGGATTTAAATGCAAGAGGTGAAAACAAAACCAAATCCCATTGACCAAGTGTTGAAAGCCACGGAATCCCACTGTATCCTTGTACAATGAAGTTGTGTTATTAGCGTTTTGATGGGCAAATAAATAACTTATGTATGGCATTTCCCACCTAATAAAATGTTTCACTGTTGGATTTACTGGGCACGTTTATGAAATCACAACTGTGCAGCTCAGCTTTATTTGGCCTTAATAACATTAGGGTTGGGGAGGGTGGTGTCTCAATTTCTAATATACGCAGTGCTGCAGCTGAAGGAGGATTGATCACAAATCAATCAAAGTGAGGACATTTTGAAAGATGCAGGGAGAAGAGTTTAAGATGGACTCAAAATGCTTCATGCAGGCAGAAAGTACTGTCGACATTTGGATTCTCTGAGTATGGGCACGGTATACTCAATACAAAAGTACACAAGGTAGGTTTTTGGGTCTATTTCATTGAACAGTAAATTCTGAAATAATCATTTCCTGTACTTTTGGGGGAACCACAGATCACACCCAAAGTTTAACTAAAGATGGTGCCACATTCAAGGACATTGTTTATATTCACATGCAAATGAAATTGTTCAGGTGATTTCCAAGGGTCCTTTACTCCCTTTGTAAGACTGTCCACTTTAGTCTAGTCTAGCAGTCTTGTTTTTCATTCCAAGACGCTGAAGCCCAAAGAGGTAGTTCCTCCTAGAGGGACTTCTTGGTCCTGATACTTCACCACAGTAGGGCCTCTCTGGATGGTAGAAGGCAGTTAACTTGCCCTGCAGTGTGGAGACTCTGGAACAAGTCTGCCTTGGTTCTTAGGTGTGCTACTGATGAGTGATTTGGCTACGTCGTAGCAAGTTATTTATCTTTCTGTGCGTAGAATTTCCTCATGTGTAAAAGGAAGATAATAGCACTCACCACACAGAGTTGCTGTGAGTAATAAATGGGTTGATGTTTGCAGAGCTCAGAGCTTGAAGCAGTGTAAGCACTTTATAAGTACTGGTTTCCATCAGTGTGTGTTTAGTTCAAGGTCCCCTGCAATATGCCTTCATCATTTTTGTTTGTTTCCTTCTCTGTTTTTATTTCTCCATCATTACACCTAGAATGTACTTTACATCACTTGGAAATTATCTTGACTGTTTGTTTGCTTATTTATCTTTGGTCTATTTGAGTGTAAATTGCTACTGCTTCATCCCTAACACCCAGAATGGCTCCTGGCACATAGCCATCCATCAGTAGACACTTACTGAGTGACTACATCGTCCTTATAATACTGTTTGTAAGCAAGACTAGAAGCTTCATGAGAGCTTACTGACAGCAGCTCTCCCCACTCCTCAGGGCTGCACTTGGCACGTTGTATGTTCTTCATATGTACGTATTAATGGAATGTAAGAATGTTTACAGGAAGGCAGGAGAGAGAATAACAACAGAGGGAGACTAGAGGGAAGAGGGAAATGGCAAGAACAATGAGATTATTTAAGGTCCACCATTTTGGCCATTCCCCTCTCATTTGTCACTAAGACAGGAGAGAGTCATGGTTCGGAGTCCAGAATCCAGATCTGACTTCACCCCACTTCAACCACTAATGTTGTGAGAACTTGGGGCAACTTAGCTCAACTCTCTATGCCTCCGATTTCTTCTCTGAATTGTAGAGTTACATGAACACCTACCTTTTAGGATCGTTGAAAGGACGAGAAGTTAGCTTCTGCAGAGAGTTTAGAATAGTGACAAGCAAATAGTAAATGCTCCATAGATGCCAGCGATAATGATCACTTATTTGCTAATTCAGAAAATATTTATGGAGTATCTTCTATCTTCCCAGCCCTTGCTAGGTACAACCTATTGATTGATCAATCGATAAATCGATAGATAGATCTATAAAACAATACACTCCTCAGGGATTTTAGCATTTCCCAGGGGGAGGGAGAAGCACATCAACAGTTAGACTCCAGGAAAATAGAAGGACGCAGACAGGGGCATGTTTACCAGGTCTGGGTCTAAGATGCAGGCACATGGACGGTCCCAGAGAAGGGGGCATCAAAGTAAAGCTGGGCCAGCTCAGCAAGGGAAATAGGAAGAAAGTCATTCCATGTACAAGGAAAAACCTGCTTAAAGATCAGGGGGCTACAGCAGCACTAGGGAACGGCAAACAGCATCGCATCATCCACTGAACTCATGCTACTGGTATTCACTGAGCACCAGCCATGTGTGCGGTGGGCACTGTTCTATGCACTGAGGATAGTGCAGAGCACAAAATGGACAAAGTCCTTGGTGTCATGAAGCTTCTCTGCTGTGTAGGAAGACAAACAGATATGGATAACGTGTCAGGTGGCCATAAACACTATGAGGAGAAATCAAACAAAGTAAAGGATACAGTATAGTATATATATATATATATATAGTATATGTATGTAGGCAAAGGTGTGTGACTTTTTATGAGGTGGCCAGGGAAAGACTCTTTGATAGGAGACATTTGGGCATAGCCTGAAGGAAGTGAAGGAGGGAGCCAAGTGACTTTAAGGGGACCCTTGTCCAGGTGAAGAATGAGTTACATGCAAAGGCCCTGGGGGTAGGAATAGGCTGGGCTGTTCGAGGAATAGCAAAGAGTCAGTTTGAGGAGTGACAAGGAGAGACTGGAAGGAGGCAAGGGAAGAGAGGGGCCCGGTTGAGTGGGGCCTTTTGAATACAAGGTGGAACCTGAGCACAGAGTGGGAAGGAAGACGGAGACCTGATGGTTCAGGGCTCTGCCAAATATTGGACTTCCTTCTTGGGATCTGGGGGAACCGTGACAGGATGTTAATTGTGATCTATGTGATCACACTGCATTTGACAATGATAACTCTAGACTGAGATTTGATTGGATGGGTTGGGAGTCACATAAGGAGTTCAGAGGGTGGGTCACTGAGTTGAGGAGGGAGTCCTACTTGGCAGAGGGAGCAGAGCTGGTTACACCCACATTTTTCCCCCTCACTACTGGCAAATTCCTTCCTTCCAATGGTCTTGGAATACAAATTGCTTCCTGAATTGAATTGTGGTTGGAAAAGACTAGAATTTAGTTGCCTTAAACCTATGAGGCCAATAGTGAGAAATCAACTCCCTGCTTTGGTGGATTTTTTTTTTTTTCCTTAGCTACAATTTCCACAGCTCTCAGCCTGGGTTCAGAAGAGTGAGACATTTTTATATTGCATACTGCATTGCGAGTCAGATTAAATTTTTAAAAATTAATGGCATCTGTCATTTAAAAAAAAATTTAAATGCATCTTTGTCTCCATTCTTGGAAAACACTTACTCTTAATTTTTATGCTAAATCGAGTGATCACAACCCCAAAGCAATTTTGCACTTTAAACATTTACTCCGTGATTTATTTCCTTCCGATGAATTCATGATTAAATTTTAAACCCACACTCTTACTCAGCAGGGACTCGGAGAACAGAGGGTACAATGATTTTTTTCTTTTTAAGTTTTCATTTGGAAGCGCTGTCTAGATGCTCTTCCAAACCCTGTCACAAAGCCTTTGCCTCTCCTTCCTCTGCACCGTCCATCGGAGCTCCTTATCAAAGGCAGTGGACACAAGCAGAAGGAAAAGGCAGCTGACTTGTCCAGCCTGGATATTCTCCCCTTTGTCCCTGGAAGAGGGGAGTTGCTATTGACTACAAAAGCCCTGACTCTTGATGCCTCTGAACATTCATGAATATGAGGAGAAATCTTCATTGATATGTGTGCCGGAGACCTCTGGTTTGAGAACACCACATCCTTCCAAACAAATAGGGAAGCAGATGTTTGGGAGTTGCCTGCTAGGATATTGATAGTTTTTCACCCACATTCTGACATTGACCTGACTCCCTCCCCTTCTCCCTTCCCACCTGGGTCTCTGCCTCCCCCTCCATGATAAATGATCCCTTCCTTTCTGTAGTGGTTGTTTCTGTTCACCACTGAGTTCTTTCTGCCGCCAGGGCTGCGTTTCCCTGTATATGAAGGAGTGAAGTGAAGGCCATCAAAAGCCTGGGTTGTCCTCTGCACACACCTAGCAAACCGCCTCAACACCCTCTGCTTCCTTGCATACCCACTGGTACTTGAAAACAGCACCCCATTGAAAGACAACTTGACACAGCGGAATACACTGCATTAGAGATTCAGACAGCCTACCTAGTTCAGAGGATTACTCTGCCACTTCTGAGCTATGGCGGTGGATGAGCTAGTCAATCTTTTCAGGCCTCAGTCTTTCCATCTGTAAAACGGGTTTGGAAGTATTTACTTTGTAATATCTATACACATACCTAGCACAGAATAGGGACATTGGGGAATAATGACTGTTCTCATTTTCTTTCTTTTTATTAGACCTTCGAACGAAGGAAATGGGTCTTCAAAAAAACAGTCTGTAAAAATGGAAAAGGTGATGTAGGAGTTATGACCATATGGCATGGTCATCACCCATAATGATTCTGGATTGCTTAGATAAACAGGGCCATTGGGTCAGAGTAGGGGAAGCATGGCATTGGGGCCTGGTGCTGGGGTATACAATTTGATGCTGGATACAAAGAAACAAATACCAAGAAAGAGCGCCTGTGTCCTTGGTGAGGTAGTGCGAAGGGAAGCACATTTGCCGACTTCTGGCAATCACCCAAGCTGTGTGGCTTCTGTGTTTTCACTTCCCAGCTGGGGGAAGCTTGGGCCACCTGGCAGCCTGCTGGGCTGGCTGAATGTGCTCTTTGGAGGCACCCTGGTTGCATCTCAGTGTGGCCACCTACTGGCTGAACGCACTTAGACAGGTCTCTTTTGCTGACCCTCAGTTTCCTCATCTGCAGAGTGAGAGCCTGTCATAGACTGTGTGAGGAGGAAATGATGTGAATGGGGAAGCTCTCTGAAGAATGACGAGGTGCTAAATAACTGTACTGGAGGGGAATGTTTTTCAGGAGAGGAGAAAGCAAGGCAGAGACTTTGCCTAAAGACACAGAGTAGACAGACCAAGGCCTCAGCTCTTTCTTCTTCAGGCTGTCCTGCTCTGATGCTCCAGGAGACCTTTCTGGTGTCCCTCGGGAACCATCCATTCCCTGGGGATGGGCTCCTGTCACTGGGAGTCTCGCTTCCTCGTTCCCCTTCCCTAGCCTTCTTTTTTGCAATGAATCAAGCTTATCTTTCTCTGGACTCTCCACTGTCACCCCTGACCTGGGCCTCATTGCTGGGTATCTGAAAGAGGATCTGATTAGTTCCTGGCCTTCAGAACACACCCATAGAAGAAACAACATGCATTCCTGTTTTGGGAAATTCCTAGGCATCACTTCCTTCTCCAGCATCTCCTGACCCTCAAATTCCCTCTCCTACCTCCCAGATTTCTGCTTCAGATTCCAAATCCACCTCTACTCTCCAAACTCACTTCTAGGTATTCTGTCTTTCAACTTTGTTAACTCCATTGATCTCTGTTTCCCAGCGCCTATCAGAGGTTATTTGGATGGGGCTGGGGGAGACCTTCAGGATTTGCTGCCTCCTTCCAGGGTGAAGATTCTATCTCTGCATGCTTACTCATTTTAAAGATGTTTCGATCACCTACTTTTTGCCAGGCATGGTGTGAGGTATTGAAAATTCCGCAAAGAAGGCAGACTCTGCCTTGTGGGACTTAGAGTCTAGAGAGAAATAATGAGCCACCAGAAACACAGCTGAATAGGGCTGGACCACGGGGTTGATGAGAGACTCCAAATCCTGACTTACTGGTGGTCAGGAAAGACGTCCCGGAGGAAGCCAATCTCAGCTGAGACATAAAGGGTGACTAGAAGTTAGGCAGAAGAAGGAGCAGGGGGCAAAGTATGATGACATAGAAGACAATATGTATAAAGGTCTGCAGGTGTCTGTGGCTGGCATGTGGAATAGGAATTACGGGGGAGGAGTTTAGTGGAAGGGCTTGTTATGAGCTTAGACTTTCTTTTGTGGGCAATGGGGAGCCATGGATGGTTGTAAACATCAGATGCATTCTGGGCAGGTCCCAGAATGGGAGGAAGGAGTCAGTATTGGTGATAGATAGTGCAGTTATTGGACTTGTCTTTTTTAGAGACTAACTCCTCCACCCGCAGCCTCCATGCAGCCCCCTTCTGCTTGCTACTTAAAAAACAAAATCCCCTTCCCCTTTGCTCTTGGCATTTAGTGTGTCCCAGGCTTTGTCCAATCAGCACAGGCTGGCTTAGTGCCGCTCCCGCTCCCCGGCTGGGGCCTGATAATGCGTGTCCTCCTTTGTTTCATTGTTCAAATATGTGTCTGCGATGTGGTTGGGACTGATAAGTAAAGAAAATTGTGTAGCTTAACAGCAGACATTTCATGACCTCAGGAGTCCCCCAAGATGCAGGCTCCCAGCAAATTGTCGGCAAGCCCATTTATCACCGCGCTGACCTGGGACTGTGTGCATTTCCCTATGAAAACAGCCCAGCGCCGCCAGTTCCCATCTGCCCTGATGCCACTGTAATGAAGCAAGCTTTAACTAACCCTGGTACCCACTGAGCAGCCCCATCACAAATGGCTTTTGGGATGCAGACACCTGCCTGCAGAATGCATCATCTTCCTAATGGTGGGTTCGTGTGGAAATCCAATACATCCTTGAAGCTTTATTTATTTTTGGCTTAGGTAATTGGATAGCATTAATTATTTATATTTCATGTTGCAAGCGGACAGAGAAAGGGCAGGGAGGAGGGAGGCTGGGAGAGGGACAGACAGCCGATTGAGACCATGGCAAGCAGCTATGATCATCTGCACCTTGATTAAGTGTGGGGTAATTGTGGGCAGACGCTCCACATACTTTGTGCTAGAAATATTCTGCGTGATTTCCTAGAAATTGGTGACTCCATAAAACACAATGAAAATTTCTCATTTGGGGGGAAAGCCTCTTGGCCATCCAGCTCCTGCTGTCCCCAAATGCATTCCCCTCTCCCATTGTAACTTTAGTAAGGAGGGCAAACTAGAGAACTTAGGAGCACTTCCCAGGGGCCAGGCACCACATGTGCTACGTTCATTTGAACCTCATACCAACCAGCAAAAGTTCTGCTTAATTATTTTCCCTATTGCATAGGTGAGGAAACTGCAGGTCAGAGAGATGAAGGATCTCGGCCAAGGTTACCACTAGTGAATGACAGAGCTAGGATTTGAGCCTGGGTCAGGCTGACTCAGACTGCACAACTTCTTCTTTCTCAGAACGGTCAATCTCCAAACTGGAGCCAGGCAACCCCCAGAACCTGTGAGTGCCTCTGGGGGTCTCAGCTGCCTGGTAGGATCTGGACGGGATGTGGCTGGAGCCCCATCCTTGGTGTTCTGTATGAGTCGTGGAGGTAAAGGTTACTCTTAATTAAATGGGGAAGAAGGGGCTGTTGGAGGATCCGTGCAAAGTGACTCCAATTAAACCTTTAATGAGTATATTAAGCCATGTAAATCACACGCCTTTTTTCTGCCCTTTGGGAACATCCGTTTCCCTTGGTGACCCAATCACTGGCCTACCCGTATCAGCTGGGGCCTCCAGGAAGCAGGAAAGATGGCAGGTTTGTTTCTGCAAGTACAGAAAAGCTGAACGATGCTTCACAGTTTAAAAAAGAAAAAGTAAGAACGAAAAGAGGCCCCTCTTCAATCACACAAGTTTACTAAATGTCACTGACTTTAACAAAGCGTGGAGTCCAATTTCCTGATGTTTCTGTACAGAACTTGATTTTCTTTGCAATTCCTAATCACTTCCAATTGCCCCGTAAGCTCTCAGCCTTATTCTTGGCTGGTGGGTAGAGTCTTGAAGCTCCCCCTCACCCTGCTTCCATCACTTAGGTTTGTTTTTTTCCCCTTTTTGTCAAGGAAAGGTATAGGCAGGAATGAAGGTGAGCAGGCAAGAAGGCAGGAAGAGAGGAGGAAGAGCTCTACTGATTTTTCATTTAGTTGTTCACATTGGTTTTTCCCCATGGTCCTGGGTCTTGGGATGAATGTGGGACTGCTCCCAGCTGTACTCACCACTAACCACCAGGATGCACCCCACTTAGGTTTTATAAAATAGTTACTGGCTGTCTGGAGGGATCTCCGTGAGGCTAAAAGGGCATGTGACCTGGGCCAGCGTCTTCTTTCTAAATGGAATGGTGGAGCCTGTGAGCCATGTGATCCCAAGATGTTGATCTGTGTGGACTTTCCTTCATTTATTCCTCTCAGAAAATCTTCCCAGAGCACCACTGATGATTCACACTCTATGCCCCAGGAGTTTCCTTTGCTATTTAATTTACTTCTTCAAAATTCTTGGAGGTGAATTCTATTCAAAAGGTGAAGAAACAGAGACTAAGAGTCAAGGTCACACATAATCTATTGCTGAATTAGGATTTGAACCCATGACTAGTTGACTCCAAGTTTGGGCTCTTTATTTGACCCACAGTTGGAGACTATGTGTAACAGGCGAGGTCAGACTTGGGGTTTAGTGGGAGGGGTGGGAGACCAGGGAACAGACTGGAACTGGGGAATTCTCCAGGTGGTTCTTCAGGACCACTGGGCACAGGAGACTGGGTCCCACAAGAGCCCGGGATGACCACAGTACCTCTGTGGCCTGGCATCTCTGTTCTGGCAGCTGCTTCCCTGGCTCTGCACCATCTCCTGATGCTTACCTTCTTGGGGTGAGGCCAGAGACAGAAAGGGGGCCTTCCCCAAAGCTGCACAACAGGCCAGAGCAGCCATGGTTGCATTAGAAAGGTGGCAAACATTTTGTTTCAGACAACTCCTGCACTCCCACCCGCAACCTTGGTCCCTTCCTCCCTTTCATCTAGTCTTAGGGAACCTCATTCTGACTCTGTTGGTTTTCATTGAATCCCTGCCTGATTTATGCATCCAGCGCATACTTAAATAGCTTCAGTGTGCCAGGTGCTATTCTAAGCACTTTCCAAACAATTTTGCAGATTTGTTTAACCTCCATAACTCTACTGAGCAGCTATTGTTTTCCCTATTTTATAAATAAGGACATTGAGAGAGGGAGAGGTAAGCTCATGTCTCCAAGGCCACAGTGAGGACACAGCTAAGCTGGATTTGAACCCAGAGGATTGGGCTCCAGCAGCATATTCCTTTCACTCTATGTGCTGATTTTTCTGACAGCTCCCCAGTGGGATAGATCCATATCAAAGAAAGTGAAAAAAATCACTTTCAGATATAAATAATGATGGTTTAATGGATGGAATGAGTGGATGGAACACAGGATGTTTGGGGAGCAGGGACTTTATCTTTCTTCCAACATACCAGGTGTCAGGGAGACCAGACCTCACTTTGGGTCACCATTTCCCAGCACAAGAAAGGCTCTTTCCTTTAATAAATATTAAATCGATGTTTCCTGAACACTTAGTATACTTGGCACTGTGCTGAGGAGTGAGGACGTGAATGAAACCTCTTCACATAGGAATGTCTAAGAGTGTAAGGGACAGAAGGGCATCTTTTTGACCTGGGTTCAGTCTGGCTCTACCTCACACTGGCTGTGCCTCAGCTTCCTTATCTGTAAAGTAGGCATGACATACTCTTATATAGCTCAGTTCTCTTTCAAACCTGATCCAGCTCTCAGTCAATGAGAATTTAAATGATGATGACGATGATGACACTGACAGAGATGAACACCAATGGAACAATATGATTTTCCAAAGATCCAGACACAGAGGATAGATGTTCAGGTTTCTAGGTAAGGCTTAGTAATCTAAAGTGGCAAGACAAAGGGTAAAGGAAGTGCCTTAGCACTGGCTAACAGCATTTAGTAGTTGTCCTAGGCCGCCAGAAATATTGGCGGGCTAGTCGTAAGTTTTCCCTTTATAACAGGTGAAAGCCAGCTGTCCTAAGACGACCTGTGATCCCAGTCACCATAATATTCATAGTGGGAGCCCACTCTTTGTTATTTTTTTATTGAAAGAACATACCATTATCTGGTTTCAGGTCTGAACTATTACTAATTGATATCTGTATATAGTACATAATGTTTACCACTAAAAGTCAGTTACATTCGTCATTGTACAATTGGCCTCCTTTGCCTGATTTACACATCCCTTTCCCCCTTGTCTTCTGGGAACCACTAAATTGGTCTTAGAGTCAAGTTCACCCTTTTGTTGAAAAACTGTTGGTCTTTTGCACTAACTTGTTCTTTAAAAAAGCACATTTCTGCCATTTGACCAGTTCCCTTTTGTTGCTTGACTGGGCTCTGTTCATTTTTCAGACCCAGTGTCAATGGCTCCTCCATAGAGATGCCTCCCCTGCTTTCTTGAGCAGTGAGTCATCACCCGCAGTTTCTCCACACCCTGTAGTGAGGCCCTGATAGAGCTTACATGTAACCCCAATGAAACTAGGAGAGCACATGATCCAGCTTGGGAGCTTTTTGTCTCCAAGGATTAACAATTACAATTAAAATGTTAAGTAATTAAATTCAAATTAAAAAGTAACTAAAATCCATTACTTAAAATGTCCTGGAGACACACAGGATAATCACCATACTCTACTGCAATCCTTGACAAAAGTCCCTTTTCCTTTTTCTTCTTAATTTCTTTGCAACTCACAGTTCCTCTCAACCCTCTCTCTGCTCCCCACTCCAGATCTCACTCACGTGAAAGGGTTTTCATCTGTTTTATCCTGCACATTATCTCTATCCCTTTCATATGTCTATGGACTTAGTACCTTTCCTAGAAAGTGAAAATCTTTTCTAAGAGCAAGAAAGGAAAACCAAGATGACAATGTAGGATTAGCTTTAGTAGGTGAAGACAAATATGAGCAATGAAACAAGTATCAACCCATTTTTGTCCCATCACTCATAGACGTCCCTCCTATCTCTCAGGAGACCCTCTGAACTGAGGAGGGATTGAGATATTCATCCCTGCAGCCAGTGTCTTCAGAGGTAATGGGGAAAGAGATAAAGGGAAGGCAGCAAAATATTTGCTTGTCTTTTGAGCCCCTATTCTCAAGACTCTACTTGAGTTCCAGGATCAATATTTTCTTGTCGGCGGGGAATAAAGAGAATAGAGGACAAATGCATAGAGCAACCTGACATCAAATCCTTAACTCGTCTGAAGTACAGGTGAGCTGGTGTTCCTAGTTCCAGAGAGAGCATCCACATACCTATAAATTCTCTATCCCCCCTCTCCATCCCTTTCATTTTCCTCTGATCAGTTAGCGCAGGAGGTCTCAACCAGGGTATGTAGCAGAATCACCCGGAGGACTTGTTCAGGCCCCGCTCCCAGAGTTTGCGATTCAATAATGAGTCCGAGAATCTGAATTTTAGCAAGTTCCTAGGTGATTCTGCTGCTCCTGCTGCTCTGGGGTCTATACTCTGAAAACGACTACGTTAGTAGTAAAAGGTAGTCCATTCCAATTACCTTGTCAGCTCATTTGAATGAGGCAGTTGAAAACCACCAGCTTGTGGAATGGAATGTCTAAAGGGCCTGCTAGCAACCAAAATACATTTTCTACCACATGCCATCGATAGCATTTACTTTCTTTACCTTGTGCATTTAGGGTCTTTCTCCTTCATTGCAAAACCTCAGAGGCAGAGAGAACCAGGAGCTATCTGTGTGTGTGTATGTGTACGCATGTGCGCACGTATGTACATGCATGTGTGTGTGTGTGATATCTTTATTCTGGCTCCTATAACTGGCTCTTATGATCTTCCTCCTCATTGTGTCCTATTTAGTATTTATTAAGAACTCTCAGCTTAATCTAATGGTGCCCTGAGAATGTACTAAGGGATGGAGAGTGGGGAGAGAGGTCCCTTTCTACCTGAGTAAGAAGAGGACCAGAGATAGGACTTACTTTAGAGCATAGTTGTGCTCACGGTTCTGCCCTGTCCAGCTCATCTTCATTTTGTGAAGCATCCTTACAAGTGGTATCTTTTTTTGAGTAGAGCATCTACGAGGCAGGAAGGGCAGGTACTTGATATTACTGTAATTACTGTATCATGACTGTAAAGATGAAGAAATGGAGGCTCACAATGGTGAAATCATCTGTCTAAGGTCACAAAGCTTGTGACTATTGACTAGAGTTTGGAAAGAAACCCCAGGGTCTGTTCTAAAATCTTCTTCTGACTTTCTGACACCGAAATCAGCATTTATAGTCAGTCAATCAGCCTGTCACCCAGCAAACTCTCAATTCATTAATGTTTATCGAAAGCCTCCTATCTGCTTATTAGGGGCTGAGGGTCAGCAATGGAGAGTTACATGGTAACTGTTTTCCAGGAACCTGTTGTCTAGGAGGGAGGCTGAACACAGAGAGAATAACCAATGGAATGAGTACAACCGAAGGAGAGCGTACAGGTGCCAGGTTGGGAGACAGGGGTTATCAGACAGCCATTGCCCTTCACTTCAATTTGGGCTCAGAGAAAGGGTCATTAAAAAAGTGTTGTCTGAGATGAAACTCTTCTCCAAGGATGGAGAGGGGGTGATTTAAAACTGAGGACAGAGAAACAGTATTCCAAGCAGGACACAGCTTATGTGAAGGTCTGGTGGCAGGAGAGAACTGGTGCATATTTAGGGAACTTAAAGACCTATGGTTCTAAAGCTAAATAAATCACAGGGAGAAGGGACTGACCTGAGGCTGGAAAGGGAGCAAACAGGAAGATCATTAAAAGGACTAGGTATTTTTCATTGGCCGTGCAAAGCCATTGGAGGGTTTGTTGCTGCGGGGTGATGTGATCAAACTCACATCTGCTGTGTGGATGGAGGTTAGTGTGGAGACCAGGAGACCAGTCGGGAGGTTGTTGTGGGAGCTTCGGGAAAGGATGGTGGCGGGCTGGCCTCAGGTGATGGTTATTAGGAGTGAGTTCAGGCGATGAGTGCCAGATTGGTGGTTCGTAGGACTTTGTGAGTAATGGTATTTGGGAGATAAGGGTTGGGGAGCAAGCAAGGGTAACAGCCAATCCTTGGTGCACCTAATAGGAGCTTGGACAGTGTTTATGGACCTGAACACATCTGATTGCAGACACAGACCTTAACTGCTGGACCCGAGCTCTGGACATTTGGCACTGGCGGCTGGCACCATGTTGGAATTTAGAGTGCTTTCCCTCTTCTTTCATGGCCCCTGCCTGCAAGCTACCTGCCTTCCCTGAATTACAGTCTTCTCTTCTGCGTTGTCGATATGCTGTCTGACAATTGCTTTTTATAAAACATGCTGCTTTCCTGCGATCTTAAGAGAAAAAGCACTGCAGGTGAGCCTCATCAAAAGCACTGTAGAAATTCATAAGCCAATTAGAAAACTTTGGAAACATGTTTGATATGGATGGATCTTAAGAACGTAGTTCTCAAGGGAGTGTGGGCAGAACTTGTTTGCAGATGTTTGCTCCCACATAGACAGCGATAAAGGAGGTTGGTATAACAATAATCTTTTTTCTTTCTGCACTTTGACTGCTATGAGGAAAGGACCTGAGCAGATGAAGCTGCAAGTCCTCATGAGTATTCCCAATTCTTTTTCAGAATTCTCAGAGATGAATTGCTTATTCATCAAATACATCAGCAATGCTTGATACCAGGCTTAGTAATAGATGGTCTAGAAATATCAGAGGTGAGATAAGACCCTTGCCTTCTAGTAACTAGAAGTATAGAGAGACAAGACACTGACCTAGATTGAGAGTGTCTTGAGATCAAGGATGGTTTCTAACTCATTCCTGTAAATTCAGAAACTAATATGGGGGCTGACAGAGAAGGTGTTCAATATATGCTTGTTGAACAAAATGATGGATTGCAGGATGGATGGAGAGTTAGATGGTTTATTAGTTGCATGTATGGATGAATACATGGTTGGATACTCTTTAGTTGCAAGAAATCCTGAAAAATCAAATGCATCTGCATAGCATGCTTTGTCATTTCCGTGACCAAGATATAACTCTCCTCACTTGTAGTCTTGCTGAATTTCTATTGCCTCCAACAGCTGAGTATTCACAAAGATGTGCTTCATTTGGCATCTGAGTTACCAGATAAGCTTGGCTCTGTTTCCCCTTAGTATTGAGCAAGGAAATTCCATTTGTTTATATGCGTAATGAGTAAGTCACTCATGCGTTTAGAAGCAAATCGGTTCACCATATTTAAACTGGAAGGAACATCCTGTAGTTCAACACCTTCTTCTTAGAAACATGGGACAAGTGCAGGAGGAACCAGTAGAAAACGCAGTGAAAGGACTGCACTCAGACAGTAGGCCTGTCTCTGCCCCATACTTGGCAAGTTACATAAGATCTTGCGAATAGCTTCTTCACTGATCTTTATCAACTTGTTGAGGGTCAGATGAATAAATGAGGGCCTGGGCAGGGGCTATACAGACCAAGGGCAATTTTTTTCTAATGGCATCAGTAATATCTGGGGAGCAAAGCTAGGTCTTCTGGGCTCTGCTTACAAAACCACAGTGCTCCTCCCTTGTTGCTGTCTCAGAAATGACATCGACCTATGGGTTTGGTGTGTGGTCTGGGAAAATGCAAAATATAGGTCATTTATCCACCCACTAGAATGACTGAAATTAAAAAGATAAAAATTACCAAGAGTTGACGAAGACATGGTACAAACTCATGTCCTGCTGGTGAGACCAGAAATGGGTGCCCTTGCTACACCAACTCCGAACGTGTACATGTACTGTGACTGAATCATCTCATTCCCAGGAATATAGCTGAAAGAAATGAAAACAAAGTCTTGGGCTGGAATGTTGATAGCAACATTATTCAATAGTCAAAAACTTAGTACTACCCAAATGCCCGTTAAGGGTAGATTGACTCAGCTGTAGCATTGTCATGTATCACTTAACACTGGGATACGGTCTGAGAAATGTGTAGTTAGTTAGGTGATTAAATTGTTGTGTGAACATCATAGAGAGTTAATTACTCAAACCCAGATGATCTAGCCTAGTACACACCTAGGCTATTTGACATAGCCTCGTGGGACCACTGCCATCTATGTGGTCCATCATTGACTGAAATTAAAGGAGTGTGATTGTATATTTATGTAATGGATGGTTACACATTTATCAGAATAAACAAACTAAGCTACATGCAAGAATATGAATGAATCTTGCATACATAGTGTTAGAGCAAAGGAGCCAGATTCAAGAATGCATATGTTTATTTCATTTGTATAAAGTTCAAAATAGGCAAAATCTATCTCTGGTAGTAGAAATTAGAATAGTACTCATCTTGCGGTAAGGCATGACTAGAAAGGAGCAGAACAGGGCTTCTAACAGGAGGCTGATGTTTTATTTCTTTATCTGGGTGCTGATTATATAGGTATGTTCAGTTATTAAAATTTGTGATGTGTGCATTTGTCTGCATTTTTGTGTGTTTCAGGGTACAGCTAAGCTAAGAAGCAAAACCAAATGAAACTTCAGGGTGATCTCTACAGTGTGTGGCAGAGTTCTTGGTTGGGCCCGTCTCTCTCACGTGTCCCTCACGCAGCCCTGAGGATGCCGCTGTCCCTGGCGGCGTTGGCCAGATGCTCTCTCTAGCCTCATGCCAAGGGAAGTCAGGCTTTGGTGTGGATGCTGTGGCTGCTGGTGGAAGGGGCCATCACCCAGTGTGACTCTGCCCTTCTCCCATTCTCCACCTCTTCATGCTCACCAGCTCCTGCCCCAGGCGCTCCAGTCTTCTGTCTGCGTCCCAGCTGGGAACCATGCTCTGGTTCTCAGGGATCCATGTTTGCCTCCTTGGCCCATCTGCTGCAGTCAGGCTCCCGTTACACAGCTGCCTCCACCATGGGGGGCCAGCCCACACGGCTGGAGAGTGACACGGGTCCAAGGCACACACACACATCCATGCAAGGGGAAGGGAAGACAGCACAGAGTAAGAGCTAAATGGAAGCCTAGAGTTCATGGCACTCAGCCTTGCCCCACCGAAGACTGGTACTTCTGATGGGGTGCTCCTAAGTGCTACCTGGATGAACTGTTTGCCATTTAATTTGTTGTATGTGACAAAGAATATGATTGGGTCATTAAATCCTTGACCTTGTATGTATTATTGCTGAGGATGTTAAATATTTTTTAAATGAGTTGATTTAAATTTGATTTCGGTGTGCCCTGGTGGAGCAGCAGTTGGGTCAATCGCCTCCAAAGAAGCAGGCCACATGCCCCTGTATTTGAGTCTCAGGTCCAGGGGGAAGTAACCAGAATGAAGAACTAAATAAAAATAAAATAAAAATACTCCTTCCTCTTCTCTCTTCCTACTTGCCTTCATCCTGCCTGCACCTTTCTTTTAATTTTTTTATTTGAAAACAAATATTAAGTATTAGAACATGTGACATGAGGATCTGACCAAAGTTATGGAGGTAGAAGTTAGAGAAGCACTAATCTGGCTTCTTCAGTTCACAAGAGGAAAACTGAGGCTTAAGATAGGGGGTAGAAGCAACATCCTAATTCTGATTCCTAACCTAGACACTGTATTCTCTCTGCTACTTATTTGGCAAGTTATATAAGATCTCGAGAATAACTTCTTTACCGACCTTTATCAGCTAAACACCTCAACAGAGAGGTTTTATTAAGATATTTGCCTCTGCATGAAGGATTGATTAACCAATGTCCCTTATTAGAAATGAGGGAGCAGTGCCCCTGATGGGCCTATGGTGGGAACTTGGGCTTCAAAGCCAGACTGACCTGGAATCACGATCTAACATCCCAATGTCTTGCTATGTGACATTGTATAAAGCACTTAGCCTCTCTGACCTGGAGGGTCTTTATTTGTAATGAAAAACCTAAGCCTAAATCCTGTATCACAGCATTGTTATAGGCTTAAAAGAGATGATTGAGGACCAAACCCACCATTGGTCCATCTCTTCCCCTAGAGAGAGGAAGGGGCTGGCGTCAGGTAACATGCAAAGGCAGAAGCAGGTCTGGAAACCATGGCTCTTTGCTCCCAGTCCCAGCTATTTCCTCTGAAGAGCTATTTCTCCCATTCCCAGTCCTGCAAGTCCTTACTCTAGAGACACATTGTTGGTAGGACTCACCCTGATCTCTGCTGGCCTGGCCTTTTGTGGGCAAGAGCAGCTGCCAGTTCAAGAGGTCTCATGGGCAATCCTGTGGAACTGTCAGCTGGGTCTGCTCAGCAAAATGGTCACCAGCCTGAAGGGAGGCCCCCACTGCCCCAGAGATCAAGTCGGGACACACAATGGAAGCAGCGTCCTGGTAAGGCCAACCCGGCAGACCATGGTTGACCCAGACTGGCTCTGGGACGGTCAGGGGCCTGTCCACACAGTCCCAAAGGAGGATCTACCCTGTGACCTTTCCACGCTGGTCAGGAACCACACAATTGGTCACTGACTGGATCCCCATGGCAGCAATTATGTAGAAGATTAAATCAGAAAGGCCTGGCCTTGTAGGGATTACCCAGATACAGTGTTTGCATACATCTTCCTTTCGCATGCCTCCTCTCTTTCTCTATTTCTTATCCTGCCTGCTTTTTTTTTTTCTCTTCTCCTGTCATGCATAGATTAATTTATTCAAGAGGCACAGAGGCCTGGGTTTGAGGCCGGGCTTTTCCTTTTAATATCAAGTTGGCCCATCAGAGACTGTGTAAGTCTAAAATGGGCAAACGGTTTCCCCATCTCTTATTTCTCTTGTTTCACTAGATGCCACAATTAACTTAAAATGTATGTAAGATGTTTAACTCAGAGCCTGACACAGAGTGAATACTCATTTATATCTTTTAGAAGGTGGAATATAGGCAATTTTGTATGGTTTATTTTTCATTTGTGTAGCCTCCATGAAGTTAGCATAGCAAACCACTTTGAACTTTTGTCTCTTTAACTGTAAAACAGAGACAGAATCTACCTTGAAGGGCTGCTATATGGATTAAATAAGCCAACATGTGTAAACTGCTAGGGGTAAGCACCCAGCAGCTAGTATCTTTTCCACTCTTTCTTTCATTCTTCATTCTGTTTTTCCATCTATTCATTCTATAGACATTGCTTAACTAACAGCTGGGCCAGGCTCTGTTTCACATGCTAGCTATGCAGAGATGAATGAGATACATCTCTAACCTTCAACAATTTACTGTCCAGTAGACTCAACATGCAAGAAGCTTGTGAATATTTATGTGGTGGGGCAATAAATAGAGCTGCTGAACTGCTGGACTAAAATTGGGGTTTTTCTTAAGTGGGGAAAATGTTTATTGAACTTTCATTCTGTGCTGAGTGCAACATTATCTCTTTTAGCTCTTGACAAGTCCTATAAGAGATGTTCTGTGAGGAACTGTGGCACAGAGATAGATGCTGCTTGCTAATGTCTAATTCCAGTCTTCTTTACACAGCTACCCCGAGAAAACAGAAGTGGGGTAGCAGAAGTGACTGGGGTCCAAGAAGTAGGAGTCGGCTTGACCTGATCTGCAGAATTTCCTCCCTCTAAGTCATCCACAAATCTGCAGCACTCTCTGGGGCCAGGCAAGGCTTCTGACAGTTTCTGCCATCTTTCCTGGGATGGGCCGTTTGTGGTTCAGAAATAACTGAGTACTTCTCTGGGGGCTGAAGCTTGACCTGAGACTAGTAAATTAGCATCAGGTTTATATAGATGTAACTCCTCTTCCCAAAGGTGTCATGTTAGTGGAGCATCCATAAAGCCACAGAGTCTCCATTTCCTGTGAAAGAGGTGATCTGAAATGGAGTTGTATGCTGCACTATGATAAACTAATGCTCTTAGAATTTTAGCTATTCATTGTATGAGCTGCTTTGCCAGGGAAATTAGACATGCAGAATTTTGAGCTCTAGCCTTGTTTAATTTTTAATTAATTTTTGTGTAATAAGCTGTAAGCACATTAATATCAACGAGATACTTTCTGCAGTGGGCTAATATACAGCTTTATGGAGACTTGGGTATTGTTTTCCTTTTTATTTGTGTTGAACAAAGATTACTGGTTCTGTAAGTGTTATTTTCTGGTTCTTGGGAGGTGAGGCTATGAGAGAGGAATTAAATTTTCCCAGCAGGCTTGGGCTGAAGTGTTGTCATGGGCGTTTATTTAAGAGCAAAGGGGAGAGCGTTATGTGTGGCTCCCATCAGAGAGTTTACTGTCAGAAATGAAAGATTTTTCTGCACTCTAATAAGTGGTCAAATGTGGGGTCCATAAACAAATAAGCCATGGAATTTTTAATGGGATTATTCCAATGCTTTCGTAAGATCTAAGCAAGAATTTCAAGATACAAATATTATTTAGGTTAAACTGGAGTAATTTTGCTATGTGCAGATATGATGGGATTCCATTCATTCGTTATTCATTCATTCACCCAGGCAATCATTCTACAGTCATTTGAGCACTTACTATGGACAAGACATTCTGCTAGGCATTCCCAGGTACACAAATATGGAATTTGTTCTATGTTTAGGAAATCACAGTTTGGCATAAGTGTTTTTGTGTAAGGCAAAGTAACCAATATTATCACAAAGGAGCAAAATAATGCTGGAAATGTTCAGTGAAGAGATAATTTTTAGAAGAAAGGTGAAGGAGATGACAGTTGAACTGGATCTTTAAAGGTGAACACAATTGAGATATATAGAGAAGAAAGGAAAAGGCTTTCTTGGAGACGGGACCAGCCAATCCACATCCAAGGAAAGTAGGACAGGGTCACCAGATCCAAGAAAATGACAGACATGCTTTAACCTTCTTCAAGAATACCTTCTTCTTTCCCCAAATGGGGAGGTTCCATGTGTCTGCTGCTCTCTCCTTCCTACCATGCCAGGTCAGTCTGTACTAATTCAAGTGACTTATCTTCTGGGTGAAGAACTTTTGACTAGACGATTAGAAGATCATGTGCTAGTTAGTAGCAATCTTGATTAGAACTATGTCTGTGATTTTGTCTGATGGCACTTTGTATGGTTCTCATGCATGAGGTCCCAGAATAATGACATGGGAACATCCTTCCAGCAACGAAAGGTGCTGTGCAACTTCCCTTAACTGCTAAACTTGTGGGCAGGAATGGTTCTAGATAATGGGGACTTATCCAGAAAACACTTTTGGTGTCAACTCTTGTTAATTCTGAGGTCTTTCATACTCTAACAGATAGGCTATAAGACGCAGATCAAATTCTTTTTAATAATTGAGGCTATTAAAATACCCCAGTCTTTTAATGCTGAACACCTGTTCTCATGACGCTTTATTATTGATGTCAAGCCAAAGATATCTACTAAAAGTTATTGTGTAAAACCCTGAGGTGCAATTGTTTTTTTTACCTTTTACCTTTTTGTTTTAATGATAGAGGAAATGAGGGAGCTAGATAACTTTTGAGTTATTGAGGGTTCTGATATAGCAAGGTTTAATGAACTGAAGTTGTACTATTTCAAAGAAATGCACTATTTTGACAAGTTCAGCTCATCGGTTCTAAGTAATGGTGAAAGGAAGCATGAATTTGGGTATGGAGAGACTCTGAGATGTGGGTTTCTGCAAATTTGACAGCTTCCTGCCAGGCTCTCCCTTTCTCAGCTGTTTTAATCAGTGTTCAGAGCATCCCATAGGACCAGTTTGCATCACAGGTCTAGATGTTAAATGTGGTTTCTTCCCCCAAAGAAGGGCACAGCTGGTTCACAAAGGAGATTTCCAGCATGGAGGGGTCTTCAGTAAATTTAACTTCTCAAGCCATTGAATGACTTCCTTCCCATCACTCTTCTCTGGAGTATTTTGCCATCACAACCTGAGACTCCACAAAAGGACTTAATGAAAAGATAATCAGGGCTGTTCCTAAGTTGTAGAAAAGAAATATTGGCCTTTTCACTCTAATTCCTAGTTTCCAATGATATCCCCTAGCCAAGGAGAGTCCATCTCCTATGGGTGGTTCCATGAGTGAGGAGGGACAGGTCATCAAGAATCCTGTCTCCCATGGTGAGCATTCCCAGAAAGGACTAGGCTTCTAAGTATGCAGAGATGGAAAACAAATAGCCCTTCAAAGACTTAGACCATAGTCTTATCATTTTTTGTTTTCCAAAGAATTGACTTCTCCCCTAACTGCTGTATTAACAAGAAAAGTTGTTCCCTCTTGAGGTCCTGCCTGCACCCCCACCACCTCCATCACATTGTCCAGGAACCTGATGATAGATGCAATGCAAAGGGTCATTCACACTTTCCCCTCTAATCAGAAGGAACCATGGCATTTGAGGAGTTCACCACTGCTAGTTCTTTTATACAGAACAGACATTTAAGATGGTTTTGGCACCTCTCTCACTAGAGAAGAGGGTTAAAGAAGAGTATAAATTAAATCCCTGGCCTGGCACCATGTACCATGTGACTGAGACTCTTCAACAAATGACCAGGACTCTCAGTTTTCCTTTTCCTCATTAAAACACAATAACCTCTATCAAAATAAGCTTTTCCTTTACATATACTCAAGCTGTGGCTCCTTGGCTCTGCCCTGTACATGATCTATCAAAAAAAGCCAAGTCACATGATTGCTCTGAGTCTGTTTCCTCCCTACAAAAAAAGGCAGTGTCCTTGGGCTTGTTGTAGGGACAAGAGAGGCATGGGAATTGCTGCTGGGCTTCTGCGTGTCGAGCTTGCAGCAATGCTCCCTTTTCTCCTGTCACCCTGCTGTTTCCCCTGCTTTCTCTCTTTCAATAAAAAACAGAAGAGCAGGGAATGCATATTTTTTTTTCTGATTAGTGTGTTTGTATCCTCTGGACATATGTCTAGAAGTGGGGTTGCTGGATCAAGTGATAGACCCATCTTTATTTTTTTGAGGCATCTCTATACTGTTTTTCAAAGAGGTTGCACTAATTTACATTCCCACCAACAGTGTCAGAGGGTTCCTTTTTGTCCACATCCCCTCCAACACTCATTGTTTCTTGTCTTTTTGATAAAGGACATTCTTAGTGGAGTGAGGTAACATCTTATTCTGGTGTTTATTTACCTTTATCTGATGGTGAGTGATGTAGCTGGAGGGGGTCATGCTCAGTGAGACAAGTCAGAAAGAAAAAGAGAAGTACAGTGTAGTTTCACTGATTTGTGCAATATAAATAAATGAAACAAACAGTCTCAACAAAATTCACAGGACACAAGATGGTGGCCACCAGGTGGGTAGGAAGTGGCAGGAAGGGAAGGAGGGACAAGGAGATGGGAAAGGGCACTAGACCTCTGCTGGTGAGTGTGGTGTGAAGTGCACACAGACTGAAGTGCAAATTCAATATCCTAAAAAGCATATAGTAATATAAACAAAGAAATAATAAAACAATAATAAAAATTAAAAAGATAGACGAGTACATATAGGTAGGATTACAAAAAAAATCTTTTGCTTTTAATCAGAAACTTTGCCTGAATATAGGAGAAGAGCACTTGCAAGGTAAATGCCAAATAAAACCCAAAGTGCTTGCTTCCATCATCAGAACTTAGGTATGACGCTCCCACAGGGAATCTAGTTATCAGGACAGATGGCTTCTGGTCTGCGGCACTGATAGCGGCTGCTGTGTAATTTCCTAGCAGAGGGATTGTAGCCACCCTCAGCGATGCCAATAGTGTCTATTGTCAAGATTTTTGATATTTGCCATTCCAACATGTAAAAAATGACATCTCAATGTAATTTAACTTGTTGTTAATTTTAAGTGATGCTGAGCATCTTTTTTATATTTAAAAGCCACCTATGTTTATTATTATCTGTGAATTGTTGGCTCATCTTATTTGCTGATTTATTATTCTGTGGTTGATATTTTGCTCATTGCTTTCTTAAAGGCTCTCTATACTAGAGAGCTGAAATTTTCTCCCATTTTGTTGTTTCTCCTTTTGATATCTATGATTTTTAAAATTTTTATATAGTCAATTGATCAATCAATTCTGTTATAGCTTTTGGATTCCAGGTTCAAATTAGAAAAACCTTCTTTAAGCTGAGGTTATAAATGTGTTCTCTAATGACTTCTTCCATTATAATAGTTTCCATTTTTATACTTAATTCTTTGAGTTCTTCCAAGGTTTTATCAAGATCCAGAAGTCAGGTATTTTTGTTCAATATTTCTACTTTTAATGTCGGCAATTAGTTCAAATCACACACACACACACACACACACACACACACACATGAACTAGGTTTGATCTGTGTGCCTGATTTACAGTCTTCAGCTAAAAACCAGACCATCGACCTGCTTGAATATGTCAAATAATTGGGCAGTGTATGACTTATAAAATACATCCCAATGCCCCCAATTTCTTTTTTATCCTTTCAGAGGTGTTCTTAAGTTTTTGCCCTCTGTCTACTGGTGCCTTTGACTTAGCAGGGGCTGTTTGGGGGACAGCCCTTCAGTGATGAACTTTAAGGGCCTCTGAAAGTTTTGCCAGTTCACAGTAGGGGCAGATCCTATTAACCATAACTGGGAATTACCTCCTTGACACATTCAAATCACTGCACTGCCTTGGCTTCATTTAATTGGCTTTGCTACTTATAGGGCCCCTGAATTCAGATTTGCATTACCAGCTGTTGTCCTTCCAAGTGCTGTGAGATAGTGGGTGAACAGTCCTGCTTAAATGTGAAGTTTAAAAGCCCCTGTGATGTGACTGAACCTTGAGATCTATTCAAGCTTCGCTCTCCTCAGGACGTCCTGGGCTGTGTGGTCATCTTTCCTTTCTGTCACTAACAGTGTCTTTTTGTAAAAATTTAGAAGCAGAGAATCAGGGTAGGGAGAGAATGACTGATTAGCAGAAATGTTCAATCATGAAACAAGAAGAGATGCACAAGCTTACAGTTGGCAAACTGTTTCCCATGTGATCATTCCTTCATCTTTATCAAAAAGTTATTGCCTGAGAACCTTGGCTTGTGTGTAGTAAGATACTTGGCGGCAAAAGTAATTGAGAAAGGACTTTCTACTAATCTGGTTACAGGGCTGGGGGACTCAAAAAGGGTACCCCTAAAGGAGAGGTCAGCTGGGAAGAAGGGGAAGGGAAAAAATCCTGAATAAATAGCTATCTTCTTCTATCCATTGCACAAACTCGTGAACCTCTCTGTGAAAGCCTTTAGAATCCCCCAGGTACATGGAGAGTCTTCTGCCTTTCCCTTTGGGCGCAGGAAATACCCAGAGATGGTTCTCACTGAGTACATTGCATTCAGTCAGCAAGTATATAGATGGTGGGTTCCAGATCCACATTCAGCTCCGCCCACCGTTTCTGGCACAGGATTGGTGCTTGGCTAAGTGAATGAAAACTTTGGCCAATGCATTCATCCATCTAGCAGCTCCTGACACTGCCAAGGGGACCAGACCTTTGGTCACTTTTCCATCACCAATCAACAGACCTTCACTGAGCTATGATGGGAGTGTCCAGGGGTTTGGTGGAAAGAAGCATGGCTGTGGGGGTCAGGGGATATTGACTCTGCCATAAACCCACAGAGTGGCCTCAGGCAGCTAAGCCCCAGGCCCTCTGAACCTCACTTTTTCTATGAGTAACGTGAGGAGGTTGGACTCTGGCTCTGCACAGTCTCTTTGGAGCTGCAGTTCTTGAAGTCTGCTGGATCAGAGTTTACATGGTGGGGACCTCTGTTTAGTGATGGCAGACTTTGTCAGTGTCCCCAAGTGCCTGATTTTCTACATTGGCAGAAACACTAATTTTAATCCTCAAAATATCTACGAGGTGAATCCCATTGTCTCCATTTAGCAGATGAGGAATGTCAGGTTCAGAAAGACTAAGTTCTGGGACTGTGCAACCAGTTTCTTGAGTGACCTGAACTCAGTAGGGTTCCATAAGGAAAGCATTGTCTTCCTCTCCTGCTGGTTTCTAATCTCACCTCCCTGTCACTTGGGAGCCGCCATAGTAGCCGGTCCCTTTCAGCCATTGAAAAGAAGCATCAGCCTCATCTTGAGTTCTTAGATGTCTAGTCCCATTTAAATCAAACAATTTAATTAGACACTCAATTTAGAACTTTCTCTCTTCCATCAGCTCGTCTGGGTGGAGCTCAGGGAGCATCGCAGGGGAAGGAGCAGCACCCTCCACCTGTTGACTGTCTTTGGTCCACTTCTCACCGCTTCCCTACCTTACCTTCGCACCCACAAGTTCTAGCTCCTCAGTTTGGGCAGGGAGAAGGACAGCTCTGAGGCCTCTTCAAGAAGCTTCTTGCTTAGCTATCCAGTTACCTTTGTCAGGAAGTTTCAGCTCTTCATGGAGCATCTGCTGGGTTCCCTGAGCACTCCACATGCCCCATCCCTGCCGTGGGCTATGCCCTCCCCAGCTGACCTCTTTGTTGCCTGCTCCCCTTCTTCAGTTCTTCCATCTCCACAGCCTCTTCGACTGGGTTCCTTCAGGACAATTCAAGGCCAGGCTAGGGCCTTCTCCAGATCTCCTCACCTCATGAGCAGCCAACCCCATGCTGTCCCTGCCCCCACGAACTGCCAATATGGCAGCTTCAACTTGTGGGCAGTAGCATTCATTTTCCATACACTTTCATATTCCCAGAGGCCCATCAAGTTCCCAAGAATGTCCGCCAGCCTGCCCCAGTAACACCAGAGAGCTGTTTTTACAGCTCAGCACCCAGTTAAGGAGGTAAGAAGCTCGTCTCCCAGTCCTGCATGGTTCCTCTGAAACCCCCTCAGTTAGCCAAAGAGAGGTGAGGGTGGAAAGCATCGTCCAGTCCCCTTTCTCTGTCCTCTCCCATCCTTCCGCAAATGTCCATCACAAAGTCTGTCCCCAGAGAAGCTTCAGCTTCCTCTGACATGGTCTAACTGGGAGAGGGGCTCTCAGAACTGTCTTTGCCATCTCTCAGTAAGTGCCAAGCAGCTTTCTAGAACACAGTCTATCAGCCACCTATTATCTTTCATTGGAGGCTGGTAGCTGAGATTTGGACAATGGAAAAGCCCCCTCCCGTGGCCCATGAAAGCTTCAAACTGCCTGTCTTCCTGCTTTAGCCTTATTACAGGCATCAGGAACACAGGTGGAGGGCGTCTCACGTCCTGCCTGGAAGCAGCCAGCAGCTGGTTGCACCCGCTGGCCCCTGCTGCCTGTGGGCGTTTGGTGCCAGCAACAAGTGGATCACCCTTTCCAGTCCTGCTGACTCGTGCTGTTTGCGCCCAGAGCGGCAAGGAGGGCAGCAGCCGTTTTTTCCAGCTCTTGGCAGTGCTTATGGCTGCTGGAGCAGCAACAAGGAGATGGAGCATGCCTGTTGGCTTCACTGTGCCACCGGAGGAGGCCCAGGAGATTGTGTAAGCCGTGCATCCTGATGCTCGAAAAATGAGACCAGCCACTGAGCACAGAAGCCAGAGAGAGGCCTGGCTGCTCTAACTAGATTGGTTGTTTCCAAAAGTATGTTTCCACAAACTCTTAGCTGGAATTCAATTGTGCTACAGGGTTTCTCTGGCCACGGTGGGGGTGACTCCAAGTGCCGTTTCAGCTGACTTTCCTCTCTTCCTGGTCCTGCTCAGGCTCTGAGGAAGGGATCTTTGGGACTTAAAGGGCAGAAGGGAAAATTCTGGTGACAGAAGACAGAATCCAGATTAAGTGAGAACTTGCAGATCTAGGGTCCTAAGCAGAATCTGGCTCATTTTAAGAGCCAACAATTTGCACACACGGGTGCAGGGGGGAGAGTGGTGGCGTACAGCAGCTGGGGCTTCTAGATACTGGGAGGCCTGCATTGGGGTGCCCCGTTAAAAGCAAGTAAGCTAGAATTTGTGACTCTGGTATAAGACAGGGCAAACGAGGACAGGCCTGCTTGCAAGAACGCCTACAGAGTTGCTCCATAAACATGCTTCTCTTGCCTCCTGCTGCCCAGCCGTTTCCCCTCCTTTGACTGGTCGGGCGGAGACTTGAACAGTAGGTTGGCCTGTGACTTATACAGGGTGAGCTGTGACTAAAACTTTGCATGACAGCTTGATGGTGATTAAGTGAAAGTATCCAGTGCTATCCTTGTGGGCGTTTTAAATTCAAGTGGTAGCGAATGTTTTTGAGAAAGATTACAAACCGTATAGTAGGCAGACAGGAGCCAGGAGCAAACAGAGGCTGACAGGGCTGGTGGGCTGGTGGGCAGGACCAGGAGCAGCAGAAGTGGAGACAGGATGGAATTAGGCCCCCGGAGGAGCCCCTAAATTGTACCTGTCATTGGAACGCCAACTGGTAGTTGGATCTTAAATTACCCAACAATTTTCAGTGCGTGTTCTGGTGTCTGTCCATTCCACGGTTTCTGGGGGGCCCAGTGCTTTTCTCCCTAATTTTCATTTCTATCTTCCGACTCGCTGGGGCTGAGGAGCACTATTGCTGCCCTCTGAGACACCTATATTCACCCCAGACTCACCCAAAACATGTGGCCAGCTCCCGGCACCTCAGTTTTCAGAAACCATGGACCAGCCAGAGTATAAGGAAGGACCCTGGAATTTATACTGTAGGAAAAGAGAGAACTTTGGGGCAGAGAGAAGAAAAAGTTAAGTGCTCCACTTTCAATTCTGCCTTCAAATGCTTGGAGAAGAGAAGGGATGGTATTTTGGGGGCACCTCTAAAGGACAGCTGTAGCACTGAAGAGTGCAGATGTGGCCATGGTGCTTTCGACTGCAGTGATCGTCATTAGAATGTTACCTCACAGGTAGTGAGCTCCCCATCAAAGAGGAGAAGCAAACACAGGTTGGATGCTCCATCTGAAATGCATTTGATGGGCCAGCATGTTGAAATCCAAGAGCCCTCTTGAGTCTGAGATGCTTGGATTCTCTATTGCTGGGCTTTTTAATCAGAAATAAGTCTAGCCCTACTGACCCACCTAAAGGGAGAGAATGGAACTTGTTGATGGTTGCTTTTTAAAACTGAGTTTGGAAGCAGGCAAAAAACCAATCTATTTTCAGAGTTGCAAATGCCAGTACAATTTATATCAAAACCCCCATCTGCTCAACTGAAAGGCAGTGGTGTGGACCAAGCCTTTTGTGAGCTGGAAATATGCTGGCTTGTTGAAGGATGTTAGCTCTGTAGAGACTGCCCAGTTAGGCCCCCAAATCAAGTTGGGTCCTTTACATTAATGCCTTATGGCTGTGACCACCATTGGAAAATTTCATTTCCCCCTGACTCTAAGGCACATGATTGCTTTTCAATAAAATCTCAAATCCAATTGAAATGTTTAAGCTCTCACATGCACAAATAAAATCTGCATTAGAAAAGAGTTCTCAAAAAATGGAAATATGTGAGAATAAGTGCTAGGGGCTATAACAGATAAACCTTAAAATCTCAGTGGTTTAACATAATATGGCCATAGTTTTCGCTCATGCTTTCAAATGGGTCAGCAGGGGGCTCAATGTCTCACCAACATTCAAGGACCCAGGCTTTTTCCATCTCAGGGGTCTCCTATGACATATGTCACCCAGGATGGTTTCTACTCTCTCTGCCATGTAACTATTGTTGACATCATTCACCACTCTCTACACAGTAAGGTCCAGATGTTTCAGCATCTGGTCAATGGACAAAAGAAGAAAAAGCATGAAGCGTTCTGCAGGAGTTATGGGCGCCAAGCAGGGAAGTAGTGTCGGTCACTTTGTCCACACTCCATTGGCACAAACTAATCCTATGACCTTCCTTGGATGAAAGGCGACTAGGAAATACGTCAAAGAAGAGAGAAGATGGTTATTAGTGAATGTCAGTAATTTCTCAAAAGAAACAGAGGATATGTCTTTCCTTGTGTCTCCACAGATGGTAACAGTTAAATTGGAGTCCAGTGTCCAATCTGACATGTCATAGGTGATCAGTGGCTGTCGATGATCTGAGCATTTAAGATGGGAAGGCATCCTGGTCTCTGAAGGGAAGAAGTGGCCTAAGAGGTGATTTCTGTGTAATTTGGTGATGGAGAAATAAAACATTTTTCAAAGAAGAATTGATATGTGAAAATGGCCAATGTCTCATTATTGATGATCAGAAAAATAAGAATTAGGAAGGAGAAGAGAAGGAAACAATGTGAGGAGTTTTGCAGTGTGGCCCTGGGAAGGAGCAAGGGGCTGAGTTCCTGCAGGAAGCGTGGAGTCTACAATGAAGTGAGCAGGTGCCCCCTGAGCTCTGCATGAAGTCACCGTGGGAGCGCGGTGGCGTGCCTCCATATTTAGGGCACATTTCTTCTTTAGTGAAGTTAGAAGACAAGTACTGGTTTAACAGCTCCCGAGATATTTTCTGTATTTTGCCATAAAATCATTCTGGGCTTGAGTTGGGAACTGACACCTCAAATTTGTTATAAACAAGCCTCCAAATATCAAAAAGATGTTCATTGATCTTATATAGAAATATCATCATTTGCTAGCTCATAACTTAGTGGTTAAAAGAGGCACTAGAAAGAATCAAATGTTGTAGAGCCCTTTTGCCAAGGTTCATTTCAGCAAAGTTAGAAAGATTCTTCATGTTCCCAAAATCTGTCTAGACTTGCCTCATGGGTCCTGGTTCTCCTAAATCTTCAGAGTACCAGCCTGTTGGTGGAAGGAGGTAGATGAGAATGAGGAAGGGGAAGCATCATGTGACCTGTCACAAGGAGACCATGACTATTCATGAGATGAAACTATTATCATCAATTCATTTCACTGGAATGTTTAAGATTTATAAGTGTCTGGTTCCTTGATTTTCTAACCAGAAAAAACTTTTGTGTCCAATTCTTGCAAACTTGTATCTCAAAATCTTTTTTTCTTTTCCAGAATTTATGGTAAATACAATAGAATTTCATGTTGTCTTCAGGTTATCATTATAAATACTTTTTTTCTTTTTGATCTTACGTAGAAACGTTAATTTTACAAAAATTGCTTTTAGCACCACCTCGTACTCACTGGCTCATCTCTCTTTTCATTATTTTCTTCTCCCATCTTGTATCTTCATTTCCTAGCAAAATTAACTTTGGGAAATATTAGGGACATAAATAGTGGGACATAAAAGAGTGAATTCCTTCTTTAGGCAGCTAAAACTCACAACTGGGTCATCTACCAAATGTCAGTGAGTTACTGTATTTCATCAAACCTCCAGTGCCACTGGTTGTAAAATTTACTGTGATTTTATGTACCACTCAGAAAAAATATTACTGCCCATTAAACTATGACACAATGCGTTCTTATCTATCAGAATTTTTCTACCCATTGAAAGAGTTCTCAGGCTTAATTAGACATGGCTTAATTAGACATGTCACGCTTATGCACACAGAAAAAGACATAGGCAAAATGAATGGCAGAGGGTATTCCTAATATGTCTCTAATCAGAAACTCAGATTTCAAGATCACTTTTTGAGTCATTGATATGTGTTTTTCCCACATGAAGTTACTTAATACTAACCTAAGTGTTGGTGGTTTAGTGTTTCTGAAACAATTCTTAAAAGAATGAAGAACTTAGGTACCAGGTGCTTCAGCCATCTTGATAATTATGTAGGTTGGAGCCTATTTTTGATTCCCGCTTCACTTGTTTTCTGAATCACTACAGCCTCATCCCTTGCATTACAACCATTTGATTCTTGAGACTAAAAGACTATTTCACATCAACCCCATTATTGTGCTTTAATGTGCATCATGCTTCTGTATGAATCATTTCATGGATCCTACAGCAACCCTAAAAGGTGGGTACTGTTATCATGCCAGTTAATCCATGAAGAAACTGAGGAGTTCAGAGGTTAAATCATATGTCTGAGAAATTGTAAGTGGAGGGTCATGATGCAAACCTTGCTTCCCTGCCTGCTCATACCCTCTGAGCCACATTAGTACTGTCGACATTATTGGTCACTCTCTCAGTCACCTTAGTCATGATGTGTCAGGAGTCCAGTGGAAATATAGGTCTCAATTCCATAGGCTGGACTTTCATCCTGTCTCCAACCTTTATTACTGTGTGATCCCAGGAAAATGATTCTTTTTTTCTGTCTACTCTCTAGCTATAGAAGTGGCAGTGATAATACTGACTTCAAGAGGTTGTGAAGTCTACATGGGATAATCTGTGTAACTGACCCAACATGGTACCATGTTTACTTCCCATCCCCCACACATGCTCATTCACGTATTTGACTCCTTCATTCACACACTACATGACCAAGACATATATTTTGTGAATGAACGTGGTGACAGCTCTAATTTCCTAGGTAACTGAGGGTTAATTAGAAATCCTCTTTTGTTCCAACCCTTGTTAAAAACCCTTAGAAAATGTCAGAATCCATTTTTCTGACATGTGAGGAGTATGATTTAATCTTTGATTCATTTTGAACATCAGTCCTCATTACTCTGGCCTGCAGGTATAACCAAGAATGATGTTGGTATTGAGAATAACATGCAAATTGGTTGAAAAAATTAATTCCTAAAGGGAAGTTTAAAAAAAATATAATATGCCTATTGGCTGAGACCTGTAGCAAAATGCTTTTGTGTTTGAAATTATGCCATAGCAAGTATGGTATCAGATGTGTTTTGTCTTCATATGTCATTGCCATGAAGTATTTGTTCAATCGTTCATTAAAAAAATCACTCAAAATTCACTGTGTGCCAGGCAAGGGGCTAGTGTATAAGACTAATAAACATGGTTTCTGTCTATGTGAACTACCTCTTAGTGGGTAAGGCAGATACTTAGTAGAGGAAGTCCTTCCTGGGAGCTACGGGAAGTCATAGAGAGAATTCCTACCGAACCCGGGTTCGGGGACTGGTGAGGGCTGTGTTGCTGATGGTCAGGGCAGGAAAGGCATTCTGGGAGAAGTTTAAGCCTAGAGCTGCAAGATGAGTTAGAGCTGGACAAAGGGGAAGGTTTTCTATGTAGGAGACAACCTGTGCAAGAGTATACCAACCACTATGTGAGGGGCTGGGGTCAGTATGGCTGGAATGGTTGAACAGCGAGGATGGGGGCTCCAGAGGGAGTAGGTAAGGAGTGGAGGGAGAGGGTGCCAGGTCACACTCTGACCTAAGAGAGGTTTATGCAGCCCCAGTCGTTCATTCTGTCATTGACCAGTTATCTCGCACCAGGAGTACAGGAGACCGAGTATGTTAGGCACTAAATACACTCGGTAAGCAGATAATGACCCACACAGTCAACAAGAAAACAGTCATATAATGTAGTCAGGCATGGTAGGGGTGAGAGATGGGTACAGATCACAAGAGAAGGATCATCGATGAGACTTGGGAGGTGAGAGGGTTAGGAATGATTCCATAAGACAGGACACATGAAAAGTGCCTGGTGGATGGCCATGCCTGTCTTGTTAACTGTTGGACTAAGTTCGCCCAGCCCAGCCCAGCCATTTCCTGGCATCAAGGAGGCATCCATGAGCAGCTGGAAATTGACTAAGTGAACAAATGAATAGGGAAATGGTCTATTCCACCATACTCAACAGCTGTTCAAGTTACTGTCTTTAGTCTGCACTACATATGCATCTGTATCATCAGAGTGAAGGCCAAGTTTCCCACATAGTGTTCTGGAAATCAATGGAGGAATGGGAAGCAGCAGAATGGGAAGTCAAGCACTGAATAATTCCCCACACAAATGATGCTGTCATTAAAATGGCAGCATGAGATACAAAGAAGATGCCCAGGCTGATGCAAGGACACAGAAAGGACCAAAGAAGTCTTTCTCAGAAATGAATGTTCACAGGAGGTTCTGATCGGACACAGGGAGGTGGGAAGACTGTCTCGAGTCGAGGGAGTAGCAGGCACAAGGGTCCCAAGAAAGGGAAGAGCATTAGCTGTTCGATGGCCTCATAGAACCAAGGCTCAGGGAGCCTGAGGATTAGCTGGGAGTTGTCTGGAGATGGAGCTGGAGCACACGTGGAGTTCCTCTTGCCATGTCAGAGATTTTGATCTTTGGCCTAAGAGTGTTGGGAGCCATTGAAAGTTTTTCAACAGAGGAGAATCAGAATCAATCACTCTGGCTGCTAGGAGACACATGATTGGCGGCGAGCCGAAAAGGACACTGGGACAGACACACACCACCACCACCCCCTCCGACAAGCTGACAGTGCCCTGTGTCCAGACAGTGGCAGGAGCATGATACTGAGTTCTGATGCAGAGCAGCCTGAAGTCATTCCACGCGATTTCTTCCTCCTCTCCCCCAACCCCTCATCCTGCATTAAACCCTAGAAAGAAGGTTGTTACTCCTTACTTATTTTTTCACCAATTTTGTAAGACAACAGACTTGGTGCTTCTCTTATTCTCAGGACAGGATGTGGGTCACGGCAGATAATGAGCTTTTATCAGAGCCCATTTTCTCCCTGGGTTTCAGAGGGAGGGTTAGGGGCCGGGCCCGAAGTTGGGCAGCGTGAGTGGAATCTCCCCTTCCGTCAGTGGTTGGCTTGAAAGCACGCCTGAGCACGTGTTCACTTAGGTTGGTGCTCCCCTTGGACACGGAACTTGGCCCTTATTTCATTTCTCCATTAATAACGGGCTGCTAAATCATGTTCTCATGCCATTTACAGAGAGAGTAATGTGCGGCCTAATTGTGGCCGCCCTGATGCCCATCATCTCAGTCCTCCTCCTAATGGCTTGGCAAGTGGGTAGGCCTGCTTGGAACTGCCCTTGGGCCTGACTCACCTCCTCACAAGAAATCTCCAGTTTCCAAAACAGGGACCATCAGGATTGAAACTGAGGGGGACTCCGAGGCCCCTGGGGAGAGGAAGATCACAGACATTCACATCTGTGCCTTCCCTCCTCCCCACCCACCAGCGTCCTCTCAGGAATGCTAACAGGTTGAGGAAAGGGGACTGACTTTCTCTGGCTTCTGAGGTCTTCAGCAGGTCCCCTCGCTCCGGTCTGGCTTTTGCGGACAGTGGGGCAAGCTGTTGACTTCTTGGGATTAGACCTGCTGATAAACAAGGATAATTATGGCTGTGGGTTTGGAATCCCTCCACACAAAAGGTGAGATGACTCAGCCCAGAGCAGGGACTCCTGTGCCGGCATGGATGTGGCAGCAGAAGAGGTTGCATTTCCCACTGTGTGGAGACGGCCCTTCTCTGCCGTTGCTGGGGGCGCCCAGGCATTGGCGGGCTGAGAATGAGGGGTCAGGGTAGGGATGGTTTGGAGGAGCCTGCAGAAATGTTGGGAGATGGTGGCATCATGGGAAAGGCCCACCCTCTGCCCCACCTACCAGCATCTGGCACCATGAACAGACACATGGTGGCCCTTTTGCAGCCTTACCCATAGAGCACCCATCTCTAAAGCGGGGTGACAGTGCTGTATCACAAGTGTGGTCCTCTCCCTCTTGGCCACCATCTTCAGGTGTGTGGCACATTTCCCTTGATCTGCACAGTTAAAGTTTCCTCTGTTCCTGGTGTTTGATTTTAGCTGCCCTCGTATGGCAGGGAGAAGGATGGTCGTCTGTGGGTGAGATTTGAGATGCAGTCCTGCCCAGAAAGATCTCCCTAGCTCTCTATCAAAGTGCCTGAGGTTTCCATGTTTGCATGGGATTTGAGAGCAAGACTAGACAGTGTGCTAGAAAGAGTGTGAGCCTTGGGCATCTTCCAGATTGCTCACACAATCTCTTCCTTTCTGAAGGCACTGCCTCCTTCTAGCCCTGCTGCCACCCATGACAGCACCCTGTCTGGACCCAGGCTGAAGCCCTGAGCCTGCACACGCTCTGCGCCCATGTCCTTGTCAACTTGCTTCTCAACCCGGGATGGAGGCCACATTGAACGGCGTGGTTCCAGCCTCCTCGTTACCCACCCTGGGGACTGAGCGGTGCAACATAGAAATAAAAGGAGTCAACTCTTCATGGACTTGTACCAATGAGAGGAAGAGACTCGGGGGAGAAAGGCAAATCCTCCCCTCCTTCCTCCCTACCATGGACCAGTTTGAGGTCCAGTCAGTCATTGCAGATATTTTGGAGAAAGTTCCAAACGCTGAGCAAACACACCCACTACATGACTTTTGTGTCTTGTAGATGCTTGTGATAAAGCAGAGGCCTGCGCAGCAGGACATCTGATTTCTTCCCTTTGCCCTTCTCACCCCAGCCTCACCTCCCTATATTCCTCACTCTTGCCCTAGGATAGCATTTCCCAAGGAGGGTTTGCACTTGAATTCCTGCTGAGGCTCTGCTTTCCAGAGGCCCAGACTCACACAATGGGTTTGGCCCTGCATTGGCCACTCAGCCTCTGTCGTAACTGGTGCAAGTTCTTCACCTCTCCTCGGACGCCTATTTCCTTCTCTGTAAAATAGAGATGACACTTTGGCTCTTACAGAGCGTGAGAAGGAGCTATAACATACATAAAGTACATAGCATCAAGCCTGGCATCTAGGCAGAGCGACTACTCATTAGGATAAGTTTTTTTTTATTATTATCCTTATTGCTGCTGCTGCTGCTGCTGCTGCTATTGTTTGCGACAGAAGTGGCTAGCCACCCCCAAAGATCCCTATGCCCCTAATAGCATGAAGAGGTGTTGCTCAGAAACCCTGCCCCACCAGGGAGTTCATTCCCCGTGCTTCCTTGAATGTGGGGAAAGACATGCGCCCAAATCTGGCCAATGGAGTGTGGGTGGAAGTGACGTAAAGCCTAGCCCAGGCCTGGCTCAAACACTGTTCTGGCTGTAGTTTAGCCATGTGCCAAAGACAGCAGAGTGTCCACCAGCCAGAGTCCTGGACGCCTGCAGAGCAGAGCTCCGCTGCCCACCAGCCCCTCCCCTCACCGCACCACTGAACTTGTAATGAGTATAAGATGGGTTCTTTCTGTGTTCACCACCAAGACTTTGGGTTTAATCTCTTATCATAACCACTATTACCTTAATATTACATTGTTCTTGCTATTGCTGCTGTGATTATTTTTCAAAGTGAGGGCCTCTCTCCAAGGCCCCATGAAGGCTTTGTTCATGATTAAGCACGTGGACTCTGTAATGAGAATGCCTGGATGTACCTTCCAGCTCTATTACTTTCCAGCTGTGCAACTTCTGTGACAAAATACTTTCACTATAAAATGGGTCAAAGGGGTGTTATGACAATTGGGTAAGGGATTCTGTATAAAGAATAGGACAGTCTGCCACAGAATGTATTCAGCAAGCTTAACTACCATCACTGCCGTCTCCACGATCACCACCATCATCCTCATCATCACTGCTTGTCGTCGAAGAACTGGGTGCTGAGTGAATGAGAGGTGGAACCGTGGTCTGGCTCTGGGTTGAAGAGGGGCATGAAGAAGATTCGGACATGGTGTACAGCTTTGAGAAAGACAGCTGAGGATCGGGAGATGAGGTGGCGTAGTTCTGTAGGCGTGGCTCACCTCCACATCTGCTGTGTTCTTCTGGAAGATGTTTTCAGTCCTACTGGCCAGTGAGCATCTTCTGAGAGCCTCCTGTGGACAGAGCACAGCACTGGGTTCAGAGGGAGACACAGTCTGGATTGGCAGGATGGGAGACGATGCCGAAGACCAGGATGTCCTGGGCATGACCTGGGCTCTGGATGCCTGTTTGCTAGTTTAACCTCCACTGCAAACCTTGAGTTGTCACTCTGACTCCTGGTTCACAGATGAGAAAGCAGATGCACAGGCCACAATGGAATGTGTCCAGAGTCACTCAGTCAGTGGTGGAGCTGAGATTCCCGTCATAACTGGATAGAGACTTGTGAGCTGCAGTCGTTCTGCTAACGCAGCAGAATGTCAAGACCCAGCTGGGAAATGGAAGGAGTGCCTGTAACTGGGTGCTTGCCCTACCTTATCATTAGCTGGCAGTGGAGGTTTATTGTCTCTGATACTTTAAAAAACGTTAAGCGGGGTGGAAGGGAGCTGTGTGTACTAGGTAACACTGTATTCTTTCAGTAAAACTACTGGCGCATAATTCTTTAATAACTTACCAGGTAGGTGATGTTATGGGAAACTGAGGCACAAAGAAGAATAAGTCTTTTGTCCCAAATCTCTGTGGCATCCCCAAATTTTGAGTATATGTGGTGTGTCAACAATGTGTTTGTGGTGTGAGTCCCAGGTAATTCTGCCTCATCCACTGGACATCTGACCTACCTGTTCCATTTCCATTCCCTTTGGCTGGTGAAGAGGGGTAGGTGAGTGTTGACTTCGATATTCAAGTTTCCATTTTTCTTGTGTTGCTTCCTGAAGTTCAAGACTTGTCCAGCGTTTCATTGATTAAGTCTTATACAATTTCTTCAGGAAGGAAAACAGCCATTTGAAATCTAACTCAACATTCACCTACCCTCTCTTTCCCAGCCGAAGATAATGGAAATGGAAGCTCCTTTGAAGCCTAGGAACAGAGATCTTGGTTCTGCAGGCTGGAGACTTCTCTGCCACCCCGCACACCGCCCCCCACCCCCCCCCACCCCACCATAGCTGTGGGCATCTAGCTTCCTCTGTTGTTGAAAGGATGGGGAAGATCCACTTGAATGCTAATCTCCATCCTTTCCTCCTTCCCTCCCTGTTCTTCTGCGGTGCTCTGTGTCATTAACCAAAGCCCACCCTGCACAGAGAGCAAGACCAGGGGTTGTGGGGGTTTAAATGAAAGTTGACACAACTCGGGCTCTATCTGCTTCAATGGGCAGTTCTCCCGGGAATGGAGTTTTTGGACATGTGGAAGGAGTTTTCTGGCTCTTAATGAGCTGCTTGCAGCCTGCCAGGTGATAGCAGGGGGTTAGCAATTGCTTTAGGGGATTTGATAACAAGAGTGAAGAGTACAGCTCAGACAGAGGCCGCCGCCTGACAGAGTCATCATTAATGCAAACAGTTGGATGACTGAACTGCTCAGGGCTCTTCAGTGGGAGTCAGAGAGAGAACCAGGTCACCCCCAGGGCGGGGTAGCCCTGGGAAGACGTCTATCCCCAGCTCCAGAGCAGAAGTCCCACAATGCCCGGAACTGGATGTCGTGGACGACAGCGTGGAACAGATGTTGACACATTCCGGGCCTGGTGAAGAGAGAGCCGGTGTCAGCCCGGCCTCTCAAATGCTGCAAGAGTCCTTCGGGCACCTGTGATTCAATTTCTCTCCACAGAGAGGGAATCAATAGTGAGAAAAAGAACACAACTGGAGCCAGTGAGGTGGTGGTGTAGCTAGTTGAACCAGAAGGGAGTCCTGTGTATTCCTTCCCCAGAACCTAGACGGTTTTGTACCCCCCGCCCCGAAGTACTGGGGAAGTGGAGACCTCCTATAGCCCTGAAGGCTGAGGTACAAGAAGTTGTCCCGCTTCCAGTCCTCGTCTCAAAGCCTTTTCCAACTGGACAAAACCCGTTGGAATCCAAGTGCTGACAGTCTCAGCTTCCCTGAATTTGAGATGGTTCTTTTTACGGCCTAACCCATAGAGTCTCCAGACTGTGCCGTGGACCCAAATAACCATTGACATTTGTACCTTGCTTCATGGCTTTTCAAAGCGCTTCCATGCCTCCTCATTCCAGCAGGTTGAATGTAGGGCAAGGTTTATCGTCCAGGTTCTGGAGTCCAAGAATAGTCTCAGATCCCAGCTCTACTAGACCTTAGTGGCTGAGATGCCAGGACCAACAAACTAAGGCGAATTCCCACCTCCCAGAGATCTGGAGGAAGATGAAATGAATTGATTCATTTAAAACTCTTAGCTCAGGGTTGAGCATTTAGTTAGCCGCTATTATTATCTTTATCATCATTCATTAATAATTTGTATAATGCTATGCTTTATGAGGTAATAATCTATGAATTATTAGATGAAAAATTGCACATCCCTGACTTTGAATCGAAGCTCGCATCATGGCCAGAGAACATATCAGCTCTCTCTTATTAGAGTAAGACACAGAGTGTTGACTTCTGGGTCAACAAGGAACTTGGGCCGATTTGCTAAAACATCTCTGGAGGAGAGTTCTTTCTCTGTCCTCTTCTCCTTGATGTTCTGTGAACTCATCCTTCCGCAGTGAGATGTGAGGTAAGAGGCACAAAGACTTAGTTCAGATGGTTCCACCTTCCTTCTCTCTCCTCTGACCAAACAGCCTGTTCCCTGCTTCCTGTCTGTCAGAAGTGGTGAAAATGTTAAAGTCAGGCAGTAGGCTGTGGGTGCTACTTTGATACCCCATGAGGCTTGGCAATCTCGTTGTATGGACTGATGGATAAGCAATATCCTCAGAGGTGACAACCATCTCCTCCTGGGCACCAAGAGCCAGGACAGCCTGGGAGTTCTGGATCCTTTCTCCATCCCAAGTCCATTTTATTCTAGAGTCCGAGTACATGCAGATACTTGGGGAAGCTTTTTGCTCTTTAGTTGGACAATATGGTTTGTGAAACATTTTCTTGGACACTATGCTTTATGCACTAGGCCATCAGCATTAGGGATATGAACTTGAGTAAGTTGCCTAATGTTTCTGATCATCAGTTTCTTCATCTGTAAAATGGAACAACAGACCTTAGGTCATAGTCTGCGATACTACACGTAGAGCACATTAGATATTGCCTAGCATATAGTAAGCACTCCGTAGATACCATCTGTTTTCCATTTTGTCCACATGGTTATTAGATATATAAATAAAGCCTCTTTGGCAATGAAATTACAGTCTGTGTAGGTGGGAGAGAAGGGAGCCAGAGAGCCAATCTGCTCTCCAAGAGGGATGGCTAAGGAAATAGAGTTGTTTAGAGTGCAGTTATTTATTTATAAAATAAACCACCCAGGATTGTACACAGTGTGGGGTTATTTTTTTCAAACTGTGAAATGCAATTTGTGTAATGTGATCTATGGATTATTAAATTCACTTAGCCTCGAGCAAGCCTGAAATTGAGTGATTACTTTTAGTTTTTCCTGCCGCCTCCTTCCCAGTCCCAGCCCCTGGGTCTGATAAGCCAGACCAGATTTTGCCCCCAATTTGGAGAGCCAGGTGGGCTCTGTGTAGAGGAAAACACTGACAGCTTTGTCCACAGTGATGCAAACAGAGTAGGCAATCCTTGAAATACTCCCGAGAGAGGCTTCTGAGGGATATAGAGGTCTGGTTAGAAATACAGGAACTGAAAAATGACAGTCATGAGCAGACTGTGTTGGGAACAACCCCACAAGGAGGGCTGTGGACTCAGAGAACGTGCTTCCCTTCTCATTCTGCTTCCATCTTCCCAGGCAGGGGCTGCGGTCTCTGAGGGCAAATCCTCCTCACTCTTGACTGAGAGCCAAGAGAGAATAGAGGTGGAGTGTGTGCAGTGGTGAGAGGCAGGGGCAGGGAACTTTTGTATGTCCCTTGTTATTATAAGCCGGTTCCATATCTGCATTCTACAAGAGACGTGTGATCCTGGAAGGGAAGGCTGGACCATGAGAGCAAGGCCGTGCTTTTGCTAAGAAAACAATCAAAATCTCTAGCATCTCCTCTTCTTCTGTGGTCTTATAGCATGTCCTGTCTTCAACCCTGAAGACTTGGCTTCATCCTGTTATGCTGAGAGAACTAACCAGATATCCAGAGCAGATCCTTAGATAAGGGTCCTTATTTGCTTTTCCAGGAACAAGCATGACAGGAAGGGATGCCGACTTGAAAAACGTATGGATTTCACTCTGCCACTGGGATCTCATAAAAAAAGGGAACTGCCTAAGTATTTGGAATGGAAGAGAAAAGACCTTCTACCATGACAATGAGGGGAATTTAGAAGGGAATTTAGAAGGCCATTTGCTGCCCTACAGTGGAGCTTCAGGGTGAGGGGCAATATATATGGATCTTTAAAAATCCCTTTCTGAGACACTGGGAACCACCCAGCAGCTAATTTCCCTGCCCAGCGCCCAATGATTTGACTCCTTGCTGATGAGGGTCACTTGTAATCGGCAGCATTCAAAACTGCCAGGTCACCTCATTTTCTTCCCCTCTCATTTTCTTCTTTATCAGTGTCTAAAGATCAACTCCTCCGAGTCATGGGGCACTGGAGGAAAACCAATCAGTAGTAAGCCCGTGGCCTGGGCCATCATTTTCTCGCCAGAGCTGGTCCAGGCAAATGACTGGTTATGTTCTGAAGACATTTGTTATGTTTCATAGCATCAACAGCCCAAAACTTTCCTAATCCATGCATGGCTTCTTCAGGGCAGCACATCATTCAGACCCATTACTGTCTCTCAGCTGACAGAAATGCCCTATTAATAAAACTAATAAAACTATTGGAAACCAGCACTTTCACCATCTCATTTTGAGTTTTGAATTAATGTCTGGTCTCTGGAGTTTTGAATTAACAATGTTTGCCTGCATAGCCTGTGTAATACCATCATTCACAACAAAAGCACGTGGCTGGGTCAACTTCATCAGTTCGGCTTGAGGCAAGAGCATGGTCATGTGCAGTGTTTGCCAGGTGCTCACCATCTCATTTTGAGTTTTGAATTAATGTCTGGTCTCTGGAGTTTTGAATTAACAATGTTTGCCTGCATACCCTGTGTAATACCATCATTCACAACAAAATCACGTGGCTGGGTCAACTTCATCAGTTCGGCTTGAGGCAAGAGCATGGTCATGTGCAGTGTTTGCCAGGTGCCATCCATTCTCTCAAGGACAGGATCACACGTGTGATGCCTCCCAGTCCAGGCCATCTGAGCACTGGCTGGGGCCTACCGGATGGGTGTGATCTGCAGGCACCTCTGAATAAGGAACAGAATTATGATCAGAGAAGAGAGAGGAACTTGAAGTCTTCTGATAGGAGTGGACAATAAATAACCATCCTGTAGAGATATAGGCTTCCCCCATTATTTGAAAGTAGAGCATTTCTACTTGATGTAATTTGGTAGGTTATTTTTTTTGAGTCTGGAAGCACTCTTAATTTATATGGAAAGATTTTTGAACATCCCCAGACCCCCAAAATAAATCCAAATCCACCAAATCTGAATATTCTACTTTTGGAGAGTAGGAGAAACTTGTAGAGAACTTGAACTCACCCCAAATGAACTCTACCCTGGAGCCTGAAAGAAGCTGATAAGACAAAGGGATCTAGGTCTGTTTGTCCCTATTCATATCTGCATCCCTCTATCTCTCTCTTGTTCCAGACTTGAGTCCCAAGGCTGCTCTGTCTTGTCTCTGTCACCTCTCATTTCCCTGCCCCTCCCCATTTCTTTTTATAACACAAAAAGATAGAGATCTACTTCTCTCTACCATATAACACAAAACCTGTGACACCACAGAAAGGGAAGCATATTCTTCTCTGATGGACTCATGGTCCCTCTACACCTCTCCCCACATGGTAGTCATTCTTGCTTTCACAACAATAAGACAGCAAGCACTTCCATAGTGGTCACTAAATGTCAAGTCCTTCTATAGGTGTTAATTCAAAGGTCGGAACAGCCTTGTGATAGAGCCACTTATTATCCCCATTTTATGGACATTGAAACTGAGGCACAGAGAAGTTAAGTAAGTGGATCATTACCATAAAAAACCCAAGACACCCCGAGACAGGTGGGGTTTGACCCGAGGCAGTCTGACTCCAGAAGTCCTCACTACAGCAGTATGTTACCCACTTTCAACTCTTTACTCTTAATGAATTTCCCTCTACATTTTAACAGTAGACACCATGTCTGCTGTAACCCCTCTATATCCCCAGGGCTCAGTGCTGGGCCTGGCATAACTCAGATCTTCAAAGTAAGTGTGGAGACTGGCTGATTGCAGAAGAAAGCAAAATAAAATGCTTGGAAATAGATATGGGAACTAAGGACTGATATATCCCAATATCTTGGGATTGGAGGCGTTTAAGAAAAAGCGTGTCTTTAAGGAACACGATTTGTCTGGACTCTGACGAGGTTCTGTTGGTCATCAAGATTCAGGTCAGTTCAGGGAATCTATCTGTAATATAAGAAATGCTTTCAGAGGATCCTCAACCGGCCTCGTGTTTTCTGGTGTGTGGATGTCTTCAGTAGACCCTCTGGAGACTCCTTTGAGCTGCCTGGACACACATTGTGTGTCGTCTCAGAAAATCTGTGGCTCTTTGGCACGAACTCGCGGCTCAATAGTCACATCTACCCCACCAGCCAGGCCCATCAGCATGGCCAGCCTGTTTGTCGACCACTCTGGCTCATTCCAGAAGACATCCCCCTCTTTAATAGGACCCTAGACAGGCCCTCACCATGAGGGCTCCTGCTTCCTGTGGGACTTAGCACGGCCCCCATACTGTAAAGAACTCAGAGATGATCCCTACCACCACCATGCCATACTGACTGGCTCTGTAAACACCTCTAGGTCATTTCTTAACTCTCCTGAAATTGACTGGAAGGGTTCCCAGAGTGATTGTCATGTCTGGCTCAGATCCCACTGGACCACCAACTCTTCTGAGTCCTGAACCCACAGGGGTCTGGAGAGTGTCTGAACTGGCCTCTAAGTGGAGGCCAGGGCTCTTTGCCCAATCCTCAGGGCCCCTGCAGCTCCCCCCTCCTCCTGGAATCCTTCCAGCCATGAATCTAAACCCTTCACTGATAAACCCTTTATCCTTTTAAATGACTCCTTTTAGGTTTTGTCTCCTGCTCAAGGCCAGAGTCAGCCCTTTAGAATACGGAGGAGAGAGCCCATCCGGAGCCATCCATTGCCTTCCCGTCACTATTGTGCCTTAATTGAATCCCTTTATGTGGGGAGAGGCCATTATGATCATTTTTTGTTATTAATTGCCCATCACTTAGGCCTCTGAATAGCCTTCACCAGCAATTCTGGACACCATTCTCCTCCACCGCACCACCTTGGACAGAGATTCTTCTCACAGAATGATGCTGGCTCCAGCAAAACAAGAGAGTACGGGACTGTGATTCCAGGACTTAAAATCAAAACTCCTTGTGCCCAAAAGCCATGCCACCATGGCACTAGGAGGATTAAAAGACTGGGGGTCAGGTTTCAGGCCAAAGAGGAGGAGGATGGAGAGCTGGAGGCAGGACTGGGTCTCCCAAAGGTTGAGCTTCAGCTCCCAGGGTTGACTTGTTACACTGGAGCCAGGGGGTGTCTGCAGAGGAAAGTCATCCACTTGCTTCATGGGGGTGGGTTGAGGGGGCAAGACCAGCTGCAAACAGCTGCCTCAGTGCCAGCTTAGAGAGTTGGTCTGGGGGAGATTTGAAGACATAGCATCTTTATGGTTCCAATTTAAGGAGATGGACCTTCCTCCAGGCCCATCACCCTGAGGACTGAGGTTGGTAGTGTGATGATTGTCATTTACTTTATGCTAGTCCCTGTGCTTGGGCTCATCCTTTCAAGACTGGAAGATCTCTGAGGGCAGGGTTGCTGTTTGTTATTGAGTCTGCATTTGCTGGTTGTCTGCTCCCCACTGCACTGTGTGAGCCGGTGTGTGAAACAGAGCTAGCCAGCGCCTACTGGAGAATGGGCAGTGGTAGTTGATGCAGGAGAGGGTGAGCGAGACACACTGATGAGACGCTGGGTCCAACCAGAAAAAATTTGTGGAGAGGGCCGTTTGGTCAGGAACACACAGCAAGTTTATTAAAAGTAGAAACAGCAAGTTGAAGTGCCCTGCAGGCCGGGAAAGTTACACCAAGGGAATGCACACATGTGTACGACCTGTGCTGCCTGCCTCTCACTCAGGCAAGATGGATTCTTGAACATATATGAGGGGTGGGGGCTTCTTCCTTCCAGTGCGTGTCCAGGTGGCCTGGAATAAAAAGGCACAGTATCCAGGGGCGTGTCCTAGACTCGAGTTGCTAAGATGAGGTACTTTCTCTTTGGGGATCTTCGCTCTTAGAAGTCTAAGGTTTTGCCTGTTAATTTTCTGCTTATACACCTGCATACTACCCTATAGATTTTAAGCTATGCTGTCCCGGCATCACTAATGATGGGAACGGAACAATGATCGTGAATGAAAGAGCCAGTGTAACTGGAAACACTTAAGGAGGGAGATATGCAAAGATAATATTTCTAAGAAAGTGGCAATTACTATGGGGAGGAGCCAGCCAGGGGACAGCTGGGACATTCCAGATAGAGGGACTAGCATGTGCAAATGTTCTGGATGGGATAAAACTTTGTGTTCCTAAAGAGCATGAAGGCCCATGGCTAAAGCAGCAGTTCTCAGCATGGATCTCTAGAACCAGCAGTGTCCTCATCACATGAGAACAGGTTAGAAATGGAAATTTTCAGGCCCCCTCTACATCTGCTGAACTGAAGACTGAGGTGGGGGGCCTGGGACCCTCCAGGTAATGTGATGTGTGTGAGAGTTGGGTAAGCACTGGGCTGGACCACCATGAACAGTGAGCTGTGTGGCCTGAATTTCTGTAGACCTAGGTAGGGCCAAAGAAGGTGCAGTAGTGTGTTTAGATTTCAAGTGTAGTTGGAAGGCACTGAAAATTTTCAGTGCTTGGGTGACACGGTCTGATTTTAATTTTAGAATACCCTGGCTGCTATCTGCAGAACTGATGTACAGTAGGTGGACAATGGACGATGGAAAACTAGTTGGGGGTTGTTTTCCGTATCCCTAGTACCCAGAGCCACTAATGGCATCTGGTCATTTTTTGTAGATATTTATTGAAAGAATGTTTTTACATCATTCTATGCTCCCAGAGCATCCTATAAATTTTATTCACAGCATTTGCCGAACATGAAATGAAGTGAATTGTGTGTATTTGTTGCTATGTCTTAGATGCTCTGCTCTGGCTTCTATAAGAATGAAATCCAGGCACAATGCCTGCTTGTTAGGGCCTCCAGGAATATTTGTTGAATGAATGATTAAATGTAATCATAGTGTGCCTATGAATGGGCACTCTTATTTCCATCTGATAGGAAATGAAACATGGAAGGAGTAAATAAGTTGCCCTAGCACCCCAGAACTAGGAGCGTCAGTGAGAATCCAGACCCAAGTGCTTCAGGGCTATGCCAGCTTCTCCTTCCTTTGTCCTTGTACCTTTGTGCTGATTAAGAAAAATCACCAGTAGAATTTCAGGGTTTTATCTGTGCTGGTGAAACAGCCCTCTGGAAATGACTTCCCACCTTGAGTAATGTACCAGAACCCATGACACCAAAAGGCCAGGATATTTGTGGACCTGCCGGGTTGCCATGGTGTTTGACCTGGAGAAGACAGAGGCAACCTGGCTGTGACTGAGACCTGAGCTCGCATATTCATGGAGGGGCCAGCCCTGCTGTGGGGGAGGGAAGGAGGCCCATGCAGCTAGCAGCACCTGCTCTCCAGCGGGCAGGGGGGAGTGGGGGTGCTCCAGCACCTTGAAAATGTGGTACTTGACTTGCTCCTCCCAGCCAGGTGAGGATCCAATTGTGAACAACATAATCAGAAGGCTCTGCTTTTATAGGCAGAAAGAGGAAAGTTAGCAGAATGTTCATTTCAAGGTTTCCTGGGATCTTCCCTCAGGCAACCCTCAAGTCACCACAGCCACCCAAGAGCTCCTCCTGTGAGCCTGGTGCCACAGTTGACCTGTAGGTCTATTGTATTGAACCTTCAAGCTGCTGTGTGAGACACTCATAATGATTATTAATAAGAGCATCAATTATACAGGGATGTGGAACACCCTTGTAAAGTAGTTGTTATATCGATGAAATAACTGAGGCTTCAGAAGCAAATAGCTAACTTGCCTGACCACCCAAGTAGAAATGTCAGAGATGGGACTTGAACCCAGGTCTTCCTGACACCAGAGCTTACACGCCCTGCCTTCCCCACACTCTCCTCTGGGAGCAGTCTCCCTGAAGGACCAGCCAGCTTTACACGTGACTCTCCTATCACAAGGGTGGCGGAAGGGAGGCAACTCGCACATGAACTCAAAGCCCCTTCAGACTAGAAGACCCTGTAATCCCATCTCCTTCTCTTGACATCTCTCCAGAACTCAGCTCATCAGTGAAACTGGCCCAGGGAGGGGAGGGATAGGCCCTTTCATCTATTCATAACTATTTATTGAGCTTCTGTGTACACCAGACCCTGTTCATGGCGCTGAGGTCAGAAGGATCTGTGGCAGCTTTGCTCTACAGACTTTCTATTCCAATGGTCAGCAACATTTAAATAAAGTGACAAAAAGGAAAAACACGACCACCCCACTGTCATTTTAGGGAGACATGATGAATGCTATGAAGAAAGCAAAAGACATGATGAGCTAGTAAAGGCAGGGTGGGATGGGTAAGCTGACTCAGAGAGTGTGGTCAGGAAATGCATCTCTAGAAGGTGAGTTGGGACAAGAAGGAGTCCGTGTGAAGACCTAGGGACCTGCCTGCCAGGCAGAGGGAGGAGCAGGGGCAGATGCTCTGAGGCTGGACGGATGGTCAGTAGGAGGAAGAGAAAAATGGGCAAGAGCGCTGGGTTGAGGAAGGGGCGAAGTGGGCAGAGCTAGCTCATGGAGGGCCTTGTTGGCCGTGATAAGTTCAGGTTTAATTTTAACCGGGATGGGAGGCCATTAGAGAGGTGGGAGCAGGGAACTACACCCTCTGACATGCATTTTTAAAAGGTCACTTGGATTGCTGTTTGAAAGATGAATTGCAGGGGGCAGCAGAAGAGGAGGTAGTAGACGCATCCTCTGCAAGGGGTGTGGCCTGGGGTATAGCAGGCAAAGTGCAGAAAAGGAGGCAAATTTCATAACGAGTTTCAGAGCAGAGGGGAGAACAGAGACAGATGTGTGTGTTGAAGCACCTCCCTTGCAGGAGCTTACAAGCCAGTTATAACTTAAATGATATGGAAATAATGAGAGTTGAAGAATATGTAACAGGAGTTTCAGGGGCACCAATGGTGTGGGGGCACAAGGAGTTAGAGAAGGAAAGGAAGCTGTGGGTTATCCCTTGTAGGTTCACTTGCCCACTCTTTGCCTCTCTTCTGGCCCCCACACTCTGCCTGCTTCCTCAGTCCACTGGTGCCTGGCAGGCTCTGGGCCAGTCTGCAAACACCTCCTCATGAGAACATGGGGGAGGCAGCAGCCTCGTGGGCAGAGGAGTCCCTGAGTGGACTTTGGTCCTGAGGCCATCCAAGGAATGGCTCAGGTTCTCTTCCTGAAACTTATGGACAAGAGGTCAGCCCACTTCAGATCCCAGGAAGGAAGAATTCTTTTGCCTGACACCAGTTCCTGGAGCCGCTCTGAGCCTGGAACTGGCTTGGCTCGGTGACTTGCACTTTGCTGCTGGAACAGGCAGTGCTCATATTGGGGGGTCAGGAGGTGCAGAGGTTACCAGCCAACTGTGACTGCTCCCAAAGTCCCTTTGCACAGGTGTCTGGTTTTGAATTGAGAGGGAACATTAGGTCAGGGGACCCTCCACTCCTGCCCAGAATTCCAAAAAGCCCTTCTCTATCGAACCTGTATTCACATCATGTACGACAAAGCCTAGACTTGTACAGACCCCTGAAGCCTTCCCAGGAACATTCCAGGGCCCTCTGCTTCCCACAGACGAATCATGATAATAACCAACACTTAGACTGCGCCTGCAGTGCATCCAGCACTGCTCTAAGGGTTTTATCCTGGTTAACTTACTTAATCCCGGTAATGACCCTTCAAGGTAGACTCTAGTCTCATCACGTCTTATAGATCAGGAAGGCGCAGAGAGATTGAGAAGGTCCAACTCTTGCACTTAGCAAGAGGCAGGGTCAGGGTTTGAACCCCCGAAGTCTGTCCTGAGTCCCTTCCTTTTCCTGGTTCTCTAGGCACAGGAATGCTGGATGAAGAGCCCAGACTCGTCTCTTGCAAGCAGTGCTCTGCGGGCCATCATCCCCCTTCCTTAGACAGGAGGGGTGCCAGAGAGGTTGTGTGTTCACTTAGTTGAGTGCCAATCCACATTCTGACCTGCCAGCAACAAGATTTGTGCCTGGGGGCCAGTGGCTCGGGCCGTGTGAGCCTTGACAGGGAGGCCTGAGTGTGAGCACGGGTAATGATCTGCAGAATTTAGGCAGGGGAGAGGATGACGGGGTGAACCTGCAAAGGTGGCGTGGGTTCTATTCTTTTATTTTTTCCTGCTGACTGCAGGTCTTGAACCTGGGTCCACGGTTTTCAGAGCCTGCTGATGAACCACCTGAGCCTTGGCGGGGACTCTTATTGCTCAGGTCTTCACCTGCCCTCAGGAATCTAAACTTCATGCCTTATAAAGTCAGGGAAGAGCTGCATCTGTTACAGTTGTAAGGAGACTGCCAGTTTTCAGTCACTAGAAAGCTGGACCCCAACCAGCTGAAGCATGAGGGAAATGTCTTGCTTGATGGCATTGAATTGTCCAGGGGTAAGAAGGTTTCAGGCCAGACTAGATCAAGGAGTAGCACACCAACCATGTCACTAAGAACCTACTTTTTAAAATTTTTTCTTTTTTAATCTCTCCTCTGTGCAAACTGATTTCTCAGGCACAACCTTCCCTGTGGCGGCAAGGTGGCCACCGATGACCCTGCAGCTAAAATGCCCCAAAAGCAGAGCATGCTTTTGCCTGAGTCATTTCTGGGGTCAGCTCCGAGCCTGAGATGGACTTGGTTCCAATTTCTTGCTCAGCTGGACCAACCACCGTGGCCTGGGGAGGGCCTGTGCTCTGCCTGGCCGGGTCTGATCACCAGGCTCAGCCTGAGGTCCACTGAGTGGAGGGCCATTGCATGCGTTACCAGGAGAAGGGGAAAGGCTGGGGTAGCTCTGTAGCAGATGTCTCCAAATAGCCATGTTTAGTGAAGAGGCAGCACAGTCAGGCCATTTAGAAAGCATGCTTTGAAGGCGCGATGGAGAGGGGAACTGGCCGCGGAGATGTCGGGAGTGCCGGCTTGAGCTCCAAAAACAGTATTGGGTATAAATACCGGAGAGATGATTTAGATCCGGACTGAGGAGATGCAGGAGGCTTTATTCTCTATGTACTCGGGAGCCACAGAATGTTTTTGAGCAACAGCATGTAGTAGCCTGCGTTGTTTTTAGGACGGTTAATACCACAGTAACTTAGAGGGTGGATTGGGAGGAGGAGGAGAAGCCCTTCTAAGGTTCTAATCAGCATGGTGTAATGGAGAAGGCAAGAGGGTTAGACTAAAAAATAAATAGGGTTAAAGCTTGACGCCTCCAGTTTTAAATTGTGTGACCTAGACAGAGTATAGAACCTTTCTTTACCACGTTTTCCTCATCTGGAAATTGGGATCTGGAAGCCATATGTGATTTAAAGCACATCCATCACGTAGCCTGGTGTCATCACACATGGTCAGCGCACAACAGATACTAGTTTCTTCTCCTTTTCCTTCTTCCTGTGCTCCAGGGACCTGTGTTAGCTGAGTTGGAGGAAGTAGGCAGTGACTTAAGAATATGCATTTGCTCTTTGAAGCCGGAGATCTAGGTCAAAACTTAACTTGCTTCTCTCCAGCTCTGTGACCTTGGAGAACCTCCCAATGTCTCTTCCCAACTGAAAATTTTCACCAATGAATCTCTGCAGAGCAAAGTACTCATGTTGCCAGGCTGGCACAGAGAGGGTGGCCCCAAATAGTAGTTGTTATAAATGAACGTTAAAACATTTCCTGGGTGGTGAGAGGAGTGTAGTGGGATGGGTGACCGAAGATGAACTTACTAGAAGGATGATTATCCCACCTGAGGACCCTGAAGGGGAGATTCCCCCTCTCCTACTGGGTCGAGTCCTTTCCACTCCTCATTTCCTCCACGTTGAGTGGAGGGAGTTGAGACCTACTGCACACTTCTGATGGGATGTATAATTGCAGGTCCTTAGAATTAAATGCAGGTCGGATTTTCCAGGAGGGGACAATTAGCACCGCAGCAGCTTCTGCCTGCCAAGTTCAGGTGCTGCAGTTGTGATTTGTAATCAGCACCTTCCCATTTGGCTCCTTTGCGAGCCATCTGGTCCCCTTAGTGGAGCTCTGTTTGGTTGGCACCTACATCGCTCAGTAAACACCACAGGAAAGGTGAAGTTTACCCACCAGAGTGCCACGTACCGCAGAGACGCCCTTCCCAGCCCGCACAGAGGGATAGGCCCTGACGCACCTCCCTCTCGCTGTTCCCCTGCCAGCACTGCTCCAAGGGGATTTTCTAGTGTTATGATCGCTTTATTGCCATGAATCAGTATAAGTATAACTTTCGGAGGGCTTTCCTAGGAGAAGATGAACTGGGGTTTATACAGAATCACATGTGAAAGAAGAGGTTTCAGATTTGTACATTTTATGGACTCTTAGATATTAACATGGGTTTCATTTTACTTGAAATACTTAATACATTTCCATCTGTTGATCACTGGCTGCTAATAACCATGGTGACAAGAAAAGCTACCGTTAATTGAGAACCTACTATGCAGCAGGCAGTGTGTGTTTCACACACAGTCCAACTTGGAAAGGACTGCCGAGACCACGGTTTCTCTGCTCAGTCCTCGCAGTCCCCTGATGGGTCATGAGATCAATCTGCTGGGTTGAAACCTGCATTTTAAAATGAAATAAGATGAATTCATACGGGATGGAATGGAATAGCCAATATCAGGGAGCCTTGCCAGAAGCATGGGGAAGCCTGTTTTATTTAAACTTGTGTCTCAGTTATTGACATGATATGTATTTGAGTACTAGGTTATGATAACAAATCAACTTCTTACTTATGGTAAAAAATGTTTGAAAGTCACTGGCCTCATTCAGTGCTTCTCAAGCATCAGCATGTATTAGGCCTGCTGATGCAGCGCAGATGAGACCCTGTCCCCAGAGTTTCTGAGTCAATAGATCAAGGTAGTGGCTAACACTTGCTAACAAGCTTTCGGATACTACAGATACTGCTTGTGCCAAGATTTGAAAACCACTGGCCTAATTATCCTCACCTCTTAGGTGAAGAAGCTGAGATTCAGAGAGATCAAGTAACCCGTCCACAGTCCATAGCCGCTACAAGTCAGAGCTAAGATGCAGACCCACTCTGATGCTGAAGCTGTAAATGGCACTATATTCTTTCTGGTTTGGGAGATAATCTATCTCCGTGGATCTGGCAAGAATTCTTCTCTGTATATTTTGTGCATGCTTTTGTATTTTCTCTCCAAGTCTCATGAAATTGGGGAGATGGAAGAAACACTGGTGCTTGCGAGCCCAGCTTCCTTATTTATTTAGATAAAGGGGAAGCAATTCCCAGAAGGGGAAGCGATCTGAAGGTCACAGCACATGTGAGTAGCACAGACTGGAGAAACAGGGCAGCTTTCTTAGCCTTCATCAGGCATTCCGGGCCCACCCTGACCCTCTGTGACTGCTCCCTGTCGCAGTCTTAGCTGGAGACTTAACACAGGCATGATGTGGACTCACGAGGACACTGACATCAGGAGAAAGCACTGTGTTCAGCTATGTCCAGATATGTTTTCTCTATCAACTCTGCTTCCCAAAGAGCCTCTCTTAAGGCCAAAAAATCACTGCTTCCTGGCCTAGGACATTGAATATATTATTTAGAGGATGCTTCTTTTAAGTGTAACTGAATTGAAAGAGCAAGAGCTATGGAATGAGAGTTGAGTCAAATCCTGGGCCCATTACCATGTTACTCTAAGCTATCTTCTTAATTTTCTTCATGTCTTGATTTGTCATCTTTTATATGGGACTAAAAATACCATAGCATCACAGAAGTCCTTTGAAGATTAAATAACATATATAAAACTCTTAGCATGACAGGTACTTACACTTAGTGAGTCCTTAATAAAAATAGATAGCATAGTCCTTTTTTTTTTTTTTTTTTTTTTTAAGGAAATGCACAGATAGGAATGAAGGCAAATTGGCAGGTAGGCAGGCAGGGAGAGGAGGAAGAAGCACTTGTGTATGCTTTATTTAGTTCATCTTGGTTGTTTCCCATGACCTTGCTCATAAACTAGGGTCCTTGGGATGTATGTGGACTACACCAGCTGGAGGCAGCGGACATTACCTCTAAGCTACCAGTGCATGCCAAATAGTATCACTTTTATGCAGTCACTCAGGAATATTTATGGAGCACCTACTTGACTTCAGTCATAGTGCTGTGTCTATCAAAGCTGTGGAGATGAATATAGCCCTGTCCCTGCCTTTAGGCAGCTCACGATCCATTGCTAAACTGGCATAACTGCTCTAATCTCACACCATGGCAGGCATGGTTAATTGATCATTGTAGCACTTCACACTGAGCTCAATATACAGATCTAGCATCCTTCTCCACATGCAGTTCAGGCAGTGCTACCCAGCAGATGGAGTGGGCATGAACCACTAACTTCTTTGCTTTTCCTAGTTTAGTGGGTGAGACCTAGAAATGGGTCAATTACTGTGTTGTGTGGTACATGTCACATTAGGGGAAAATGGGCTTTGCGGGGCTGGAAGCGGGGTGGGGTGCTTAATTCCCCAGTGGGAGCATTGTGTGTAAGACTTCCAAAACGAGCCGAATCTGGAAGGACAAATAAGGTTAATAGCTTTACAGGAGGGGTGGTGATCATAGATGGGCAGTCCAGGCAGGGAGATCAACATGCATGCATACAGGACAGGCATCACATACATCCTTACTCCTCTATCTCTGTGGTTCTGGAGGTAAGAGGATGCATAGAGCCTGTGGTGACTGTAAGGAGACAGTGTGGGGATGGATGCTATGGAGAGCAGGGATTACAACAATAAGGACAGGTCTTTCTGGCCTTGCTGAAATCAGAGGACCACCATTGTGCCCCTGGGAGCAGGCAGATGCATGCACCCAATTCCTTGTCAGGGCGCTGAGTGTCCCCTGCAATACTGCACCCGGAGACAAAGCTGACTTGATGTGGATTAACCTGGAGAAAAGAAGCCAACAGGCACGAAATGTTCCTTCTCAATGTGAAAACCCCTGAATCCAGTGAAAAGATTTAAGGGATAATGGAGGCATTTCTCGATTTCATACGGTAGTAATCCAGGTCCCTCAGGATCAAGCACAGAACCTGATTAGTGTGGGGCCAAAGCAGCCCAGAGCGCCCGTTTCCATCACAAGCTGACTGCAGGCTACACTCTAATGGGATTGTTTGTTAAAAAAAAAATGCCATCCCTGCTTTAAAAGAATGTCCTTCTCACTGAGCCTGAGCTCTGTTGCTATTGAGGGGATGGGGGACCTGGAAAAAAATATTTAAGGCCCCACTCTTAGGGGTGATTAACTTTGAATTTTGGCTGCAGACCTATCTGGTTAATCAGCTTTGGCGGTGAGGGAGTAGAAGGGAAGCGAAAGTGGATACAGGGCAATCTCCCGCTGAATGAGGCAAAGAGGCAGCACCCCTCTGAGAGAAGGTCTGGCATTGGGCTCAGCTGGGTGACCTTGAGCAAGACTCTCCCTGCTCTCTCCTGGCTGTCATATTTCTGGTTTAGACAGCAATCACCTGGGGAATTTGGTGGGTGGGGAGTTTCATTAGCCAAGTTGCCAGACTATGTTCTTATGCATCAGAGGGAGCCACATCGCGTACGTGCTGCATCCCCATTTGCTGCTGTGATTAGGAGAGATCTAGTTGGGTCAGAAAAATTAGGCCTTGCTGGCAGGTTCCCACTTTAAAACATGTGTTGCGCGTCTCTTGTGTCAAACTCGGGGACATTTAACTCGGAGTAACTTCTTAGCCATTCCACAAAAACCCTGTGTTAGTCTTTAATGAAACCAAAATAATATTAGTTTTATGAACTAAGCTGATGATAATACTATTTTTATGGAGTCGGGCTCCTTCATGAGTTGAACCTGGAATAGTACTCTTCTGATGGGCTCCTAAAGAATAGTCCTGTTCCTTCGGGTTGGTGTGAAGTGGTATTGATTTTAGTGGACTGACTTGGAATAAAACTGTTTTACAGTCGAGCCAGGAAAGCCTTTTGTGGAACTGGGATTTTCTGCTTTCTTTAAGAGGACACTGGGAGGTTATTTCTCCTACAGTTTTGTCAACCCTGGGTGGAAAAAGTTGAATTAATTGCCCAAAGAAAAGGGAGCCCCCTGCTGGAGGGAGGACTGTCCTGACATGGTAGTCATAAGTACATCAACATTTTCAAGATTTGTCTATCTACAGGTTAAGAATCAAATTTCTTATTTTCAATAGTCTTTTTTTTGTGTGTACAAGTGACAATTATACCTCCAAAAGATTTTAATTATTTTACTCATTAAATAAACTTGGTCTACTCTGGGGGCTCAGACATTAAGTCTGTGGCCAGGCACAGTCCACATATAGCCCAAGGACCAGGGTTTATGGCTTGGGGCCAGGGAGAATGACTAAAATGAACTACTAAATAAATGAAATGCTTCTTTCTCTTCTCTTTCCCGCCTACTGCCTGAATAACTTCATGCCTGCCTACCTCCAAAATAATAAATACATGAAATTAAAAATAAATAAACCAAACTGAATTAATAAACTCCTCCATAAAAATGTATCTGTAATATCAGATTCATAATAAAAACTGATCTTGGGCATTTTTCTGTGTTATGAAGTTGTAGAAAGGGAATCTTGAAAGGAAATCCTCTGATTAGGGCTTTGAATAAGTGAGTGAACTAAGTTTATAGCTAACCCTTCATAACAGAAGATGATATAACATAAAACCTATGAGCATCTACAATGGACCAGCCATTTGAACCTCAAAATCACCCTGTGATGTAAGTATTTCACAGCTGGGGAAACTGAGGTTTTGCTCACTACTTGGTAGAACTGTTACTCAAACCAAGTGTCTGATTTTGTTACTGCTTCTAAAAAAGGATTAAAAATGGCTTTTATTTTAAGAGTGAGCCCAGAAGGTAACCAGTAGAGAGGACATTAAACAGTTACAGTTCTAGAGAGGGAGCACCAACTGGTTCCTATAATGTATGATGCTTGCTGGAGACAGCAAGGGATTCAGAAATACACTGAATGTGAGCTTCATTAAAATGCAATTCAGAGAATAGGGTTCATTTAGTTAAATTTCTTGTTTCTAGAAGAGAGTGATGATGATGATAATATTGGTGCTTTGTGTTTGGTATTTTATTTACATTTTTATATCCATGTGCCAGATGGGCAGACAGGCACCATTTATAAAAGCCTTGTCACTGCACTGGGTGATGAAAGTAGAGGGCTAGACATTTCATTTAGTCTGTGTGGGTGGGATTTCTCCTCTGGTGACCTCACTGTGGAAAATCCATTTGCACCTGTCCACAATCCCTTTTTCCTCCACCAAATGCCCCCAGCATGTTTGTCCCTGAGATGTGGCTGGCAGCGATGTGCTGGGGAGGGATCGTTTCCAGTTTGGGGGTGAATAGGCTTGCCTACAGTTCCTCCTAGCTTTTGTTTCTGAAAGTCTGGGAACAAGGTAAGAGATGTACAGGTGCTGGAGCCAGCTGCTGCTCAGAGCGAATGAGGTTTTCTTGGAAATATTCCCAGACGATGAATTGCTCTCACGGTGCAAAGAGATGCACCGGAAAATTGTCCATTGACTGTGACCACTTTTGATTCTTGAATGCACTGATGCTTAGTCTACAGCTCCACGTGGCTGAGGACGGGCCCTGGGTGGAGTCAACTGGAGTCTGTTTCCTGGGGGTAGGGAGGGGAAAGGGAGGTGTCATTTCACTGGCCCTATTCTTCTCCAGGATAAAACTGTTATAGCTTCAAAATAGAGGAAGCTACAAATAAGTAATGAAATTCACTTCTAGTGTTGCTACTCAAAAGGAAAGGATGTTTTTTATTTATCTCTTATAAATCTGAGAATCTTTTACCCTTTCTTCCTATTGCCCACAGGCTTCCTTTCCTCTCCCTCCCTCTTTTCCACTTTCCTTTCTTCTTTCTTTCCTCCCCTCTCTTTCTTTCATCTTTCATCTATAGAGTGTATATACAATATTATAGTTTGTTTATTTTACTTACTATTATAGCATCCATATTCTCCCATGAGACTATATTTTCTTCAGAATTAACATTTTTAATATGCCAGGTAGAGTACTCAGTTTTTGAGCAGAACCATGATTTGATCAATAAAGCACAGTATTGTGTGACTGTATAATAATTTAATGAATTTAGCACATTTTTTTCAGACATTAAGACTTTTTGGCAGTTTTTCAAAATAATAGGCAGTATTTTAATGGGCTTCTGAACAGAGCTCTCAGTTGGAATTTTTGCTCCTTCCTTAGGGAAGATTTGTAGAAGTGGATAAAAGCTATGAACTTAAATAAACCAAAAACCACTTGTGACATTTGTGGCTGGTTTGCTTTGCAGAAAGTTTGTGCCAATGGACGTGTCCTTTGGTGATAAAACAGCCTGTTCCTCCATCGCACTCTGGGTCCCACCAGAGTCATGTTACCAGAAACATTCAGGAAGCATCTTGCTTCTCATGAGGATCTGTGGGTCTCTCAGATCTGTCTGAGCCAAATGGTCTTGTTTTGCTAGGATCAGTATTCTGTTTCTGGGAGCAGCAGTCTGGGAGCAGATGGGCAAGTAGTGGATGAGCTCAACTCCTTGCACTTAGCTCTGGGCCAAGCGGCAGAGGACTTGTCTGGTCCTGGCCCCAAAGAGCTTTCAGTTGAATGACAGAGGCCAGGCTCAGACTGATCTACAGAGGGACTATGGAGAAAGGTGCCACATGGGTGTGTGGAAAGAAAGCGGTCATTGCGGGGACAGTCAACAGGGAAACTTTCTACGGTGAAAACAGGCCATGAAACGAAGGAGAGTTGGGCAGGGCTAAGGAGTCTGTCAGGGGAACAGTGTATGGAAGGGAGTTAGCATGTGCCAGGCCTTCCCACAGACAGGCTGTGCACTCAGTGGTCAAGCATGGAAGTTCTGGAACCAGAGGAACTAGTATTCCATTCTCAGCTCTACTACTCACTCCATGCATGATACGGGGCAAGTTTTTTATTTTTTTTTTTAATTCCTCTTATCCTCAGTCTTCTCTGTAAAAAAGAGGGAATTTTTCCCTCAAAAAGTTGAAGGTGGAAATTCCATATGATCTGGCCATCCCACTTCTGGGTACTTACCCAAAAGATACAAAAATACTCATCTACAGATATCTCTCTCTCTCTCTCTCTCTCTCTCTCT